>VZRN01003663.1:1507509-1591154 GCA_013397935.1 Dasyornis broadbenti | reverse complement strand
ACCGCTCTGCGGCCGCGGCGACAATGGCTGCCAGCTGCTCCACCGACCGACCGCCGCGCGACCACCGCGCCTGCGCGCAGCCGCCCGCGCGGCCCTGCCCGCAGTGCGCCGCGCGGCACGACGGGAGATGTAGGCGCGGGGGCGATGGCGGAGAGCTTGGAGATTATGCTGCTCCAACCCCCTGCCATGGGCAGGGATACTTCCCGCTAGACCAGGCTGCTCAGAGCCCTGTCCAGCCTGGCATTGGACTCTGCCAGGGGTGGGGCATCCACAGCTTCCCTGGGCAACCTGTTTGTGCTGAGCTGCTTGTGACTTTTGATTAAAACATGGCAAAACAGATGGGTAATAATTCTGCTTAACAAGTGGGTGAGAGAAGTCCTCAGAATTTATCTGAAGTGTTGCACTCTGCAACTTAATTCGGAAGTGTGCTGTAGCCAGCTCCCTACTACAGACTTCTCGTCAGCACACAGAATTACACTGCGCTGGATCATGGCGCAATAGTGTTAATGTCGCTGACAGCAGGGGGAAACTTTGGGTGGGGAAAAGCGACTAGCTAAGATCCAGGCCTGTATGGCAGAAGCAGTTTTTCCATGAATAAACAACACACTGCTTTCCTGCTTTATCGGTATTGTACCGATAGGTACTGATAGCTCGAAGAATATTAGGGCTGGAAAAGGCATGCCAAAACGATCCCAGCAAGGCCCCAACATTGCTGCTCCTACAGCTTTCTGATCTGGACCAGCCGTGGTTTTTAGTTTGGGTTTGGGGTACAGCTAGGTTTAGGGTGAGGTTAGCATTAGTGTTTGGGTTGAGTCAAATATCCTACAGCTCCAAGAATATTGGATCTGGAAAAAGAAGTCCAAAATGATCCCAGCAAGGCCCCAGTATTGCTGCTCCTACAGCTTTCTGATCTGAACCAGCCAGAGTATTGGGTTTTGGGCAGGGCTAGTGTTAGGGTGAGGGTCAGGCTTAGAGGTAGGATTGAGAGAGTCAAATATCCGACAGCATCAGATATACTCACTTCATGGAATTGTTACCGTGTAATTAATGACAGTTTACAGTCTGATGATCAATATAAAAAATATGTTTCTCCAGTGAGGCGTAGTTTGTTAAGTCTTCACTGTCCAAATGCTTGAAATATAACTACAGTTTGGTTTGGCCCTTTTCCCCCTTGTCTGCCAGCATCATGTCAGGATTTCCTGCTTTTACTTGGAGTAAATATGTAAGTCACATTTATGCTTATGTTATGGCATGTTAGATTCAGGCATCATTCAAATTTATTGCCCTCTAATTAGTGTCTAGGATGGAGATATCCTATACATTCAACATCCATATAATGAACCAAATCTTTTAGGTAGGAGGTGACCCCTTGGGATCATCTGGTCTAATCCCCCAAGGTTGCCCAGGACCATGTCCAGCCAGCTTTTCAGTATCTCTCCAGATGGAGGCTCCACAACCCCTCTGTACAACCTGACCTAGTGTTTGACCACCCATAGAGTAGAAAAAAAGTGTTTACTTGTGTTCAGATGAAATGCCATGCATTTCAGTTGTCAGTAGATGCTAGTGAGAACAGTCTGGCACCCTCCTCTTTCCCTCCCATCAGATATTGATATGCATTCAGCCTTGTCCAGGCTGAACAATCCCAGCTCTCTTAGCCTCTCCTTATATGAGAAGTGCTCCAGTCTCACAGTCATCTTTATGGTGATGTGCTGGATTTGCTTCAGTAAGTCCCTGTCTCTTTTGTGGACGTAAAATTCCAGATGTGGCCTCACCAGTGCTGTGTAGAGGTGCAGGATCACCTCCCCTGACCCTCCAGTGATGCTCTGGCTAATGCAGCCCAGGATACTGTTGACTTTTGCCACAAGACAGCTGATGTGAATTCTTATTTTTTTAGAATTGGAGGAATGTAACAACAGAACACAGCTAGCTGTGGTTTAAAAAGAAAGTGTGGGTAGCTGTAGCTGATGCAAGTATGTCTTACAACTTTAAATACAATGTTTAGTTGTAAGGCTGCTTTACTCCTTTGTTTGATAAGACAGTCTAGGACACTCAAAATGGCAACGCTGTGACTTTCTGTGCAAATTCTGTGTAGGTGGCAGAGCTGGACTATTACAGGAGCAGCAGTAGAGTCTTTGTGTGACTGTATGCTTGAATAGCTGTGTTAAGAAGCTCAGAAGCATAAAAAAGCTCCTTAGGTGGCAGTCTTAGAATGGTATGGTTGTAATAGGGATTGGAGTTACCGGCAGTAATGAAGATAAGTCATGCTAGAAAGCCCAATTAAAGCTTTTTCAGTTTTATCCCTAGATGTTTCCTGCAGCAGTAGTGAGAGATCGTGCTTTTCCAGACAGTTTGAGGATCAGGGTCACTGAGGCATGATGATTACTAGAGGTCCCCAATATTTTGCTTGAATGCCTGCTAGGCCACCAGGATGTGAACTACTGACTAATAGAACAGGGGTGTAAAGAGACTTGCTGAGAAGAGATAAAACAGTGACAGGAGGTAGTGCAGTTTCTGCCAACATATTTTCACATATGTGTGTCCCAGAAGTTAAAGCAATCAACAAAACTGAGACCTTATTTCCTGCCTGTTGTATGATATTCAAAGATGGAAGGAATGGATTTTAATATCTTATTGGTGAGATCTAGTCTGTAGCAGCTCTGAGCCCTCAAAATATAGAAAAGATTATTTTTCTCCTTTCATTTTCAGTGGGTTTAAATTGCTGAGATTTTAATCTACCTGAAGTAGCTTTAGAGCTTCCCTCCCTGTACAAGATGCAATCATCTAACTTTATCTTTCACAATGGCTTCTCTACTGACTGCAGCACTTAGCACATTTTCTCACTGCCTGCTGGGGAATGTTCTGATTACCTGTTTGCATCAGGATATGCCCTAGACTTTGTTAATCTGTGTTTACTACAATAAGACTTTCCCAACAGCTTAGTGCTAATGCAATGGATTTTAAAGGTTTGCACAGTTGCAACTCTTTCAGTAGCCAGAGTCACCTCAATGGTTTAATTAATTCAAGAGGATTAAAGTCTTTTTGCACTTGGCTACCACAGGAGTGGAAAAAGTCTGTCCTACCTCAGCATCCGTAGTGCAAGTAATGTTGTACAAATAATCTTGCAATGGTATGAAAATTATACCTGCATTCAGTTTTCTTAAAGAAGTCATTTTAGTTCAAGCTGTTCCGTTATACAGCCATTACAAACCCCCCCCCCCCCCTTCTATTTCTCACCCTCTTCTTTATTTCCCTGATAAGACCAGTGTGATTTGTCTGGATGGAATCTCCACGGATACATGAATACTTCTTTAAAACCAAGTTCAAGGTTGCAGACCAGTTTCCTTTCATTGTCATCTGAGACTCCTGGCTCTGCTCCTGCACTCTGCTCCAAACCAGATGCTGGCTGCATTGAAGACATGCAACAGTCACAAGATAGATTTGAGAGGCTTTGGAAAATGTGGCTGACATTCTGGTAGGCAAGACAAGACCCATGTTGTTTGAGCGCTGAAGTGTTTTCTGCTCCTGTAGTGTCAGACAGTCAGGCTGAATAAGGCAGGTCATTCAGATCTTAGCAGCCAAAGATACTAATAGTGATGAAAAACCTTTCTTGGTTAATTTCTTCAAAAAACATTATTTCAATTTCCATACCTGAAATAGTGACTGTGGGAGACTGACAACTCTGAATGAAAGGAGTGAGCTTGAAGTGGATTGTCCACTTCTTCTGTTCCTGGCAGAGGAAGGGGGCAGTTGCTGAACTGCAAACAGCTGCTTCCAGAGATGAATTTCATCAAGGCTGATGCCAGGACTTGGCTAAAGAATGGCATGTTAGCTGCAAAACCATGAGCCTAATACCAAAAGCAGTTTCCACATTTCAGCATACTAACTGCCACAGACTGTCAGGCCACACAATTACAAGATAAATCTTGTGCTGCAAATGTGGAAGGTGAATGTCTTACAGCAACCTAGTGCTCCTCTGTGAGTGGGGTGGGGATGGGAAGGCTTTATCTAGAGCCTAGAGGGAAAGACAGGGTTGTGTAAGCTCTAGCCAGTGTCATAGGCTGTGCCATCTGAGAAAAAATGCTAGTATATTTTAGGCACACCTATTGTCAATTCAAGTACTCAGAAGTATAGGCAAGGCCTTTCTGTTGCTGTTGACACCTCAACTTCACCAATGGATGCAGTGCTGGGGTGTCAACTTTAGCAAGGCTGGAGCCCACACGTTGCCACTGATCTGTGATGTGAGCAGGGAGGAGCCACCTGCTTCTATCATAACTAGGCATATTTACACTTAGCTGGGGTTTTGTGTGAAACCTGATCACACATTGCAGCACTGCCACAGCTCAGTAAAAGATTCTTATAAAGTCTTCTGGAATGTCCAAGCATGGACTTGCAGAGCGCTGTCACCAGAATTATTCAACATAATTTGGCTTTGTTCTGAGTGGTAGCAGACCTGGGTGCAATGGCCCAAGGTGCAGCTATGCTCTTTTCCACCTGTTTTTCAAAATAACATGTATCTTTTCTCCAGAGTGATCATTTAATAGCCCAACAGATATTCCCATTCCCTCTACCCTAGTTTTATTGTTTAAATAAATAAAAAAGTTTATTAAAATATCATTGTGTTTTCTAGAAGCGGGTACAACCTACAGAGATCCTCAAATTTTTTGACTGCAAATGTCCTTTTTCCGGTGCAGTAAAACAATGACAGGGCACCTGCTATGGAAGAGGAAAGAGGGTTACCAAAGCAAGGACACTGGATATTCAGAGGCAAACTTCAATACAGATTATCTGCTCAGGCCTCTGGTCATCCTCTCTGCTGTTTTAGCTTTCAAACAGATAACCTACGCGAAGTACTTTAAAATATGGCAATGGAAATGAGCATACCATACCTTTGAAGAGGACAGTCCCATTTGCAGCAATATAGTAGTGATATAGCTGAAAATGAGCCTATAAAGGAGCTGGGAATTGGATTAAATATTGATGTGGCTCCAAGTCCTACATTACTGACAATTCGTATCAACCTCTCCAGGCTTCTCAGTATCATGGGTTTCAACACGGGAAACTCTGCTTCAGTTCAACTCCAGCCCTCATTAACAACTCAATTATAGCTAAGTTGCACAAACTGTCACCTTTGAAGACAAATGGTGGTGAGTGCAGCCTGGCCTTGTCTGTGTATGAAGCTAAATGGCATTTATTTGCATGCCCCTGTAAACTTGTTATCTAGCCTACAGGAGAATGCAGATCTTGGGTCTCCTGGAAAGAAGTGTGGTAGCAGACATTGGCATCCCCTCTCCAAATACAGTAGGCAGATACTGTCACGTTAGGATACATCACAATGGGCTGCTCTGATTTTTATTGTGTCCTGCTGAAGGTCAGGAATAAACCAGAAGGTTGTGCTGAATCCCAACCCATCATGTACCATACCTTCCTCACGGCCCTGCGTAACAGATGTTACCAAGGAGCTCCTTCTGAATCTGTCCATGAATTCACCATTCCTGCAGTCGTTACTTCAAAATAAAATCTGCCTTTGGGACTAGAGACAGAGGTATGTGCTTATACCTATAAAACACTCACTTGAAACATGTCACAAAGCAGTCATATTAGCTTGCTCCTAAACCCCATGTTTCCTAAAAAAGTTGTGGGAGAGCAGGAAATGCATCTGTAATATGAGATGGCTGGAAGGGATTAGTGGCTTCCCTTTGCTGATTTCCAGGCACATGTGTGCATGTGTTATTTTATGACTCAATAAAAGTCCCAAAGGAGTTGTCCTGAAGACTGGTTTCTTTTGTATGTCCAATAGAAAGATGACCTCTGAAGGAATTTATGATGTCAGAAGATGTGGTATCAAAATCAGTCAGATATTAAATGCTGAGCATGGAACAGTAGATGGATTAGATATGGTGGTTGTTTGTTTGTACAGATCTAGTAACTAATTCTGTACTGTTTTTAAGGGAATAACAAGACTATTCCTTCTAAAGATAAGGGTGTATCAAGGATTTAAAGTGGTCATAAAGCTGTGAAAATTTCAACAGCATTCAGTAAGTATGAAAAGATTATGGGGCTGAGAATATACCTTTAAATGTACTGTAATTTCAATTAAAAACATTAGTTTTGGATTCTCCCTTATAGTGTTTAAGTATGATTAAACAATTCTACTAATACAAATGAATAAAGTCTAGAGTTGTTATCACAAGAAGTTTTTAATATGGTTTGTGACAAGCAATATCAAAGTTATCAACTCTCAAGCTTCATGTTCTGAAACCAGACAACTCTCAGCAACAAAAAAAGTTGTGCACTGATAAACATAGGAGGCGTATTGTATTCTTTAATTAAATATGAAAACATGAGCTGTGTACATTATTTTTTCCCTAGAAAACACAGCAATTTCAAAAGTTTATCATAAAATATTTTCATGAAATGAGTGAACCAGCAAACACATGCACTTGTGTGCCTTCCCCCCTCCCAAGATAAACATGATAAGAGAGACATACGCAATGTAATAGTTAACAGAACAAGTGGAGTTTTGTCATAGTTTGGTTCTTTTTGGAAAGGATGGAATGTAACATTGTGCTTGACTTTCTATGTCACAACAAAAAATATTTGGTGCAATATTTTAACATTTTCTTTTTAAGTTTCAATCTGGTGGAGAAAAATACCTTTTTCTATAATAAAATATGTCTGTTCTTTTTAAAACGTAACTTTTTTGCACAAAATAATTTTGTAAACTGTTATTTCAAGGGCAAGGTAGGCGGTGCTGTGTCAATGTCCTCCCCCCCCCACTTAAAAATGTGATCTGTTATCTGAAGCAAAACAGGAAAACACAAAAAAGAGCGGAGCAGAGGTTGCTTTGCAAAGAGAAAATAGGTCGTGTTGGACGGGGGAGAGGGGAGGGAGCGTGTGGTGGGACAGAAAAAAGTTAAAGGTCACTTTCGCCGTACAGCGCTGTGGAGAAGGACATGTAGTCCAGGGCACCAGGTACAGCATCACGGCCGTTGTAGGGTGCCATCCTAGCAATGCAATATTCAGCCTGATCAGGAGGCAGCTCCCGCCGTAATTCATCCACAGTGATGTAGTTCTGCAATGAGGACAAATGATAAGGCAATCATTACTTTCAGAAAACTGACATTCCTCTGAGTGACAACCACCCCCTGTCCCACTAGGGCAGCAGGCAAAACACTCAGGGACAGCATCCCAACAACTAGACCTTTGCTGTACATCCACACAAGGAGCTCTCTGCACTTACGCCCTGGGAGGACATGCACTGCCTCCCTACTGTTTGGACAACTAAATGGTTTTTACAACAAACATTGCTTTTGCAGGAGAGATGCTGGCGTAGCTAAAGACAAGACCTGGAGGTATGTAAGGCAAGTTGTTAGTGTAAGACTCTGCCTTCCTGTTGACAGAGGAGGCCCTGCTGAAAGCAAATGGGAGGAAGCAGAAATTTAGTTTGGATGCTGTCCCTCACCAACAGGAGGTAGCAGCTGCTTGTGCTGCTTGGGAGTTGCCATTCCCTCTCTTCAGTGCAAGGAAAGGGGCCATCCCCACTAGCTCTCGCTGGTGCACCAATGCAGGCAGCAGACAAGCAAACACTGTATCACCTCCACAGTTCCAGCAACAGTCCTTTCACTGCAGACATTTTTAATAAGCAAGCAAAACTTATGCAAATTCAGCTTCTGAAGACTTGCTGGGCTGAGCTAGCTTGGCTTCTTTCCATGCAGTAGGTAACAGTAGCTGCCTGTTTGCTAATCAGTATGTTGTCTTTAGCTAACTGACTTGGGCCTTTGCAGTCTGTCTGAACAATAACTCAGGTTTCACACCATCCTCTCTCCTGTGACTTCTTATAATTTCTTTTTCCCTTTCACGTTAATGACTGGGGTATGAGATATTTTTCTTCATAATGACATACTAATTCATGTTATAGAACATGTTAAACGCTGACAAGTATATGTAAAGTATTGTAAAGAGTAAATGAGTTAATAAGTAATACTGCATCTCAAAGTACCTATTTATTCAGTGGTTAGCTTATCTGAATAACATGGCAATTTCAGGCCTCAAAAGACAATAGAACTGGCTTTGGTCAGGTATATGTCTAAAGGACAAGTATCATGGGTTTCTAGATTATGATTATGACAAGATTCTTAGTGCAACATGGAAACCAGTACTGGATTTCAGGGTAACTCATTACAGTTTGAGAAATGGTATCCAACACTTCATGTGAGATAACTAAAACCATTAGCAAATAAAGAGATGCGTTAATTTTATATGCACATATTATTTGTTCAGTTATATAAAAGATTAGTGGGCATTGTTATATAAGAAAAATAAGACTACATTTTTTATCAGCTAACTTCCACTGATAATGTAAATTCAAAAATGAATACTTTTCATATCATCCCTGAGTTTGCCTACTTTTGACCAACTTCTAGGATTAAAAGATGTTCCTCCTGCAGATACAGCATACCTCAATGAAAATCTATTGATTGTGTAACAACTGATAGTGACACACATATCTGAGAAAGGTAATTTCAAGTTTCCAGCTGCCAGTAATGAACAGTTTTCAAGACTAATCAAGAACCATCTGTTGAACTTGTTCATTTTAAAATAACAAATTGCAACCAAGCTCTTAATTAAAATTTTAAAGCAAGAGTGGGCTGCAAAGTTCTGACTGACAGCTGAACAGGACTTTCAAGTGCCTTTGCAGGCTGCTCATTAACCCACACTTTTTAACCTTACACTCCTCCAACACTACTGAATGTTCCTGTGAAAATACCCTCCCTGTGGCAGAGTGCTTCCCTCGGCACTTTCTCTCAGAGATGAGAGAAAAAAAGAAAGCAGAAGCTATGCGGATGCAGGAAACCAAGGTGTGGAGCCTGACCTTATCTCCAGCCAGGATCTTGAAGGAAGCCATAACCTGGTCAGCAGTATCCGTATCTGCCGTTTCCCGGGACATGAAATCGATGAAGGCCTGGAACGTCACTACACCCAAACGGTTCGGGTCGACGATGCTCATGATGCGGGCAAACTCTGCCTCTCCCTGGAGAGCAAGAGAGTCATGTAAGCCTGGGTATTTGGGCAGCAGTGCTACCAAAGTGAGCAAAAATCATTCAGCAGCATATCTCATAGTTAGAAAACCAAGTCAAATAAAAACCACCTCTGGGGTTTTTTTTTAATCACAATGTTCTTTCTTAGCTTGCTGTTGCGTACAAATGCTTCCCACTCATTTGTCCTTTGGAACAAAACACTGCCAGCTGTGCCCGAGGTAAACATCCAGCTCTAGGACAATGGTCCTATTGGGGAAAAATACCACACAGACTTCAGAGGAAGACCCAAATTTCTCTATACATGTGCTAGATGGCTGTAGCAGTATTTGAAGATCTACACTCCTCAAATCCTTTTACTTTCATTTACTTAAAGAGAACTTTTACAGTTTCCTTCATGTGACAGAACAGAATAATTATCTCTGGGTCATAGTATCTTACTCATCTTTAATCGGCAGGCTTTGGAAAGAAGGACTTGCATATCTGGAGTGGGCCAGGGAAATAGTCTCTACAAGGAAGATCCTACAGAGAAGTTTTGCTACAGAAGCCAAAAACCTATAGTGTAGTTTTCTGCATTTCTTTCTGCAGTTAAACCAGAGGTCATCTCTTCTCATCTCTGGGACTCTTTCCTTCCCAGGTAAGGAGGGGAAAGCAGAGCCGAATATTCTGGGAACAGGCTCTCCTAACACATTTAGAACAACATACCTTCAAGAGTAATTAAGACAACTAATCAAATGCTACTGTGTCTTGGCACGCTACACCAAAGAGTCTGTATTTATACTGGGCTGATGAGTAAGATGATTAAACACTGCTTTGCCTGATACCAGGAGCAAAGACACTGAGACTGCAGATGAATATGCTTGCACTACGCTCTTCTCATGCCCTTTGATGAGAATCAGTCTTTGGTGAAGCTCTTCCTGTTAGCTGTCATGCCTCTCAAGGTGCCACATATTACTGGCTCTGAATTTTCAGGAATTCTGATGACGGAAAAGTGATGGGGAGAATGACTGGAATTAGAACTCACATGTACAGGAAAGGAGATGTGAAATAAATGGTAGGAATGAGAGGAGTAGCATTCTGAGTGTATTCAGAAGTGAGGTTGTGTACATTTCCCAATGATTTCAACTGATGTTCAGGGCTGGGAGTGGTTGTGTGTGCTGTGCAGAGAGCAGGCACCAATATGAGGAAGTTTATTGTTTCTTCCACTGGTAGCTACACAGTTTGATAAATATAATTTTTATTTGAACCACACAGGAATTATACAATTATTTCCATTTTTTTACCTTCAGCTACAGCTGTGAGACAAGAATGTTACATGCAAAACTAAGATTAGATTTAACACTGCTAATAATTCTGGAAAATAAGGCTATATTTACCTTGATTCACTACACAGTCTCCCTTTATTTTTGAAGGTGCCTACAAGAATCACTTTCAATAGGAGTGACAGAGGGCTCTACATTACCATATTGTAACCCATGGAGATAAGGCAGGCTCGGAAATCTTCACAATCCATCATACCAGTCTTCTTCTACAGGGAATGACGCAAAGATGGAAAAAGCCAAGAGAGAAAAGGGAGACCAGTCCAGGGAGAAATGAACCCACAGGAGACATTACAAAGTATGAGTTTCAGGGGGGAGAGACAGAAGGATTTACAGGACAATGAAAAACAACAGAGGAAAGGTAGTTTGTGAAACCATGAAGAAGCAAAGGTGGTTTTGGACATGGAATAGTTTACACACAGGAAACATATTGGTGATGAAAAAAGGGCAAGAAGATATTAAGCAAGACAGATTGAGGAACAGACAAGAAAAGGAGTTTTACGTGACACAAAAGTAAATGGAACAGTTTGAAGACATAAAAGGAATTCTCCCAAGACAAAAAAGTAAGGAATTATAAAGGTATAGATACCAAAGTGCATTTAGAGAGGAAGTAGTATACAAAAATTATATGTATAGATATATAGATATATAGTCAAACACAAGAACAATGACAGATGGATTAAGACAAACAAGAAAAGAAAGGAAAAAACTGTTATTTTTTCACAGTTTAATATCTGGCTGTGTTCACCACTAGCATTCAGTACCTGTGCATCGTTTCCAATATCGTAACCCAAGCTGATGAGACAGGCTTTGAATTCCTCAGGGCCAAGTGTGCCGGAGTGGTCCTGGTTATGTGGTGTGCCAGGCAGCAGGACATGCAGTGCCAGTGGGGTGACGGTGTGGGGCAGAAGGAAGGGAGACACAGAGGAGATCAAAGGGAGGTGAAAGGACAACAAACAGGTGCACCATGCAGTGGGTGAGGAGAGAGAAGAGAGGAAGAATGACATGCAGATAAAGATAGGGAAGAAAAATAAAAAGTGCACAACATTAGATATCACAATGACATTTCAGGATGTGCTAAAAATGCTCTTGGAACAGTTCCTTCTCAGAGAGCTCATCCCATCTTCAGAGCATTTGAATGACAAAAACAGCTGATGCTCAGAAGCCTCAAGATCTCAATCTCCCAAGTGAATTACTTGTTATCCAGTGCCAGAAGCCCTGTGTTTCACTAGTAACCCAGAGAGCAGGTAAGCAGGCAGAGGCAGTGGGAAGCATTGCCTTAATCTTCTAGTCAAAAGTTCCACTAAAGGAGTAGGTGAGGGCAGGTATGTTTGGCAACAAACCCAAGGGAAGCTTAGCTGTCAGGGCATCCCAGGAACAAAGAAAAACAGCTGAAGCTCAGGCGAGCAGCGTTATGGCTGTATTTGTGAGACCTGTACACGAGGTGGAGCTTTGACTGGCAAAGCTATTTCAAGTGCTCAGCTCTGCAAACAGCACGGATGTACAGCGCAGCACAACACGGCTTGGCAGCTGCTCTTCCCTTTGCTCACTGCCCGCTCCCCCAGTGTTTGGATGTACCCATCAAATAATACACAAGCTACTGCAGGAATTAAGAATCCCCATCCACCCTGCAGAATTTTAGCTCAGAACAGTCCCCAAGCACTGAAGAGCCCCTGACTGCTGCCACCACCTCTGGCCAGATCAAGGAAGCCACAGACAGCATGGTGGGGCCAATTTAAAGTGACTTTCTCCAAAAAAGCCCCAGCTTTTGAAGTCAATGTTAAGTCTTCCTAAATCAAATAGCTGAAGGTGGGAAACCCATGTTCTGTCTACATTATTATTCAGACTGTTGTGAAGGAAGGGGCAAATGATACAAAGGTCTAAATATAAAACGTACAGAGTTTCGTGGGTACCTAAGAAAAGAAACCATGGTTTATTTTTCTTACATAGCTAGAGAAGGGCTGAAATAGCCAGTGTTCAGCAATCTGAAAGCACTGCCAATATCTGAGGGCAGGCTGCCCTCAGACATAGCAGAGATGGCATATAAAAGTGGAGAACACATGGTTTCAAGAACTACATTTATGAAGATAATAATATGCTCTCTGGAGAAAAATGGATAAGAGTCTAACTGCCTAAAAAAGCCCTCAAACCTTTCCATACTTTCACTTTACCACAAAATTTTACAGTTTCTTGTGAAGACATACTTCTCCCAGGCTAACGATCACTTGGCAGTCTTCACAGAAATGACTGCTCCACAGGAGTGGCATTTTTAAGAATGAAACATCTTCTGTGATCTTGTTTTAGCACAGTGACTGTTTTTTTATTGCACTGTGCAGTCCACATGGAAACTTGTAGCTTACCAAGTTGCAGTCAGCACTGACTTACCCTGTCAAAGTGGTTGAAAGAAGCCCGGAACTCATTCATCTGTTCCTGGCTGATTCCTTTGGCATCACGGGTCAGAATCTGGTTTTCCACTTCGTTGATGGTTCTAGCAATTGTTGTTAGTAACTGCTCCCAGCCCACTCGGATATGCTGGAAAAAGAGGTCAGGATAATTTTGAAATTAAGAAGTTGCTCTTCTGCTTCTGAGGCCAGTGGATCAAACGTGCTACTACTTATTGCAAATCAAATTATCTTGATGTGCAAGGCATTCCTGGTGTCCATTTTCTCAGAAAAGATTCCTTCTAATCTGCAGATGCTTAAAATCTGAATTTTGACCAAAAAACCCATAGTGAAGAGCCCAGTTTCTGATCTTAAGAAAAACTTGGTCGTATTGCAAAGTTCCTTTGCCTGGTCAGAGCGACATATTGGAGGCCTTTAACACAAATGAGAACCAAGCCCAGTGCTTCTGGGACTTAGTCAAGCAGAAAACTCTCCTTACCAAGAAACTAAATAAAACGCAGTGCTTGGAAGACACTGGTGCTCCCCTGCCTCTGCTGTTGCTTAATGGAAAGCTGGCCAGAAACCAAAAAACAAGTTTCAAAGCCTGTCTGTGTTCTGCTGGACTCATGTTGAACTCAAATTGCTCCCAAGGAAACTCATATTATCAAAACAAAGATAGTCTTTGATTTTATAATAACCTTCTGTTGGACTTCTTTTCTTTGGTTGGGTAATGGCAGCTCAAAATCATCGGCACTTCCCTATCTAATCCCACCTAACAGACTGCCACAATTGGGTGGCAGAAGAAACAAGATCTGTCAATTTTTCAAGCCATACTGTGGATCTCATTCAGGTTGTTTCTGTTGTCTGTATTTGGAAGTACATTGGAATGGGTTGGCATGAAGCACAGTAAGGCAAAAATGAAATTCAGTGACATGTTATTGCATACTTGGCAATATTATCAAGCTCTCCATTTTCCTGAGAACCACAACACGTTGCCAGAGCTAGATGGAGATGACGCTAACTGGCCACAGCAGATGAGGCTGTCTAATCTGCTGCCAAAACATTTACCTCCATGGTGTAGTTGGTGTGCTTGTTGTCAAAGATAAGCGCTTCCTGGATCAGCTGGTGGTCTCCTTCCAGCTGGTCAATCTTTGGTTTGTAATTCACAATGCTTTTCTCATACTGCCGCAAGTGGTTGAGCTGGTCCTCCAGGGTCCCATGCATCTCTATTGAAATGCGGCCAATCTCCTGCATTAGCAAAGCCAAAGGAGTTAAGACTTCACTGAAAGGACAAGCCTCAACATGCTTGACATTTATTGCAGCAATTTCACTCTCACACAGGATGATGATTCAAAAAAAAAAAAAATCTCATGGAGCAGTTACTTCACAGGAGCTGAGACAGTGTCAGCAAAAAATTTAGCACAGCCCTGAACGTTTTCCAAGTGAGGTGAATCACATAAGATGTGACTAATACAAATATACAAAAGAAAAGGAAACTGCAGTCCATAAGCTAGTAATGTACCAAGCCAGATCTTTTTCTGGTGTACTGTCTGCCACTAAGTTAGTTCCTTCATACAAGACATATTTCTGTAATTGCTCTCTTCTTTCCAGCTCCTGCCATCAGTAATAGCTTCATATTTTTATGTTTCATCAACTCCAATTACTTTAACTCAAATCTCACCTAAAGAGAGATCTCCCTTAAAAATGTCTCCTCTGCAGATGTTTGGTACGTTAATTGTATTTATTTAGTCCCATGTATCAAGATCATTGCTGTGAAAGCAATTACACAATCTGTCTCTGATCTAGGATTTTTAACTTGTTGCATATAAACACAAATCTTAAAATACCAGTGTTCCCCATCTTAAGTAATGGTTTTTTTCTGGTCTTAGAGTTAGGGGAAGTACAAGCACTTCAGTCGCTAATATCAATCTTGGGATTCTTCGTATTTTCTATGATGTTTCTCTTGTTGTAATTTGAAGAAAGAATGACTGTGACAGTCGTCGAGGGAGAGCATGAATATCAGTGAAGATCACAGAGGAAAACAGACTTTCAAAATTTGCAAAGCACTACCTCCATCTTGGTCTGAATCCAGGGTCCAATGACATTGGCCTGTGCACCAAACTGTTTACGAAGTCGTTCATTTTGCTGCTGGCGAGCATGTTCTTCCATCAGAGCTTGATCCCTTCTGGGAACCAGCTGCCGCACCTGCAACAAAGAGTAACTAAGTGTGCAGTTTAGACACACAAAGGCATACATACAGTAAATGCACAGGTTGCCACAAGGGAGGGAGGAGTGGGTGTTTGCACTGAAAACAAGTGGTTATATGGTTTAAGTCACAGTGGGCAAGCTCATGCAATGTGAATCCTATCTGCTGTAGGATACAGAAAAACTCATGTTAGGCCATAGAAGACCAGAAGATGCTTCCATTCATTTTCTGGGTTTTTGGTGGTTCATGTTAACTGAGTAGCAGGATTCTGTTCAGATCTCAGTTTGCTGATTCTGTTTGGTACTAAGAACCATCAGCACAACTGGTATGGGACAGTAGCTGCTCTTTTAGGATTACAGCAAGGAAATGCTACTTGGCTGCAGAGACAGAACATCTGAAGGGCTGAAAGGTGAAAAAGGACACTGATTCCATATGCTACATTTACCTGCAGGTCCACTGAAGACCAAAAACCTCAAATCTTTGAAATTTAGCAACTTTCATTTTAAATTAGTATGTAAAGCGGGGGTCTGATATGCCTTAAGCATTTATATCAAGGATCTCTTCCACTTTCCAAGCACATGGCAACTGAGCCAAAACCAAATGACAAAACCCCAATAAACTCAGCAGTAAGCATGAGAGAGTAACTGCAGAGTAAATAATCCATTTCCTGGCCCCACAGTGGTTGAGCAGTGCCATTGTCACCCGCTAACTTGAAAGGCTGGAAAGAACTCACATGTTCCCATTTGCCATTGATCTCATGTGGGGTGATTGTAGTGTAAGGATTTGTTCCTGCCATGTTGACATGGTATGTCTGGACAATCTTTGAGACTTCATTGTGGATTCCCAGGATGGCTTGTCGCTCCTTGTCGGCATCTGGTAATGTGGCTTTGAACTGCTCATGAGCAGTGGTCAGTCCCTGCAGAAGGAAGGCAGCAACAAATGGAGGGTAAGAACATTACTTATGAAACAGCCTCAACAAATGTATTCCTGAGGTGACTGCCAAAGCTAACATATTCCCAGGATACAAAGCAGCCTACTCTAATACACTTTTCAGGTCCTCTCAGCATCACTAAACGGGATGTTTTAAGTAGCTAAATGATGTGAAGTCCTGTTTCCCCTCTCTTTCTGTCCCATGTTGACCAGTACCAGAGATCACATACCAAAAAAAGGTATAATGGATCATAATTTAGGGGGAACTATTTCTGCAACACTGCTCAGTGACTACCTGTCAGCCCCTTTGGGGAAGAAGATCTGACTACTACCATTACTATAAAAAGAAAGTATCACTAGTTTAAATGTGCCATGTTTTCTTCTCCTACTAGGTGTGCACTATTTCCATACCCAAAGTAACTCCAGATGAGTATTAAGAGTCAAATTCAATTTGATCAGAGTCAGTTAGAACCAGGTGAAAGTCTTCCAGCCAACTGCAAAGTTGCACAGGCATCACATGCTCCTGCTGCTGGAAAACAGCTCTTTCTCCTGACCACAACAGGCCCTTCCTGCTCCCCATCCCACTGCGGTGCCTGGGCCATGCTTCAAGGACTGATGGTTGGGGTGTGCTTGCTGGTAGTTTGTAGCCAGCTGACAAGCCAGCTGGTCCTGGCTCATCTCCCACTGCTGCTACAGGCCTTTAAGGTACTTCATCCCAGAAACCTAGAAAATCAAGTCTAGGGAAGCAAACACAGGGAAAGAGGCAGCAAAAAGAATGGGAAACAGAGGTGTGTGCAGGGATAACCGAGGGAACAGTGTGGACAGAAGAGGCAATGAAAGTAAACCACATGACTGACTGCCCTCTCTCACAACACACACACTGTAACTACTTTTTGTAAAATTCCTTCCTCACACGCTGACTCATTTCTTTGCAGCTGCTGTAGTGACCATAGAGGTGTAATACAAGTCTAGGGGCTGGGAAAGATACTGCAAACAGTCATAAGGAGAAGATGGAAGTGTTTAAATACTGTTTAGATTTATTTTGCACTATGAAAGACTTAATGAACCCCTGCGTTCAGGAGGGAGGGATGGAAGAAACAAGTAGCAGCTCAGTTACAGTCACTCTTTGGCTGTAGTGCTCCCTGTAGGTGTCCCATTTGCTGCCTCACTGATGCTCACACGACTGTCAGCCATTCCAGCAAAGAGCTGACTTGCATTCTTTTCATGTGCCCATCTAGCAGGAGAAATAGAAGTCCCCACTGCAATCCAGGAAGGAGTAATTCCTGTTCTGTAAGGTCTGAAAATTACCTGTATATACCTCAAGTTGCTTTCCTAACACACTTTCAGAAAGGGGAAATACTGAGATACTATGCTGTCTTAGAGAAGACAAGACAACTTTCATTTCAAATGGCAATTCAGCACCAAAGTGGACAATTCTGATTTTTCCTGTGCTCAGCACTAAAAAGCAGCTGGCAGCTCTACTGTCCTCATGGTACATCCTATCACATAGGACCAAACGACCTGGACATGACATTACATGTGAGAATTGAACTGCAGACCCCATGAGCAGCACTGAGCTTTGCTCATGTGAGTTAAGAAAGATTCCACTAGACCCTAAAAGGTTCTTTCAATTTTCAGGCTTTCATTAATATGGCTCCAGAGTTACTCCGAAAAATCTGCTTTCAGTTTTTGTGTCCAGCTAGGATGATGTAAGTATGTTTTACGCCTATTCAAATCCAGGTTTTTGGAGAAAATCAAGGAAAAACATACTCATTTTTATTTCTCTTGGTAAGGCTCACTCAATAGAACAGAAGCATCAAAATACAGCCTACAAATTCATACCACTCTGAATTCATAGCACTCAGGAGACCTCAAACTTCTCATTGTTCTAGCCTAACTGGTGCAAATGACTACTCTGTACCTGGATCTCCTCAATGGTGTGAACGATGAATGTGTCCTGCAGATCTTCCATGGCCCCTTCCATCCAGTTATTGAAAGGGGCAGCTCGTTTGGCATATTCCAGGTACAACTGGTCAATTGTTTCCAATAGCTTCTCTGTCCTCTGGGAACGCACAAAAAAAATAAAGTGGGGGGGGCAAGAAAATCAGGGAAGATGGTTAGGAAGAATAATGACATAGATATATGGGTTGTCTGAGCTGCTCCTTCCTTTCAGACCTCTGTGCTCTCAGGATGGCACATCAGTAAAAAATCTCTCTGTTGTTGGAGATTACACACTGGACAGATTTTCTTTCTCTAAGGGAAATAAAATAAATCCAAGGTCCTTCGAAATAAAACAAAACTAAGACAGTCTTTCCAACAGAATGAGATTACAAAATACAAAAAAAAAGTAGACGTAAGTCAATAGCCTGAGCAAACAAATGACACCATAATTGGTCTGGAAGAAAAGCAGCCTAAGTATACTAAAATGTAGCCCTTGTTTACAGTCCAGAATGTTCTAGGAGTTCACAAGTGAGCTGATACTGCTTGTGCCCACTGCAGCTCGCCCCTTCCAAATGCACTACCCAGAAGGTCCAACTTGTAACATATCTCACCTCCAAGGCTTCTCTACGTTTCTGGGTTAGGGCACCCAGATTATCCCACTGATCACAGATCTTCTGGCACCTGGCATTGACACTGGGAGAGTCGTAATAGTCCAGCTCACTACAAGGGGTGGGGAAAAAAATGACAAGAAGTCAAACACAGAAATAATATTTCTACACCCTGTATAGAAATAAGAGAAACCCATTAGAAATCTTGATCAGTCTTGAAGACAGATTCAGACAAAGAGGTCATGGTCTCTGCAAATAGAGCAAGTCAGGAAGGTATCAGGCTCTAGTTTAGGAGACACTATATGTTATGGTAAATTAAACAGCACAGAACAGGACCAGCCAAGGCCTCAACAAATACTGAGGCTGGTTACCTGATGGGAAAAACTTGCCAAAGGGGGAAGGGAGTACAGACTTTTGCTCAAACTGGAAATAAGCAGATTATGAGCAGAGCAATCTGCTCCTGTACTCTGCTTAAGAACATTATGCAGGCTAACTAGCTGTGTCTTGTACATCAGAATGGAAAGCAAAGATTTTATTAGGAACACTAAGAACCTGCTCAAGATTGTCCTAAGATTTGCATAGTACAGGTGGCAAGGAGTAGCTAAATTACACAACCCAGTAAATTTATTTAGGGCAATCCCAGAATCACACTGAAAGTTTCTCTCCTATATGCCTGTCAGGAAGTACTTTCCTAACATATCTATAGACTGACACTCAAAGAACACATGCCAGTAAAAGTATGACTGGAGAAAGGAGAGCACAGGGGCAAGTTAAAGCTTGCAGCCCTGCATTACTTTGTGCTCATGGTTCTGCACATGGTCAAAGAGCAAGAAATCTGCAGGCAGAAGGAGACCAGCCAATTTGGGAAGTGTCAGCCCTGAAAGAAAAATAAACCTAGAATAAATCACTGGGATACCGAGCGACCCTGAGCCATCTAATGAGCAATTCTCTAAGCAGTAATGCAGGTTACACTCTTGCTTCCCCCAACCTTGTTTCATCATGCTATTGTACTGCCTTCCTGAGGTGAGTGGGCACAGTTGTTGGTGGAGTCCTCCAGTAAACTAGTCAGGAAACTCATTTGGGCTAAAAATAACGTCTTTGCTAGGTTTTTAATCCAGATCAATTGCTTGATCTACTTTGCTGCAGAGCCAGCACCGCAGATGAAGGAATTCTTCTGGAAGTCTGACTTGTAACACACGCATGCTGGACCCTACTGCTAGGGAGGGGAACATGCAACGCCCCCAAACATTCCTGCCATGGGTAGCTGCAGTGGCTCCCTCCAGACCCTCTGCATCTCTCTGGCAGTGTGTCTCTGGGGGAGAAAAGAACTCTGCCACGGTTTTTCAGGGCATGGCCTCTTCACTGAAATGGAAGATGACTTTTATAAGAATAGCAGAGCCTGCTGTTCTCACACTTTAAAAGAAATAACCTCTCCCACAGCTTAGGCCTCAGTCTTCCATTGCTCTTAGAGATGCAGCTGCTTTGGCTGATGTAGCGTGTGCTTTGGAAGTGGCAGGTCAGGTAATGCTTGCTGACTAGACAGACTCAGTTTTAATCTTACTGACATGGAGGATTGCCTTGAACTCTCCTCCTGTTTCAAGGTCAATCCTCCAGTGGACAAAGAGAGCAATTCTGTAAATCTGTGTTGTTAAAGAAGATAATGATCTTGATCCAATAATCCTAATTTTTTAGAGAAAAACAGTTCTTCAGCCCAAGAATACTGATCTTGGCCCAGACACTAACTTTAGATAGACCAGTGTGATATATAAACCTTTTTAAACTAGGAAACAGTCAAAATGAAGTAATTGGACTGTTTTTTGCCAAGAAACATACAGGATTTCAAAAACTCCTTATGCTGCAGCCACTGGCTCTTTGCCTGCCTGCTATCTCTAGCAATACTGATGAGCCTACATTTCTCCTGGTAACCTGTATTACTCCAGGAAAAGGAGTGGAGGTGAAGGTTTCCAAGCTGGAGGGAAGCAGGGAGAGAGCTGACCTCCTGCAACAATGCCCTGTAGAGCAAGTGCTGAACAGAGTGCACACAGTGCAGCACACCTGGGGGAAATAATGAATTCACAATGGACTCAAGCAGCCTTTTTCCTGCTAGAATAAGGAGGACTTTTTTTTGTAAGAGAGCAAACTGAGACCCTTCTATCCTCTCCTCTTTCCTTCTGTTCCTGGAAAAGTAAGACAGTGTTACAACTCTGAAATATAGCAGGTGCCAGCAGCAGGTCTCTTTAGGAAAGAGTTCATGGCAGCATAATGAACTGGAAGAGAATGGAAACTTGGCTTAGGAACATAATTCTGCCTCCTCCTCAACAGCACCCACAACTCATCCATTTTCTGGCCTGCTTTTCTGGTGTGTCCGGATATTGGATAGCAGTATCCTAGATACTGTTTGGAAACACTGGGAATTCCCAACATTTTTGTATGGGAATGCATTTTTTGCTCTCCGGAGGGCAGAGGGCAAAGCTCACTAAGCCTCCCTGGCCCCAAGGATGGTATGTGCGCTGGGGTGCGTACTTGAGCTCTTGTGCAATAGCAGCAATCTGTTCCACGCGGTCCTGGTGTGCAGCCAGGTCACTCTCAAAGGCCTCGTGTTTCTTCAGCAGGGCCTTTATCTCCGAGAGGGTTGCAGTTTCATAATCCTTCTGCTGCAGCATTGCTTCCTTACCTGGGGAGGGAGCCAAAGGACAGAACAATGAAGGATGGGACCCAGGGTGGCCAAAGCCAGCTCCCGCCACCCAGGCACTCTCAAGGGCCCTCAAAAGGGTATCAGCCTCACTCCAGCCGCCCTGCCTGAGGCTTGTCCCCGTGCCTGCTGGCCTAGAGAAGCACAGCGCTCACTTTCTAACCACAAAGTGTGAGTTTGCCATTAATAACAGAGAAAGGCACATAATGCAGTCAAGCCAGCACAGTCACAGTTTATACTGGACTCGTCTCAGTATGAGCAAACTGGACTATGCTGATCCTGTAAAAGCCAATGGTAGCATTTACTGTACAGGAACTCTTCCTCTGCTCTGTAGCTGCTCTCTTCTATCCAAAGTTCTCACTTTGCCACAGTTAGGGAATGCCAATGTTGACTGCATGATGCAGAACAGAGATCAAGCTGGTTTTCATACATTATTTTCTAATAAAACAAGAAATAAATCCCGCCTTCTCAAGAGGAAACTCTCATGGACAATCCATCTCTTCCTCCCTACGCAACAGACAGCACTGTGTCAGGCAACAGGAAGCATGTAGGTTGGCATTACCATCTGTCCAGGACTCATGAATTGATGCCTTCTGCCGGAACTTCTCTGCCAGGTGATCCAGCCTCTCTAGCCTCCGGATCTCATTCAATAACCACTCCTCATAGCCCTTCTCAGCCTGTTCTAGGCCACCCCAGGCATTGTTTATATCCTAAAGACAGAAACATGGGAAGAAAAGGCAGATTAGAAGGTGGAGGGAAGATGTTCACCAGCATTAGTCTCAGTGAGCTACATGGCTCCAACAGACTGGAGGGAGTGAGCATGGGCTTTTCATCTCACAGTGTTCTGCAGTCAAGACAGGGAGACACAGTCAGACTTAATAGAAGCAGGACTAGAAGTGTCAGGATATAACTGCAGAAAAAAGCCTCTCTAAACACTCCACCATATGAAACTTTAATAAAATTCAACCATTTCTGAATCAGAAAGAGCGAAAGCCACCCAGACATCTCCTCATAAAGACATGTAACTTATGAAGAGCCTCAGAGTCTGATTTAGACACAATGAAGCAATGATCACTTGGTCCTCTCCTATCATGGCTTCCCTGATCTATATTTTGCAGGGTTCCTCCCACAGAGTATCTCACTGTAAAGGTGGGCATTCTCTGCCCACCCACGGGCAGAAAGGGAGTCTCATTTTTCAGGCATGGCTGGGGTACATAGAAGCAGTTACCCCCACTTACCGAGACCATTTTTCCTTCTGAGGGCATGAAGGCTGGTCTGTTGCTGAGCCTCAGCTTGGTCTGCAAGGTGTTGAAATTGATCTCAAGTTGGCACTTCTCTTGGACCTTGGGGGGCTTGTGCAGGCGGCGGTAGTCCCGGAAATCCTCCAGTTTCTGCTGCATGGCTTGCATGGTGTTCTCTGGGGCCCGATTCTCCAGCCAGGGGATGGTGCGACGAATCCACTCCAGCAGCTGGAAGAAGCAATGACAAGAAGCCTTGAACTAAAAATTGTGTTAGAACTGCAGATGTTGTTCTGATTTCATTAGGGAACATTTACTTTTACGTTTGCTGTCAGAAAGATTCTGCCACCAGCAGGGCTCGTAAAGAAAAGCTTGCCAGCTTTTTTGGAAGTACTTTTTTTTTTTTTAGAGAGCAGCACATTCCCTACCACACTAAGTAGAACTGCTTGTTGCTGCAGTGCCAATCCAACATGCTTAACGCATAGCTTTTGCACAACCAGGACCAAAACGATGTCCTCAGATTATGTTAAAGCCTTAAGAATTTTGCTGGACTGTTCCATAACTAAAGGATGTTGTAAGTCATATTATCTCCAGAAGAATCTGACAGGAGAAATCAAGTTCTTGCCTTCAGTTACATTTTTCCCACTCTAGCTTCCTCAAAGTCAGTGTTGCTCTTTGAATATATCTCCATAACAAACATATCTGGAGAGCTGGCAAAATGCTGGGGTCTACAGTGTGAGTGGAGTAGTGTCCTATGCTTTTCAGATCAGGCCGAAACTAGGCCTATGGGTTATGTTTGCCCATAAACAGAAGTTAACAAAAGCAGCTTCCAGCTTGTATCTGACACAGATTCTTTCCATTATCAGCAAATGTGTATTTCTTTCCTCTATTATCTCTTCTGTTCTCTGATTTGACTCCTGACTTCTAGAGTGTATTACCATACAAGCTGTATGAAAGATGTAATGAACTTGTATAGTCCTGATGAATGTAAGTTAAACCAGCTAGATTTTTCTTTCAATTTTAGCCTTTCTGGGTTGGCTCCTAATAGACTGAGAAACTCAAAGCTGCTCTATGGAACCTTTCTGTTTTAAAGTAGATTGCTCTTATCTTTAAGGTAAGTTTGACCTTTAATTTTTCTCAAGCTAGAAAAAGAAAAAATCATTTTCCATAGAAGATAGCAATGGGTCCATAGCACTCTCCAAGATTACTTATCAGCATTAAACAGAATTCTTTTCTGAATACTGCCACTCAGAAACCAACACCTACATCACTGGCCAGTTTTTCGTAGTCTTCCATGAGCTGTTCATTTTCTTGGTTGACTGCCAGCACCTTGCAGATACGATTTGCTGCTGTCTCCGCCTGACAAAGAGAAGAAAAATGGAAGAAGAAAAAAGTGTGAAAAAAACCCAAACCAAAACTTGGAGCTTAGCTTCCTGCTACACACCTGCAGGTAAAAATCTCCTACCATTAGCTTTAGCAAACTGTCTACACTTTGAGATGTCTGTCCTGACCTCTTTGCTTTCCATCTGGCCTTCTGTAATGATTTATTTTTTCCCTTCTCAGGTTAATACATTCCTTCAGAGATTCTCAGCTGTACTGATTCTACCCTATAAGTTGTGGGACAAACAGTGTTTCTATGCTTTTTCTGGAGCAGCTTCTGTAAGAGGGCCCTGTTGTTTGCTTCCTACCAGAGGGACCCTGGCTACCTCTTCAAAAAGTTTCTGCTGCCACCTCCACTCCCCATACCAGCATTCTGAGCTGGAACAGCAGTAACTGAGTGATGTCAAGCTGATGAGACTGTCTCCATACTTTCACCCCAGAAAAGAACTACGCAAACAGAGTTAATCCCACAGACCAGACTTAGGGGAAAATTCCTAATTTTGTTTGGATGACAAAATGGTAGACACTCCTCTTAACCTCAAATTCTGCCCAGCAGAACTGTCTTCCAGTTTTCCCTGTATTTCTGGCACTCATTACAGGGCCACCTCCTTGGTAGAACATACACATACATGTATTCAGTATCTCATGATCCAGCTGAGAAGAAGATTTCTTTTCCCACTATTTTTCGTGATAATCTTTCTGCTTACTCTTCCAAAATATGACTCACAGAAAAAAGTGATCCTACTGTAACTATTTAGGTTGAGTTTTTTTCTTTCTTTCCATTGTGAGACCAAAAGCTGGTTCTCTGCAGGAAGCTGAACATGTTAAAACATGAATTTGGAAAGTAAGTACCAGAAAAATCTCAGCTATGAGCTCAGCGGCAGCCAGTCTGGTCTGAAGTGCCATGTATGTGTTTGGCATGGGGGACATAAAAGCAGGCTGATCCTTGCACAGAATGTATTTTTGGGTATCAACCCCCTTTACAATTACTGTGGTATGTGCCATGCCACAAAGCCTGAGGATGTGCCCCTGTGATGGGTGTCAGAGGATTGCTCAGACCCTCTTACCACAGTACAGCTGTGGCCCTGGTGCCTGGGGAAGGTGCTAGAGGTACCCACAGGCCCCCTTGGGAGAAGTCCTCCTTCTAGAGGCTAAGTGCTAATAAGGAGGTGAGGGTACATGCCCACGTTACAACAGACCAACTGTGAATACTGTATCCTGCCTTAAAGCTACATTTGGGACTGATGCCAAAAGAAGTTTTGCTGAGTTTATAGCTGGTAAGTTTTAACCTTTTTCTATTTTTAAAAGATCTTTTACTACCTGTTTATTCAATCTTCAAGGACATTTGAGAAAAAACCACTAATTTTTGCAGCTGATGTGAAGCAGCAAGAATAGCAATAAAGTCATAGGCTGTACAGTGATGTATGGATTGCCAAGGTCCCAGGGGACATGGCAATCTTATTCACTAGTAAGAAGATGTTAAAACATATATTCAGTTATCTGCCCCTTCACTAAAGTGGACCAGCTATGAGATACACAGATAATCAGCTAATTTAAAACACATCCGAGAGACCTGTACAGGAAAATGAGCAGTTTCACTTAAAAAGAAATCTGCAAGAAGTGCAAACAATGGTTACATTTAAGAAAGCTTGTACTTTGATCTGTTTTTAACTAAAGTTTGTACTCTAATGGAGTGTTTTTTAACATACACAGAAAACTATAGACATGGGACCAAATAGTATGCCAAAAAGACATTGCTAGAGCCCTACTATGATATGCCTAGAGACTGCAGGGATCTGGCGGTACCAAATGTTTATCTCAATCACTCCAGGAGAGGTGTTCATTGCAAACTCTTAACTTTCTTATTTTTACACCCCATGAGCTCACTACAGCAGCAGCCAGCTGTGCAGGCAGGACCCCATTCCACTGAGGCATATTTACATGTATCTGATGATAGACTTTCTCCAGCTGCCCAAGTTTAAATACATGTGTGTTATTTATGCGTGTTGAACAACTGTCCAAACACAAAGACCCTAAGAATGTCAGCAATTACAACATTATTTGTATTATCCTAATGGCAGGAGTGCAGAGGCTTTCTTTCCCCCACCAGTTCTTGCCTTGGAACTGCTACTGCTCTACGCAACAGCATCCTGTTGCTTCAGCTACAGGAAAAGCTCTGTGGCCACAATCACCATTTATGTCATGAGCAACATGTTACACTGTTCTCTGAGCATGCTAGGACAAAAGGATCCCAGTGCTTCAGGCAACCTTCACAAATACCCCACACTCTACTGCTGATGAGCTGATCTGTGGTGATAGCAACCTCAAAACTAAAGTGAAACACTTTTAGGTGAAAGAAAAGTGGCACATCAAGATGTTTATATAAGGCCAAGGCAGCTCCCCCTACACCTTCATTAATGGAATGGAAAAAGCTATTGATGGCAACCTCAAAACTAAAGTGAAACACTTTTAGGTGAAAGAAAAGTGGCACATCAAGATGTTTATATAAGGCCAAGGCAGCTCCCCCTACACCTTCATTAATGGAATGGAAAAAGCTATTTTGGCTTCCCAACACTACTAAAGACAACAGTGCATTTAGGATGCTCATGCTGGCTCCCAAAAAAGCCAAGATACCCAAGGCGCAGGGCAGCACTGAGAAGATGGAGAATCCTGGGGTCTGGAAGCTGCATACCTGTATTCTCAGAGAACCTGTGTGAGGTTGTTGGCTTCAGTGCAGCATCATGCTGACATATTGTACTACCTGCACTCAGAGTCTTGGGGAGGGCAAGCCCAGGACATTCTGCACAACACCATGCTGCTGTGTCTACGCACATGCTGTCTGATGGAATCAAAATGAAAAACTGAATGGCAGCAATTTATCTGGCTTTTGTCTTTTCTGTACTTCTCAACCACAGCTTGAACTGCTTAGGATAGGAGTAGAGTTTGCAGTCTCTAGTTCATGGATCTAAGTCTTTCTGCTGAGGAGGATCATGACGCAAGGCATTCCCACAGTGCACTACGTAGACATGCCTGCCTGATGCTGTCCTCTAGCCTCAGGGGAAGATGCCTGGCTGCTGCTGTCCTCTGGCTTCAGAGGACCACTTCAAAATACTGTACACCAAACACATTCTCTTAATAAAACAGTAAAACATTAGTTAGAAATTTCCACAAGCTTACAAAATATTAAGCCAACCAGTAGTTGCATGCATTTAGTGTGAAAGTCAGAAGCAGTTAGAAAACAAGCAAACCAACCAAAGCAAGTAGATCTACAAGAATATGTATAAAAAAAATGGCATAGAGAAAAAGCAGCCATCTACACACACATCTCGGGCTGGAGACCCTGTACCTTCAAATGCTCAGTATAAGAGAGTGAAAGAAGCACAAAGCGGCTCATGGGACTCTCCCTTCAGGCCTGGTGGCAGTAATGAAAAATCTGGATGAAAATTTCAGCGATATCACAGTGAGTCACGTAACCCTGCATGAGGTGGCAACACAGCAACATCTGGGCAGGGGCTTGTACTCAGTAATCACTTTGCACTTGCCTGTGGATTTGAATCTGTGTCTCTCAGCAGCTGGCTATGTGTGACTAGGGCAGCTCCAAAAAGGAGCTGTGCCCCTCCTGCCAGGGCACAGTTGAGTTGCTGGCCCATCAGGACTGCTAAAAAAATGAACAAACTATTAAATCTTCCCTGAAGGCCAGTTGGACTACATGGGATTGAAAGTTTAATAACTAAGAAACGTCATTTCTAGTTCTTGTCCCAGCTACTCAGCTCAGGTCCTGAGGCCAGTAAAAGACTGTTTTCAGTTATCCCAGGAGACTTAGAATCCACCTAAATTGCTGATCAGAGCATGGAACCTGCTGAGCAGGTTTCCACATCATGGAATGGGTGGAGAGAGAAAATGAAGGGATTAGTGAGTGGCATGGCTGTTTCTGCAGCAGGCTACAACCCTCCTCATATTGTGGTTTGCTGTTTCCTGATCTGGAGTTCCTCAGGCTAAGCAGAAAGCATGGAGCAGTCCCGCAGGGACAGATGGCAAACACCAGGCCTTATCATCAGGCTGGCATGACTTCTGAGACTACAGTCTTCCGGGGCAAGTATCAGCTGGCTGGAGCTTGTAGACTGGTCTTAAGTGTTTTGAACAAAAAACCAAAGGGATCACAAAGCAGGATCCTAGCAGAAAAGTCGTGACTATACGAATTATGCCAAATGGGCAAGTCTACTGCACTGCTGCGGGACACATTCCCAGTTCCTTGGAAACAAGACAGTATCACATAATTTATATGAAACTGGGCAGGAAACAAAAAGCTTGAACTAAAGAGCTGCTCCCTGGAAACTACTGTTTGCATTTGCCCTCTCAAAGCCAGCATTAGCATGGTAACCGAATCAACATTGGGACCATCAGCACTGCTTTGTATAAAAGAGATGGAATCTCCCCAGAGTCAAATTAGCCTTCAAGCTGGGCAACACAAGGACTGTATCTCAAACAGAAAAGGCCTAATGAGAGAAAGAAGTTGTGGTTAGGGGAAACAGTGAGATTTTAATTCTGCTTGTAACATGAAGAATGCAGTCTTGGATTTTGGATTTTACTGTTCCAAAGTCTACAATTTGAAATTAGCAGTAATCTTGTGGAAGGACCACAGCCCAGGCAGGCTATGACGTGGAAGGAAAGAACAGACCTTTTTCCCTTATTTACACGATTGCTGGGAAATTGCTTACCCAAAGGCGATCTGCAACAATTTAGTTCCAAATGTTCTGATGTCAGGCAAAGAGACTTTGGAGTAAAGAGGAAGCAGAAGAAGAAGGAAGGCCTGAAGCTATGGAAATGGGCAAAGCAGAGGAAAGAGAAATAAAACATATCGGTGGTTTGGGAAACAGAGGAAAATGATAAGGAAGATACAAGGAATGGAAAAGCATGTGAGTTTGGGAAAGCTTAAGGCCTGGTAGAACTGAACTTTGTGACTGGAGCACAAAAGTGCTATGTAACCAGCTCACAGATGATTCAGCCTAGGAAAAGACCACTGTCTTAGTGGAGGCTGAGTGTGGAAGGCAGGATAGCAGCCCAAGAAGGACAGGCTGTAATTTTCCTGAGTGGGCAGATTTGACTGTGGTACTTCTGGAGGTGCATTGTCTAGCCAGGACAACGCCCACTAGTTACTGAAAGGGCACTGCCTCTGTCAGAGCAGACCTCCGTTCATCTTTCAATGCCAGCTATACCAAATGCTTTCTCCTCTGCTGTGGTGCGAGACTGGAGGGAAGGAGTAGCTCAAGTCTGTCCAAAAGGACATTTACAACACTTCTTCAGCAAGACTACAGATGGCACATCCAAATGCATCACTGGATGCATTGGACTTCCCTGCAAATGGCCTGGGGTGAACAGGGGTCTGGCGTTCCTCATTGGAGAGGACAGTCGGGCAGGGCAGGGTGAGGGGAGGGGTTGTTAGCAGTAAAGTCTCACCTTCTGCGCCCCTGAGAAGGCGTGGTAGTAACATGAGACATAGGTCATTATGGCCTTCTCATCCGGCCTTAGCGTGCCTATAATATCTGTGCAGAGAAGGAAAAGAGGTTGAAAGGATAAAGTAAGAAGCAGCACATAGGATAAAACAAAACAATCATGGGTGGCGTGAGAGAGGGGGAGAAAACTTCCCATCATGCATTGCAGGACAGGCCAAACAGATTTCCATGCGGAGAGCTGGGAATTCGGATCAGAAGGTGGCTAGCAGTGTTGGCTTGTGGCTCAAAGCGGCACCCCTCCCTACCCCCCAATCCAGGGGGATCCTGAGATGAGGATCTGGGATCTGCACCTTCACAGCTGCAGTCTGGGGGCCTGGCCCAAGGATGCAAAACAAGCTGTTTGGAGATCTGAACGCCTGCACTCAAGGCCCTTCGTACACCAAGGAGCTGGAGATCAGAGCCTTCCTACGCAGTGCACTTCCTACACAGGATCTGCTCGGCTGCAACGCGCATTGCCTGTTCCTAAGGCACTGCCTGTCGCCTGAAGTACAGGCAGCTGCTTGGTTTTGGCAAGAGATGTGTACAAGGTTTCACCCACAAAATATTTTCCTTAAGTGACTCCATTATGGACAGGAAAATGGCTAAGCCAGAAGCAGCAAGGACTCAACTGCCTGATTTCCAACACGGTGGGTGAGAAAAGGGGGGGGGGGGAAAAGAAACAAATTATCAAAACCAGGCATCTCCATCATGATAGGCAATGCTCTGTTTGCAAAATCACCATGGATGTACTTGTTAAGACATTCTTTGTAAGCCCCAGGTGAACTGGGACTGAATTTGTGGCACAACTTGAGAAAGCAGCAGGTTCAGACCTTAAAGCAAGGGTGCAGGAACCTGCAGCATACATATGGCAAAAGGTAAAGCCTTGGCCATTCATTAAACCCATCATAAAACCACGGTTAGCTCTGTTTCTCCATCTTTGGAAAAGGGGAAAAAAAAGTGAATAGGTATCTGTATTATTTCCCACAGGGGCAGGCTACAGTTTCCTGCTGGGCAGAGCACCTATGTGGTGGTCTTTACCTTTCGTGAGACCAAACATCCTAGCTCAGACCTACCAGGAAGAGGAGGTACAGGTTCTCAGCCATCAAGATAGCCGTTTGTAAGGCAAAAGGAGAAGGCAGAGCCCACCCTCTCCCTTTAATTTGTAGGCATGCCGAAGTGTGGCATACCTAAGTGCCACTGGAAGTACTGCTGACTATAGGGAAATGGAACTCCTGGCTCCCTTGCCCCATATATTACATCTGGGGCACCACTTTGAACCAACAGCCAACTCTACCAAGAACATAATAATAAAGATGCCCGTAGCTAGAGAGGAGAAAGAGAAAGAAAAAAAGGTTTGGACATTAGCAACGGCACCAGGTGTGCTCTGTGGAGGGAGCTTGGAATCCTGCGATACCTTCTGGGCTCCTGAGAAGGCGTGGTAGAAACTAGAAACATAGGTCATGATGGCTTTCTCATCAGGACGGGCAGTTCCAACAATGTCTGTCAAAAAAAACCTCACGTTAAGAGCATAATCAACTGATGGGAGAAAAGCAAAGGAGAGGTAGAACCACAACTGTCCAGGAGGCCTGCTGGGGGGGGTATGTGCTTGTCATAGTGACTCCACAGGGCTTCTCAGCATTCCCCAGAAGATGAGTGCGTCTCACAACCCAAGATCACCCTTCTGGTTCCCCTCCCTCATCATAAAATTTCCTCCAGAGTCTGGCCAGGTTGATGCAGCCATATGTCAGCATGCCTTGTGTCACAGCACTTCCCTGTCCTGAGAACATTACTGTGATTGGTGGATTGAACCCAAACTGGCAGCAGGTTGACATGACTTTTATAGACAATATTATACTGCAATTCCTCCATGCAGTTCTGTTCTTCAGGAAAGAAGAACCCTTCTTTTCCATGCCTCCCTCCTCCATTTCAACACAATTATGGCTTGAATTTCAAAAAGCCCTTTCGTTAGTTTCAGGGGAAACTCAACACCTCCAGATATCAGAATTAATGAGTGTGGATGAATGCACATTAGCTCGACTCCATGAGGGAGAAGAGTGATCAGTAATGAGCAATGAGAGCTCCAGCCAGGGCCCCTCTTCATCACTGCTACTTTTGCTGAGATCTGAAGCTAGATCCACTTATTTTGGAGGCGTCTTTAACTCCTACAGAATGGCAGGAAACATTTGAATCTACTCTGGAAACTGCATGGGGGTTTTTCTGACCTCAGCATGATGAATGCAGTGAAAGCAAAACTCATCTCTGGGGATGGGAAATACTACCTAGGAATACAAACATCCTAGTTACTGAAAAACAGTTTCACTGGTTTTGGCTGTACTGTTCCCACCTTTCCTCTTTGCTCCTCTCACTCCTTTATTTAACAAAAGTCTTTAACTGCTTCTCCTGTCCAACCTAAGCCTGAAATACAGCTTCTACCATTGAAACCAGCTGGCTTTAGGCCAACAACCAACAACTAGTGAACTATTTCAGGCTGTTGTTTGTACTCCAGAGTTACAGTCTTTAAAATCTATTGCCAAGCTGGTCCTGACAAGGCTCTAAAAAGTAATCCTTGCTGGCCCAGTGGCCTCAGGGAAGCAGTCACAAACAGTAGCAAAAGCATCTCTGAATAACATGGAACTCTGCCTTGGTCTTCGGACCCAGTCAGTGAATGATCTTCATGCCAAACACTTCTGAATAGTGAAGAAAAAGCAGATAGCAATAATACTACTACTACTAATAATAATCATAATAACAATATCATGTCCTCAAAAAGAAAATAATCAGCAATGTAAGAAAGACAAGAGAAAAAAAAAAAAGGCCTAGAGCAAAACGAACACAGTCCTACACTATACACTAACTCAGTACTTGGCCTGATTCTTGAAAGGGAACACTTCAGTCAGCAAATGACAGGTGTTAATCACCTCTGCCTCGTGTGTCAACCCCAGGCTAAGATCTCCATGCTAGACTCAAAAGACTGAGGGGCAAAGGAGGAATAGGGAAGCAGAACATGTGACTCATGATTCCATTTTAACTTTTTCCCTATACATTTACTACACAGTCATGAAGGGAACGTGCAGAGGTTACTGAAATCTTGTACAGAAGAAGTCCACCTAGAAGAAGCAGAAAACTTACTGAGAAAAAGCAAGTTAAAAGCTGTTGAATTCTACTTTACCTTCTGCATCCAGCATCTTCGGAATATCCAAATATTTCTCAGCCACATCAAAAGCTGTGTTTAGATTAGTGAGAGGATCATCCTGGGAAAGAAACAGAGGCAGAGCATCAGCATCAACTTTTAACAAGGTACACAGCTTTTCTCTCAGAAAGAGCTTCGTTTGGTTCAGGTAACTGTGCTGTCCAGACAAAATTGTGTGTGAAGCCTCATGTACCGGGATGAAAGAATTAGCTTCCTTTTGAAAGCAGAGCCTGGGAATTCATTATAATTAACACATGGTGTATGCACTAACAAAATGAAAGAATAATGCATTTTGTCCTGAACCTACTTTAAAGTTAAATTAGCTTCATATCATACTGATAGTAAATTATGAGGCCACATCTCACATTTACATCTCATGCTTATTTTAGGTTTGAAACTTCCATTTTAAAGAACTGCAGAGCTGTGTATCTGCTAGAACATCTAAGCAATACTAAAATAGGTAACAACATCTGCAATGGGTGCTGTCCTTAGCTAGCGTACAGTTTGTTGAACACCAGTTGAGTGGGAGGAAGAGAAATGTTTCAACAAATCTTTACAAAATAAATACATATAAAAGTACCCATTTTGCCTTGAGTATTGCTTTCCTCCTGCACAGCTCTTATAATTTCCTTAGTACATTTCTATAGAAAATTTTCTAAACATTTCTAAACTTTCTGTGGATTTTAAAGAGCCACACAAGAAAACATGAAATATAAATGTCATTGAAAATTACTTTCTGCAAATTGTGTCCAGCGTTCAAACATAATAATCAGCAACAAGACACTTGCCAACCTGTGTAAGATTCTCATACCAGCTTGTTCCTATATTCCTGTATAACCATCATACTTCATTTTTCTGAAGGATCAATCCACTTCATGGGTGACACACGACATTTCCATTATCAGTTTCTACTGTTGAGACACATGGTTTCTACCGGATGAAAGGTTGTGCATAACCTAGTGTTTAGCCATCTTGTTTGGTGTCTTTTGGGACGAAGGAAAGATGGGGTGGTATTCTCCATGTTGTCGTTTGTGCCACTCACACTGAGACCCACATAAAAAATTAGGACACAGGGAGTAAAATCATTTCACCTTCTTTCTAGAGTAGCATCCATGTTCTGTTTATTTTCTATTTTAATATGCCTTTCCTTATTGCACTGACTTGGAAGATTAAGCTGTGCCTGAACTCTAATCAACAGGCAGTTTGCTTTGAACCCACCCAGCAGGAAAGATGAAGCTAGGCAAGGTTGGGCAGACAGGATATGGGCATGAATAAAACTTCCCTTATGGCACTGTTTATTATGTAGCCCTCAGATTACAGCCTTCATGAACTAGGAAAGTGAGCTGCTCTGAAAAGCAGTTTCCTGTAGCATTTCCCTAGGAATCAATGCATGTATTAGGCTGTCATCCAGTATCAGCAACATATTCCTTTAGGTGAATGTCTCTAGCAGACAGTAATGTTTTACCTACTAAAGTAAATCCCACACAAAGGCCATTAAAACAGAAGAGTGATCTGTATTTAGTCCACTGGAACAAGTTAATATTAAGCAAGGAAATGCTGCAAAGGCATGCTGTGCTGAAGCCAGCAGCTGCCAGATACAGTGTGACACAGTGTCAAATCCCTATGTTCCTCTATAATACACTTTTCAATGGTGACTATATCAGATGTATCTATATCCACCTCTTCAGACTTGAGCAGTGGTGCAAGCAGTGGCTTTTTACTATTCTCCAGCCACAAGGAACCATCCTATGCCATGGATTTAGAGTACCATTTCAATTTCAACCTACTTAACTTCTGTGCCTGATGTGGAGAAACCTCTATGAACCCAGAGTGTAATCAAAAGCCTTATCTGAGGAGGTGAGACTAGCTGGTACAAAACATACCTCGTTCACTGAGTGTAGACACAGCCCTAGCTTCATTTAGGAAGAAAAAGTAATGGACTTTCTTTCACTCAAGAGCAGGAGCATCCAGAAATGCCAAGTGGCAGCTCCCTTGCCAGTCTTCCCCTAGCCCATGTGCCATTTTCTATTTCTGTAGAAATGTCACCACTCTGTAGCAAATTTCACCCTATGCTGGCCATGACCATCGTGATTGTTAACACCCTGATAGAGTTTAGTATTAACACAAACCCTTCCTTAGCACAGAACCATCTGAATGAGCTGCATGAAGATCTGTCAACCTCTTCTGGAGGAAAGGGAGGAGCAAATCTCCTCTCACTGCAGATAGCTTTCCTATCAGTTTGCAAGTTACAACATCAGGAGCATTGTTGCCAAAGGTTAAAAAGAATTTTTGGCGGAAAGCTAGGAGAGGTTTCCTGATGGGAAAACCTCCTGGGCTTGGGCAGTCCTAAAGGAAGGGCTGGAAGTTTTAACATGAGGGAAACTGGAGACTCATCTAGATAAAGCCAGCAGATTTCTACTTCATATGCAAGAAAGATGTGTGATCACAGGATCTCTTAGGGAATGAAACTAAAGATAGGTAGCTTGCTTTCAGTAGTGCTAAGTCCAAGACTAGCTTTGAGATAAGCAGAGAGCTAAACTTGAGCAAGACTGTTCCCTGTAGAAAAAGCTTCACCCCTCAAAGACATTGGAGTAGCTCATCACAAAAGTGGTGTTTCTTTGTGCAAGAGTTAGGGTTTCCCCTGGGGCTTGTCCAAGACTACAACAGGGTCTTAAGCCCTATGAAATTCCTCCAAACTCCACCACTTTCAGTTCCATCCCACTGTACACCAGCTAATCATTATTTCAAATCACCTGTTTCAGTTGATGCCCATGAAAACAGGTAATGTAGTAAAGACTGGCCAGGCAGTTCCAAGCTCCACTGTGGCACCATGGCTGCAGGAACACTTTAGGGACCCAAATGTAGCAGATCAAACAAAAGAAAGTCACCTGCCCCGATTCCTTCCACAGCTGTAACACACACCCAGAAGAGCACTAAGCCAGATGAGGCTGCAGAGGTGCCTCAGCTGCCATGCCATTTACATGAACATAACAATGGCAGAGGCACAAAGAGGAACAGTAACTTGCCAGACTCTAGCTGGGAAATCTATAGCCTTACCATGGAGGAGGTACTTTGTTTTAGTGGTGGCAGACAGCAAACCTGCCCTAAACAGATGCCAATCTGGCTCGTTCTCTGCTTTTGCTGACTAAAGACTATTGCAGCTCTTCATCTTTTGCCACAACCCTAACTCATACAGAGACTCTTCTCTCTTCCTCCAGATATTTCCAAGTTCTTGCAGCACACAAGGTTGCCATGGCAATTATTGCAATGTGACATAAAAAACATCATCTATTAACTAGCAATCAGGAAAGGAGATGGAGGGGGAGGCAAATTGAGAGAGAGCAAGCATTTACTACATATGCCAGAGTTGAAGACACTAAGAAAGAAATCCAAAACTCACATTTTCAGAAATATCTGCATAAAATCCAGCAGTACACAGACCACAGTTCTATACAAATTGTGGTATATGAGGGGGTGTTGGAACCATCAGTCAATCACTGTACTTGACAAAAATATCTTAGATGTGGCTCACAGTTGAGCTACAGTCAGGGGTAAAAGGAGGAGGGGAAACCCCATATTCTGCATACCACTCACTTGCCAACCATAAGCTGAATCCCAAGACCTTACCTACACTAAGCTGAACAATAGTAGACAGACCTGCACTGAACAGAAACTATCTAACCAAGTAAGTAGCTGTGGTGTCAGAGAATCACCAACACTAAGCTGGGCAAACTTGCACCTGTTGTTTTGAGGCCTGGACCATACAAATAACTTCAGGTAGGCAGTGTCCATATGCAGAAAGGAATTGTGCTTTTTCCACTAATACAGCTAGACTAGAAAAAATAGCTAGGAACAAAATACAAATCAATGCTGATGAAAGAAGTTGCTGAATTTTAGGAAGACATGCAGCTACTACACTAGCTACTTTTTGCAAGTATACACTGCCAATACAGGCCTGTAGCCTAGATACAGCCTCTGTGAAAGAGCAGAAAACACTAAAGTTGCAAAAGAATGCTACTCAAACAAGAGGTACAGTGCAGAACTCTGGGCAGCTTGGGCTGATTTCACCTCTTTGTCTTGTACATTTATGTGTGTGCGTATAAACAGAAGTACACACTGCATTGCTGAGGGCACACACAACTGAGATGCCACTAATTGCTCCCTAGAGTTGGAAGAGAACTTGAGGTGGCTCTCTAATCTACTATCCACTGTAATGGCTGCTTCTCAGCAGCCTCCTCTGTGTTTATACATTCCACAAATGGGTTTCAAATACCTAGCATAAAAAAGGTTAACTTCCCTTCAGCACACATCAACTGCCAGAGCTAAAGACTAGGCTCTAAGTTCCTCCCAGCTATTTGCTCAAGATGTCAGCTGTTGTAGAGGTTTCTAACACGTATTGTTGTTCTGCCTCAGAATAACTGAGGCAGAACAACAATAAAAATGATACAGAGAGAGTGTGAAGACTCCAGGGGAGCAGGCAGAACCAGATGAAGGATGGGATCAAAAGCAAGCAGAGATCAAAAGATGTTGGTTCCATTTAACCTTACTTCAAGTAGGAAAAATTCCCTCTCATGTACATTGAATTTGGCTAGAACAACCACCCTTTCACCCTAAAAAGCCTGCAGTCAATATCACCAAATAACTCACTTTCCTTCACTCTATATTTGCTTGGGTTTGGCTTAGGCTTTGTTGATAACAGAGTGTGCTGTAGCATTTACCTGCCTGGGTTTGTAAGGCACACATTGCTTGGCTGCTTTATTTTCCCACGATTAGGTGCTGAAAATGTTATGGTAATAATTCCTTTTCTTCATGCTGCTGTTTATGTAAACAGGTACAGTCTCCCCCCACTGTTTATTCATCATGTGCTGACTCCAGATACTAAAACGGATCAGAAAATATAACTGACTGCTCTGCAAGACAGCGAAGATCTAAAAGGTTATTGAAAAGCAGATTGGGCATTGTACAGTTCATTGCCTCTGGGATGCAGCTAATTTGATTAGGTCATTTACATTTTGTCTGTTTGCATGGTGATCAAAGATGAGCTTCTATGTTTATTTCCCTAGCTAACATCAAGCACGTATGCACGTAGAACACCCAGCCCAGGAGATCTGATGGACAAGCTTTTTGTGTTAGCCCCAGCAATGACACATGAATTATGCTTTGGTGACATTTCATTATGCTCTTGGTGACATAGCCACAGATGCAGTGAAACTGGATCTCAGCAGACTGCAGGAATGCCTGTAGGATAAGAACCCAATATGATCTTCCATTGCACCGCTGGGTCAAGACATTGGGAGCAGTATAAACTGCTAAGTGGTTATTCTCATCATCCATTCAGCAACCTTGTCTCTAAAACACACAGGAAGTAAACTCTGGAGCATCTTGGTATCATGCTACCAGAATAAATTTTAAAGTAAAATTGAGTTTTGTGACAAATGCTTTTTTGGCACCAGATACCTAATGCTAGGAGAGGCCCAGAAGCACTGTAGATGACTCAGTGCTTAGCTGGAAACATGTGACAAGTATCCAGTGAGGGCACGCAAACCTCTCAATGAGCTATTGCATTTTGAATACCAGATAACTGGTTTCTATCCAACTCTCCACAGAAATGTTAAGTCTGATTTGACTCACTAGTCTGTGACATTAGCACAGAACTATTCTCACATTTGGTGTTATTGAGTTTGCCAGCTTTTGCTCATCAGCTGGGATTGGGGCACGTGTGTCTCATACAAGGCAGTCTGAAAGCAGGGAAAGTCAAGCAGGAAACTCATTAAGTTCACGCTTCACTAAGAAGCTTGAATACACTGATTCATCCCTCCTTCCTTCCCCCTCCCCAGTCCTGCAACTGCCAGTTTGTGCTGAAGTTTTCCAATTATATTTATCAAGCTAATTCTTTTCCCTCTTTACTTCTAAGGAGCCAAGCATCTGGTCTGACATAAAAATGGAGTTGTACCTTTCGTAGCTTCCCGTAGTCAATGAGCTCTGGGCGGTGTCTATGAATTAAAGCACAGAAACCAAGGCCATCCTTCCAACTACGAGATAAACACAAGAGAGAACAATGAACATTGTTCAGCCACGGAGACACACATAGAGGAAAGGCACCAAAACAGTGGGACAACTTATTCTGGTTTAGTTTTCAACTAACAGTGCTTCTGTATGTGCTGGGAATGAGGGATGTCTTGTATGCGCATGAGACTGCAATGAAGATTCCTTTCAACCTCTACAAAAATCCACTGTGATTAAGACTTGCCCATTGAGTTGGCAACTCATTCTTGGCAGTCCTCTGTGCTGAACTCTCTGTGCATGTCCTGTGCAGCATGTGAGCTCAGAGCTGAAAAAAGGTGTAGACACAAGTCCTAAAGGAGGAACAAGTGCATTCCTTAGGGGAAAGACAGATGACCTCAGCTAGCTCCACTAAAGTACTGGCAAGCATGGATGGCAGTTAAGCTCTTAAAAGTGCTTTACGTTTATATGGTTCATACAATCTCCAAGATATGCTGGAAAAAACACTATTATGCAGAATCTTCACTGGAACATCTGCCAATTTGGAAATATGAAAAGCAGAGCAAGAGAACCTCTTATCCCTTCCCAGCTCTTCCATACTACAGAAATTAGGGGGCAGTCCTTTTTTTTCATGGTTCCTAAAGTGTTCTGACTTCTCACAGAGCAAAAGCTCTCTTGCTTAGCCCATGACACAAATGCTGCTCTCAGAGGACTTAATGCCCTGAAGAACTTTATAAAAGCGGCAAGTGTAACCTGAATGAGGAATTGGGATGTAGGTACTTGGATCCTCTTAGAACTTTTGCCTTTAATTTCCTAGACATCTCTCTGCACCACACCCTTACTGTGTAATGTACACATGCATTGCCTTGGGAGGTCTGTCAGGAATATTGCTGAATATACTGAGAGACGTAGGAAAATAATACAGATTGTAAAGCTAAGTTCTTGCCTGTAACTCACCTGATATGGAAGTTCTGGATGTTTACATTTTTGTAGGGGGCTGTCTTCCTCTGACACCATAACAGAAGTCCTTCTTTAGCTGATGTTTCTGGAGAAAGAAAGAAAACACATCAATTAACTCATTTTCTTAGAAAACAGGAGTCTCTGCAGTATATGTTAGAAAACCACCACCATCTCCTCTTTGGTAGAGAATTTACTAAATTGTACTTCATTTAACTTCACTTGTCAGTAAATTTCTTGCTTGGAAAAGTCTACTAAGATAGTTTTGTTACTCTTATATTCTTAATAAGGATCAATAATAAGGAGACAGCTTTTTGGGACTAGAGAGTCTTGTAGGACTTGTAAGTGATAGGTTCATCTTCAATGCTAGTCCCAGAATCCCACTCAACAGATTCCAGCACGAAAGTTTACCTTCAGGCCGAGTCATCCTTTTGAGCTACCCTTGAAATCTCTTGTAAGAGAAGGATGTGAAAAATTCATCTCAGTATGCTTGAACCTGGCCATAAATGGACCATTTAAGCACATTTTGGACCATTTAAGTTGCAAAGCCATTTAGTTAACCCAGTTGTCCATTACTGAGTAGTGTCAGGAAAGAACTGAAATTTACCTTCAACTGAGATATCCTGAATGGCAAAACGAAGGATGATGGTCCAGATCATTCCAAGGGTCATTTTAACATTGCCATCCACGATTTCTATGAAAAAAAAAAAAAAAGGTAGAAAGAGAAGAAATAGAAGACATCAAGTTGCAACTGCAAACCCTTGTAAAAGAGGAGCATTGGAGAACATTTCCTTTTGCAGATGGGAGAATTGGAATTCCTGTTAAAAACTGTTTTTTCCTGCCTTCCCAGATGCTCTGCTGCTATAGTACAGTACCCAATATTAAGACTGGTTCTTTTGCAGTACAATACTGAGGGCAAAACAGACAAAGATGATCCCAAAGATCAGGAATAAGAACTAATTTAGATCAGTGTAATTCCCTACAGGGAAAGCACCTTCATCAGGTTTAATTACTATCACTTAGAAGTCAGAGAAACCTAACTGAGAAAAAGAAAAGCCTTCCTTCTCTTACTCTATGTCTACTCCAAGTCACCTATGTAACTGCTCCAGCATAATTATACCACAAGAACCAGTGACAATTCCCAGAGCAGATGAGCTCTGACCGCTGTTTTTGTCCTGTGAACAAGATACCACCAAGAAAACCATTCAACATAAACATTTTGATTTCAAACAAGCCTAAATACATCAGACTGCCTGTATAGGACTTCTTTCAGTCATGTAATTGCCAAAAGACACAATAGAGCATTTCTAAAAGTCCATGCATCCTGCAGGAAGAGGAAGCAAATACTCATGCTGACCAGCCTGCGCAGAATATAACATAAACCATAATGTTGAGCAGATTGTGCTTTACTGCTCATTAGATTCTACGATATAAATCAACAAGGGTCAACAACTTGGAGGTTTTACAAGGCAACTGCTTGCGTGTGTGAGGTATGATCTGTTTAGAAAGGAGGATCAAGGTCCCAGGGGGAGGTGCTTGGGGCAATGTTGGCCCAGAAAGGAGCTTCCACCATGTAGGGACTAGAGCCAAACTGCGAGCAGATGGGTCTCAAGTGCTGATCCTCAACATGCACAAAAATTCCACAGAGTTATACATATATCTTAGAGAGTTTACAGCCTTCACATTTTTGGATAGTGAAACTAGCTGAGCTGCCTTCTCCTACTCATTCTCTGGCAGATTGCTGTATGGTAGGATCTTTCACAAATAAATGACAAGTTACAAGAGTATTTTCAGTAAGAAAATGGTTAGAATTAATCTACTGTTTGAAGGTAGAATAATTGAAGTCCCAAGAAGACTGTCAGAAACAATTTTTGCACTACTATAGACACCTCTCTGCCACGTCTTTCACAAAGCTACCCATCAGAAACATGATGTGTTCCGGGGAAAGTAGAATTTGCAGTATAGGCAACTGACACCTGTCCGGATTCTGACAGAAAAGTAATAATATTTGAATTTTTCCTTTTAAGCTGTTAAAAAAAGTACTTTTCTTCTTACAAAAAAATTCCAACATGTGAACCTCACTGTATTCAAAACCAACAGACAAGTAGCATGCACCCCAAACACACGTTTTCAGAAATCGTGTCCAGATTCCTGAAAGCTTGTGATTTAGAGATACAGGTCATGCAATTTCTAGTGTAAATTAGAATTACGAGCTGTGCTGTCCTTTGACACACGCCTGAATTAGGGATTTACAGATGCAAAAGCCAGAATACTAGATATGCCATCTTGTTCTACTGCAGTAAAACTCTGTGTCTGCTTCTTTCTGAACTTCAGAGTACGCACAGATCTCTTAGTGGGTCATCAGTTTGCCCAGAATTAAACAGCCAGTAACTTTTCAGTTCAGTACAAAAAACCTACAGTTACTGTTGCTGACATGAAAAAACTATGTTTGTCTGTTGACAGTTTTCACACAAATTTAATTTTTACAGGCATTTTGAGGTCGGGGGTTGTCTGCTAGGCTGATGCAAGAAAATGCCATGTGATGGCAAGTGTATTCAGTTCTGTACTTTTTGCATTCTTCTCCCCTCCAACAAGCACTGCAACCAGCTTAAAGGAAAATCCTTACTATTTTTACAAATACCTGAGATACTGCAGCTAAAATATACAAGAAAGTATCTGTGTTTTCAGCTTGCTTTTTTTTTTTCCATGCGATAGATATGCACGGGGATTTTCGAAAAAGCAAAAAATCCAATGCTTGTAAAACCCACAACAGTTGGCAGGACTCTCCTAGGATATATGTAAGATCTGAAACTAAAATGAGCTCTGTATTTTAATGGGCTCTATTAAAATCTGATTACAATATTTTAATGCTGAAAATGCTTCATGAACAGTAATAAATCCATCAGTAAGCTGAAACAGGTAATTAATATTACTGCTCCACATATTTTAATTGGAAATAAAGGTCAAGACACCTACATAAAACAATATAGTGTTAAGTCACTAATGCCGCAAAAGAACTCGACACTATGTTCTGGTCACATTCTCAAATTCCAGTTTTATAAAGTCAGCTGGTAGAATTAAGATGGAAGCGTCCTTTCTTTCCCAGTCCTCTTCACTGCATTACTCATTTAAAAGGAAGATGTGCTCCCTGTTTCCATATCTGATTATTCCTTAGCAGTGCACCAAAACAAAGCTGCTCTGGAGGAAACCCAGGATATTTCTACCACTTCATCTCTACATGTCATTTTACTTTACACAGCACCACCACCTACCAAACAGATACTGATGTCCATGAGATTAGTGAGTGATCCATCCCAGGATACATATTTAACAAGCCACACAATCCTCAGTCCTCTTTATTTTTTGACTCTTTAGAACAGAGTTGACTAAATGGTTATTATTTGTTAGAAACAGGCAAGTATTTTTAATTTCTGGTGCTAAAAATCTTCTCCTGGAAAGCTGGTTACAAAGTCAGCCAGCCTGATCAGAAAGACCCTATGCTCTTTGGCCCTCACTCACTTGGTTTTCCATCCCTGCATTCCCCACTGCCAACTTCCTTTTCCTTTAGAATTTCTTCAGCACCCTTCATCTGCTGCTGGTCTTTTTCTAATATAGTAGAACAGGCTGAGAAATAAAAGTGGAAAACATGGTTACAAAACAGGTTTTCATGAAGCTTTCTGCTTCCTGGTGATGAAGAAAAAGAAACTCCACAGGAATTGTTGAAAAGTTGAATGCAACAGTCCAAAGCTAGAACAATCTAATGTTTAATTGAAAATACTATGCTTGTTCCCTGCTGATATAAGGAAGACTCACTAATGTGAGAGCATTTCACATATGAAAAGGCTAGTAATCAGACAGTATTTTCTGTCTGAATGTGCTTTCCAAGTGCTCTTTCCAGGCAGGACCTCTGCAAGCACTGTGTGCACTTCACCAGCAGCAGATGTTTTCCGAACAGCAGCAACAAGTACATGTTATTAATGTTATTTTCGTTCAACTTGAGGATTGATCAGTTGCTGACTAAAGCTGGTGAGGCATCTGCATCCACTAGAAGGAAATTTTTTGCACCAGTGAATATGCTTGCACCCAGCTCCCATCATTGTACCAAGTAACAAGTGTGCAAAAGCTACAGTACTGGTTGGCTACAGAGATGTGCCTTTTGAAATGCCACTACCTTTTCTAAATGCATGAACTCATTTTGAAAAATCCAAAAATTACTAAGCTTCTTTTCCTGCCCTGGATAGTTAGAAGCAGAATCAACAATACAGAAACTGTTATCCTCTCCTAGATACTTCTGAGCTGCCCATGAAAGCACAGCTTCTGGTTACCCCATGGAGAGAAGAAGTTGCAGGGCATGAACAACTGGCAGGATAGCATTATAATCTGGGAAGTGGAGACACAGAACAATGGTGACATAAAATAAAGGCTGCCCTGCATTTTGTTTATCGAGCAAAAGCCAAATACAGCAGGACAACTACCCATGTCCCTGTTTTCAGAAAGCATGTAGCTCCTGATGGTCCTGTTGGATTCAGGACAGATAACTGGCATTGCTAGTGAGGGTGTAACTAACTGAGTGGAAAGGACATAGGGACAAATAAAATGCTATGTTTCACTCACTGACAGAGAGAGACCCTATTTCCCCCCCTCTTTCCACAGTGAAATAAATGTATGCTTGCACTGTGTGGTACTTCATTAGGTGTTTTACTCAGATGGGACTTCTGCAATCGTTGAAATCTCTAAGCTTGATTTCTCCTTTTACTTGTGCAGATGAGAATAGGGATCGGTTCATTCAAAGTTATATGTATGTTGAAGTGAGCAAGATCTGTTTAAGAAAGCAGCAACTTTCCATGCAGATTGAAGGTAAAAATAAACCAGTCTTAGGGTGACACACTTAACCTATTCAAGTCTGTTAAATCCCAAGAGCATTTTGACATGAGTATAGAATCTATTACAGCAAAAAAAGACTCCTGAGGCGTCAGATGACAGTGAGATTTAAAAGCAGATGAAAACCATTTGGCTAGAGTCTTCCTTGATCCAGATTTACACATATCTGCTCTAAGCCACAACTACTTCTAATCTATGGACTCTGGCTAACAAAATGCTATTTAAAAAATTAATAAAAAAACCAACCAACCAAACAAACCCCAGGACATTGATGGCCAATGCGTACAGGGAACTACCACTGAGCTGCAGACCCTTCACACAGGACCTTGCTGCCCAGCGGATACCCAGAGAGGGAACAAGCCCCTGAGGAAAGGACTGTGCTTCCCCAGCCAGTACCACCACATTGCTGCTGGATGGTGGTTTTCTCCTCTGTCAGAAAAGCCCCCTAGAAAACTTTCTAGATCAGTTCAACCTGACTGAAGCATCTGTAGCTCATCTTCTTGGTGCAGAATTATGACTGACTCATTGGTTTTGACCTTCTACCTTGCTGCTGCATGATGTCTTTTAAAAGTCTGAAAGCAAGTCCCTAAAATTCATGTTTCAGGAAGGTTCATAATCCCTTTCATAGAAAGAATTAACTGCGGTGCTGTCCAAAGTAAAAGTCCATTTTTACAGCTGATGTGCAGTTTATTGTCCACCAAGCACCTGATGGGCTGGGCAAAGCCCCTGCAGCAGGTGATGTTTCTTGGTGACAACCAGAGTGGCCTGGGCTCAGTCTGCGTGCATGTGCAGGCACTGGGGTGGGAAACTCCATGCTGTGATCACACTTACATGGCCTGAGCTGGCATCACAGCAGAGGCCCAAGCACTCTGTATAAAAATCAAAGCTAACCTTCATCTAAACTTCAGTGCCATGCCGCCTTTGGTAGTTTAAAGAAAGCCACACATATTCTCCATGTAGCTGCATAGGTACCAGGACTAAGGGAAGACAAGTAACATTTGGCAGGGGAGGTCAGGATGACTATTCAGATTGATGTGAATCATACTTCTGTCACAAAATGGCATCTCACAGCCTATTTTCTGAACAGGGTAACTGCTATGAGCCCATATTGAATAACTGGGCCCTGGTGATCTTTGGTCACAGATCATTTGACTCGCAAATGATTTGTAAGTGCTGTGAGGATGCAGTCACAGCTGACTCAGGAACAGAGATAAAAAAAAAAAGAAAAAAAAAGAAAAAAATCCCTCAGAAGAAGAGGAATTGGCAAACTAGTGCCAGGAAGAGCAGAATCGGAAGGGGAAAAATGGGGGAATAGAGCAAGAAAGGAAGATAGGGTTTATACATGCTCTGGAAAACAGGAGCTGTCTTAACTTAGACCATTTCTGGGTCCAGATCCAGCTTCTAGTTTTCTAGTTTGAAAAGGGTCCCATACAGATATGGACTATTTTATTAGACACTGGATGCATCAGTCTTTTTATAAGGGCACAAAATGACCTTAGATATGTATTTGTGCTACAAAAACAGTGCTCATGGCCAACAATAGCCTCAGGTTGCTACTGCTGAAAAAGCTGAGAAATCTGAAGGAAAGTTTTGCATGCAGAACGTCAGTATCATCCAGCCACTGACTTCTTGTATTTGGCTCTTCAATACCAACACGTAAAAAGGTCTCTGCAATGTCCCTGACACTAGTTCTAAATTATTCCAAAGTCTCCACGAAGTTAAAGCACTATGTTGAGGTAAAGGTCTTGGTAAGGCAAATGTAAGCACCTGCAGCAGCTAAGGGAATCTACCTGATCTGACATGGAACAAGTGAACCACAGGATGGGTACAGGTGTCGGGAGATGCCCCAAGAAAATGCTTGAAAGTTCAAAATTGGGGACAGCATGCCAAGACTGCACTGATCTCATGAGCTGAGAACAAGTAGACCTCAGCCCTGTAGCCCCAGCACCCTCCCAAAGAAGGAATGCTCATCCAGAACTGTATCATAGGCTCATTTCCTGGCTGTGTCATGAGTTTCCCTAGAGAAACCAAGTATTTCCATCTGCAAGGTGAAGATAACAAACCTCCCTCATTTTCCATGGTCACTGTGAAGGCAAACCTAGAAATATCACTGAAGCAGAGCGTCTCCACAGCAACAGTGACAACCTGAATCCACAGGAAGGCCTTACACACAGATCCCAAACAGGAAAAAACAAGTGTCATGAAAACCTGCAAGCCCTTCTGGGCCTTGAGTGACATATCTGTAAAACATCCACAGTCTTTGCTAAAAAGACAAAAATCCTATACACCTGCCTGCTTTCTGCATGATCTGCAAGTTCTTGAGGGCATCCCAGATGCTGCCTCCACTGGTCTCTACACAATTACACACAGGCTTCCAGCCAGAGCATCCAGCTATGTAGGGGGCACAAAAAGAAGCCTGAAAGCCCTGAAAACTGGAGCCTCTGGGGTCCTTGTCCTGTGTTGAGGACTGCACTTGGCTTTGACCCATGCAATGTCCTCCAGCAGTAAGGGATCTTCCCTAGTAGCTCTGAAACAAGGTAAATACAGCTACTATGCTTCAATTCAGACTTTTCTTTGAGAAAGAAACATCTCAATTAATTTGTTTCTGCCACTGCTCAAAGTTTTCCTTAATTCATGAGAACCAAGAGAAAAGCAGGATAACCTGACCAACAATCGCAAGTGGGAATTAGATTTGGCAGCTTGGTGTGAAGACAGGATTTAAATACAGGGTAGAGGCCTACTCTATCCCATTTTTAACTTGATGGTTTATTCTACATGAACACAGTAGGACTAGGGAGGTACAAAGGGAAATGACATGCAGCTATGAAAGGCAATGGTTAAGCACAACTTGGGTCCAGAAAAATCGGATGGTTCCTTTACCTTCTGCTCCAATAGATACTAGTTTGACTCCTTTGCTGGCAATGAAATCCAAGGCCTTGTTCACGTTGGATATTTTGTGCACCCGCATTTTACCTCTTTCAGGCTTAGCCAAACGTTCACCTAATAAGAAAAGAAGAGGGGGGGAAAGTGTTAGAAAACAATTCTGAATCCGTTCTTATCTGGTGCATGTTTCCTGTGGTGTGGCTCCCACTGCTCAGCCAGGCACAGAGTAGACTTTCCTCCATCCTTTCATGACAGCCACACTCACTAAGTACTCCCGGAAAGAATAAGACAGAAAATAATCATCTTGATGCATCACATATAAGTTGGTAACAGAGAACCCATCAAGTCCCTTTCAGAATACATTTGCATCAGAGGTGAAAAAATCTGTTAAAATCCCACTGAGCTAGCCAGTGGAGCCGACCTCCTCTAGCCACAGATAATGAGGCCTGCAAAGAGCATCAACTCCCCTCCCTGACAAATACAGGTGAGGAGCTCTCCTCCAGCATCTGCAACACCCAATTTACAAAGCAAATCTCTCCTTGGAACAACCTTCAGTCAAATAGGAGGGTGATCTCGTACCTTGCCTTTTCCTTCCCCCAGCCAGGATTCAGACCTCTAACTTCTCTAGTCTCTTCACTGAATGGCCAAAACTGCCTGTAGCAGGAAATAAAATTACTTCTTTGGAAAAGTGGCTTTATAACTGTAAGGACTGTCACCTCAGCTCCTTTCCATTAAGTTTGATGCATTTTTAACTCTATACTAGGTGTTTTACACAGGTGCATTTTGAATGTTTATACTGAGGCACAGAAAAGGAAGCAGCCTAGCCCTAAGAACAGGTTAATCTCTTATAGAAATCCGTCTCAGGATAACACCCAGCTCCTGACTGTAACAAAGCTGGAAGATTTGGAAAAGTACCTTCCAACCTTATTTATTCGAAAAAGTTGCATTAAGAGTAGACATGTCCTTCTTGATACGCTACTTGTAACTACACTCACAGTCTACTTTTACTAACAATAACCCAAACACTCAGAGTAAGCAAATTAAAGCTTGGACAGGTGGACTTTTCAAAGAAACCTCAGATAGAAATATACACAGATGGGATTTCAGGGACCACCTGCATATGACACATTAAAAGTTAAGAGAACATCTGCTTCCAGATCACAAGCTCCAGAATACAAAAACGATATAAAGAAAACACAAGCAGGTTTTGCACTTAAAAGAAGTTGTAATTAAAAGGAGATCAAATGGGCAAGTCTAGGCAAGTAATTACTCACCTGACCTATTCAGTTCCAAAAGTCTCCTGCTATATCTTGAACTGAATATTTAAGTCAGCGCAAGCTGATTCAAAACCTTTATGTGAGGCTTAAGTGTGAGAAAGAAAAGTACCTGGCTTGTTTCCTAACACAGGTGTGAGGAAAAGCTCAAACAGAGAAGAGAATACTATCTCCACAACCATGCCCTCCAAAGAAAAATGTCTGGAAATTAAAATCCTTTAAAAGTATTTCAGTAGTTACTGTAAGATGGTGACATTACCTCAAGCTTAAGGATAAAACCAGATTAATTTTTAAAAGGAAACACTGATGTCTGACAATTTAAGTAAAAAGATTTATTTTATGGTAGTACTTCCTTCCTAGGACTGAACAGAACCGCAACTCTTTTGCTTTAATGGAACCTCAAGTACATGTCACAGTACAATGCTTTATTTTTCCACTTGGATAATGCTAGTCATTCTAAAGAAAAATTGAAGCACTTTTTGTGACAGTTTCACAATGACATTTTTACATGGAATTTTACAACACATTTAAGCAGACTTATACAGCCAAATGTGAATAAATGGGTTGAGCCAGTTAAAAACTAGCCATTTTCTTCAGTTCATGTGACTGTAAACTAGCCTTGCTAAAAGAAAAATAAAGACAAGCGATTAGGTTTCAGCTGGAATAGCAAGCTGATCCAATTCACCTTGTGGCCGCATGTGCAATGCCAATAGTGCAGAGCAAGTGAACTACTCTCCCTGAGGCTGAGGAGAGCAGGATTGTTCCTCCTGACAGCAATGAGATCCTTGAGCAATTGATGGTGCTTGCAAACCTCTCTCAGATTAGAATCCCTTATTTGGGAACTTTCTAGTTTTCAAAACCCAGTGGCTATTTCCTTCAGGCTTGGACTTTATTACAGATTTTGATTTTCAGAAAAATGTATCACCTGATTCCATGCCATACATTATTAATGATGTAGACTATTAAAGGAAAGCCTGCTAGAAATATACTCTACTTTTTGATAATTGCATCATTGCTTTATTTCTCAGTACTTCTCCTAGCTGAGACAATGCAAACAGACCACTCACTTCCATTCTCTGATTCTCATGTACTTGCCCAAGGCTGTACTTTAAAAGACAAATAAGGCAAGGATGTATTGGCATAGAAGTTGTTCACTGAAAATTTGTTAAGGAAAAATTTCAATTAGTGACTCTGTCTGTTGGAAGGGGAAAAAAATGCATCTTACTACTTTATTTTAAAAGTACTAAATGTGAATTTAGCCTTTTTCCATTTGTAGTATTATTTTTCAAATGGCTTTGTCAGGGGAAGGAAACATGGTGAAAAATGGAAGTGTATCTTCTGGAACAGTTTCTAAGGGGGAATGCAGTTGTTACTTCCAACTACAGAGGCCAACCAGAGAGGACTTGAAATGAGGAAATCCCAGGACAGTCCACAGAACTTGCCCCACTGCACAGTGACTAGGGAACCAAGGGCCTCTGGTGGGGCTCAAAGGGGACCTGTCAGCAGCACAACTCAACTCCAAAAGGTGCCATGGTGAGTAAAACTGAAGCACTCTCCTCTTGCAGACCATCATTGCTTCCCATACTTTGGGAAATTGGATGGGGAAACTGCTTCCTACTTGCCCTAGCTGCCTGGCAGCAGTGTGTTCCCAAGGACACACGTGAGCATCTCCCTCCCTGAAACAGGTCTCCCACAGTCCCAATGGAAGTCCCTCTTCCACTGCAGCATCTCCAGTAGCCTTCCCTGATGCAGGCTCCATCCTTCCTGCCATGGCAGAGTGGCAGCAGCCACTCTGCAGCGGGGGCAGAGGGAGATAGTGCTCCCTCACTCCCACACATCCTGGCCAGGTGGCCAGGTGGAGGAGGCACAGCTCCACACGGCTTTCAGCCAAGCTGACCCAGCACTCTCATGGCTGAAAGTTCTTACGGCCATCATCCCCTGGGTTAGAGAAGATTAGCCTGTCAGAGAGTAATAACCCTGCTCATGCCAAATTCCCATCACCAGCTCTGCAGTCCCCCAAAATATATGAAGAGGAAGGTGTGAGCCAAGAGCTCAAAGGAAAGGCCAGAAGCTGGAACTGGAGGGCTAACAGCCATCCAGAGACTCATTATTTTGGCCGATGATGAGTGGGAACCATGGCAAAAACATACAGGTGAGCCCTTGCCAAACATCAAAAGACTCCTGACACCCACATGCTGCTCGCCCAACTATAGACCTAAGGGGCTGCTAGTGGAGCTGGCAGCTCAAAGGAGGCTCTGTATGAGCAGTGGGGCTCACAATGGATAACGGAACCACCAATGATGGAAGTGAAATGGGGAAAAATGTACTACAATTCTCTTCTTGTTTTGCCACTGTACTTAGGAGAACTGCAGTTCTAGCTTCTGCTGTCCCTAGGGAAAGGATGTTCAGTGTTAAGTGTGTGAAGCACCATGGTCTCTGGTGAGATGCAGTCCCCAGCTGCCCCCCATGTCTTTGCCCACTGGTCATGCAGCAGCAGGCTGCAGGCACAGAGCCACTCTGCACCGGGACAGGTACGGACCATGCCCACACCACTGCAATTGGAAGCTGCTAGCTTCTTTCCAGACTGAGGTAGGTCTGACAGGCCCTGCCAGTGGGCTACCAAAGGGACAACAGGAGAGGCAGAGTGGGAGATGATGAAAGGAAATCAACAGCATGAGATACAAGACTCCCTGCTTTAGCACAAAGCCTCATCTCCCTCATCCTAACCATCCTTCTCTCTCCTATCTTCCAGCCCAGCGATTAAAAGCTAAGCCATCAAGGCCCATCTGCCCCAACATACAGGCTACAGCCCTGCCTTTCTGAGAGAACATAAATACAGAAAATAAACTAATAGGACTCTGCTACCTCATTTCTTACAGGCACTGTAGAAACAATGTGCATGCTGCAAAGTTCTGATAGTGTTTCAAACTCTGATCCCTCCAAACCACCAGCATGGGCAAACCCCCTGAGATTTCATTCTATATTCATAACTTCTGAAAAACACTGACAATAAACTGACAGAATCTTTGCAGAAAATGGCAAAAGGGAAGGTAAGGAAAGAAAAGGAGGAACAGAGGAAAGGCAGTCTGAGTGCTTCTGTCATGGCCATTCTATTGGAAAATGTACCAAGGTCAGGAATGCAAGTCACTGAAAATAGCTCAAAAGTCATCAAAACTAAGTCTGTGAGCATACAACCCCAGTTTGCTACGTAGAGTCTCGCCCTCTTTCAATCCCTCCTACCATACTATACTAAGGGATTTATTTCATGAGTACGTCAAAAGGGATTACTGCTCATATGAAATAATCCCTGAGAGATATCTGTCTAGTAGTGGGACATTTGTGACACAGAGTAAAAACAAATCTGACCTAACTTGTTTGTGCCATTGCTTTTATTTCTGACTGAGTATTTTGGGATTTTCTTTTCTTTGGGATTCCGCCCTGCCCCCCCCCCCATGAAGGTTTGAGCACTGAGCTCAGATTGAAACTAGAATGGAAAAACTTCAGTCATGGCTGAAACTGAATGACACAGAAGATTTACTGGTTTGACTCCCTTCTTCCAATAACTTCTATCGTACTCCCACTGTCATGTGGCTTTGGTGTGATTTGCCAGTGCAGCGTTCCCGCACTTCGCAGAGCTACTTCATCAGCCCTGCCAAGCAGTAAGAGCCACTGCCTGGATCTTCACAGGAGGCTGTGCATTCCTGACAGGCAGAGAAAAGCCAAGAAGCCGGACCAAGAATGCAATGGGCAGCCTGCACAGGCCATGAGCTTTGGAGTACATTCCAAAATGGTCACTGCTGGAGACATATATTTGTTAGAGAGAAACTTGTTCTGAATCAGGAAGCAGCCAGCAAAAACTGCAGCATTACAGTCCTTGCAGTCAGTATCCTGCATGGGCAGCATCACAGAAACTCCCTCACCTGAAATGACTTCCAGAAGCAACATGAGTTTAAGACCATCCCTGAAATCTTCCTCTATGTTCTCAATCTGTGTCCCAGCCTTGCGGAGGTGAGAATTACACCATGCTGTAAATGTCTGAAACATAGGAAAGAAGGGAAAAAAAAAGAAAGCAGTCAGTAATCTTCCCACAAACCAAACAACAGCTCCCAGCCAAAGCAGTGCAGCTAGGTACCATGACAAATGTTCATTAGGTTATCACCTCTCCATCCGATGTCCTTGTGGAGCACAAGCATTTGCACCTCTAAATATCCAAAGAAATTGCACGGTGTTTCTGTAGCAGAGGGAGTCTGAGACAGTAATTTTACAGCTCAAGCACATCTGATGTTCTGGAGAGGCTTCTCATTTTCTGTTTGGCTTAGAATACCTTGAAACCGATTTTAAAATATGCTAAGTGCTCAGATTGCTAAGGACTTCCAGTGATATGACACATATTAATATGAAGGAGAACAGAGAACAGCATTCCAGATGATCTTGCCTCTAGAGAGTGCTTGAGGAAAAAAAAAGAACCATTCTTCAACTGCCTCTGGTCTACTCCATCCCCATCAGACACTGCAACCCTTGGACAGATGCTGAAGGATAGCATGCTGAGCTCCTCAGCACATATACCACATCCCAGTAGTGTCTGTCCTGCTGCCTTCATTCTCACTGACTAGCTGCTGAGTAGACCTCCCTCCCCTGTGATCATCCCACATCGAGGAGTAAATCCATCACATGGAGGAGTAAATTCTTTCTATATAATGATAATAGCCCCCATCTCAGCAGAAGTGCAGATCCTAGAAAGGATATAAGTAAGCATTACTTAGTGATACTACTGTCTAGCACAGACCTGAACTCCTACTCTTTGAGAGCCTCTGGCAGAAGCATCATTGCAGCCATCTCCATAACAAAAATCACAGCCACTCTGTAATTAATGATACCATGCTCCACCACTGGAATAATAACATGAGTTTGAAGTGCAGGACAGATTGAGGCCCAAACTACAATACAGTCAGTACCATGCAGGCAAAGGAAAACTCTTTTTTGAAAGCACCTTCTGTCCTCAAGTGGTCAGGATAAAAGTATCTCTCATATGAGAGAACTTAATTTTACCACAACAGATGACAACGCATTTTCTGTGGTTGCAATCTGTAAGTCCATGCTCTGAACAACTGTCATGTGTGACAGACAAGAGACTATCTCTTCCAAGAGATGTGACAGGATTATCTCAAAAGAGCACCATGTGAACTGGTCTGAAAGAGAAAAGTGCTACCATTTGATGGTCAAAACACAAGAAGCAAATATAAAACACCACAGACACCCCCGTGTGACATAGACTTAAACAGGTGAATCAAAGAGCTGAATCTCATCTAAAGATGGAGAAGCTGTACTACACAAAACTGTTTTAAGAGCAAATGTTAGCAACCAGGTCTTTTAAAGAGGACAAGTTTGTTCAAGTGCTAATGAATGTATTTTGCAGTGTTTGAGTAGCACACCAAGTAAACCCTTTCCTTTGTACAACCTGATAAACTCTCAATCACTCTTTAAAGAGAAAGGTGAGGTTACTCAAAAATGAATGTATCCAAAAGCTAAGTGCTACCACAAGGAAAGTCTTCCCTCCCTCTCCCAGATGCGATCCTAGAGCCAATTCAAATCACTGACCCAGCAAAGAACTGCTTAAGACTGGCCTTCTGCTCAGTAGACCATGAAGGCAGTTCAGCAGAATCTAACAAGCCTCTGCAAGAGAAAATCGGGCATACAAGGGCCAAGCACAAGGGTGGAGTGAACCACAGCATCCATGCCATTTTAGGCTGCTGGGGAACCACAGAAAGATTCATCTAATACTGAAGCACAGCATGCCAAAAATTTAGAAATGCTTCACTACTACTTACACCACGCACAGAATTTCAGAAGAAATATTACCCCAAATGGCAACAGGATTGTTCTCAGTTGTCTCAAAGCTGAGCTTTCACTACTAACCGGCTCTCATTTAAGTTCACCAGACCACAAATAGTGTGGCAGACTCTTTCCTTGGAAAAAGCATTGCTCAACTGCTGCCGAACTTTCCACTGCTGTGCTCTGGCCTTGTTCTCCACTGGGACTGTGGAATGGAGCAGGGTGACAGTGCAGCTGTAAATACTTTTATGGCAACGGCCCTTTGGACTGATGCATGTATTGTGAAAGTCTGGGATTTCTTTTTTCAAAATGGCCTGGTTTCCTTCCAGATTTGGAAGCTTGGAAAAAAGATGAGTAAGTAATTAGGCATCTTTTATTGCTTTTTATTGTTAATCCCCTGAGAAATAAAAGAGTTGGTGGGTTTTTTTCAAATAAGAGTGGTTTTAATTGGAAAAGGGCCCTGTATCCTGAAGTATATCCTTTCGGCACTATTTTCTTCATTCTACTGCCTGAGCTGTACTACAAGAAGAGAGGTTAATTTATTTGGCTCCCTTTTGCAGCCAGGCTACTTCACTTCTCCAGAAGGCCAAATGAGAGCAGAAAAGCTTTCAATTACTACACCACCATCACACATAAAAACATGAGAGCAAGTTATGTCAGAAAGGTTGGGGATGCCCATGAACCTCCTTCTCATATTTGGAAAGCAGACAAAGCAAGATACCTTGAGCTGGTGTCTGGCTTTGGATGACATTACAAAATTCATGTTGAGCTGAGGAGGAAGCCTGAGATCAAACTCACAGGCCACAAGGCTGCACTTTCATTTCTTGTCTGACTTCTCTGAAGTCATTTCAGTTTTGTTTTCCATCAGCCCAAAGCAGATCAGCAATCTCTGCTTTAAAACACTGGTAAATCTCAATAGAGCTCAACAGGGCATCCCTCTGCACAATTTGAGGGTGGAAGAGGGTCACCAGGTCTACACTTCCAAGAAACATAGAAGAAAATGCAAACCACAAATCTTCTAAACTTTGCCTTATTATAAAGCCTGGCAGGATAACTAGGTCAGTGATAGTATTTTTATTGCTGCAAGAATCACCTAGGGCTTGGAAGAAAAAGTCCTGGAGCAAGCACCAGCTTCTCACCTGGAACAATCTCCATCTCATGATGGTCTCAGACAGGCTGAAGTGACACAATTCTGCAAAACATTGCCATTAGCCATGAGAGGCAGAATGGACATTTCAGCTTCTCAGGAGCACAGACCATGAAGGGTTAAGAGACAGACTACACACAGTTTCCATGAGACAACTCCCAGATGTGCAAACATTTTCTCAAGGCATCCTTCTCAAGGCATGCTTGTGAACTCCAACAAGTATATACCACAACCAGCATAACAGTGTATGTGAACAGCAACAACCAGTAGCCCAGTGTGGATGCATCAGACCACTTTACAAGAACGCAGGATTATGAATGCATTTAATAACTGCAGTGGGACTCACAAAGTATATTCATCACAGATCAACCCAGAGCAACATTTATCAAAACATAATCATCAGAAAACAGCTTTATGTTGCATTTACTGCATACACTGCAGAGAAGAAGTATCTTCTTACTTCAAAGTAGTAAACTGGAAAGAGATCTGACAGATAGGAGAAGCCTGGAGAAATGTGTCAGAACAGTAGAGGGAAGTAAGAGAAGGGAGAGCTGAAATTTTTGCTGTCCACTGGGTCTTGTAATCCTTGCAGGTCTTGTTTAGAGACATTTTTACTGACTTAGCTTCACGTGTCTGCACAGGATCCTTTTTGTTATTCTAGGAAACCTACAGAAACCACCCACTCACCCCATCCACCTTCTGGGCAACACAGCCGCTCCTCCTCACATCCTGAGTCACAGCTACCAGTGGCAAATGGCTTCGGGTGGCTGCTAAGCCCTGCTACACTGCCTGTCACCAGCTAACAAGCTTTTGAAAGTGGAAAGGGCTGTCAATATCAGCCACACACCTTACTGGTGCAGGCCCGGCCCTGGGAGTGCCCAGGCAAGAAAAAAAAAAACACCAAAAAACACCCCACCTGCATTTGTTGGGGTGAGGTGACTTGCAGCCCAATTAGAGGGCAAAAATACACTGCCAGGTGGGAAGCTGCTCTGAAGTAGCTAATGTTCTTCCTTGCTGTCTGCAGACACAGAAGCCTGGAGATTATTCTTCTACTTACTTCTAACTCCCTGTCCCAAAGACAAGAAAACAAATAGTTTGTTAATCTTGAGGCTTATAGAAATTTCAGAGCTGCAAAACTACCTAGTGCTAAATAATACCACAGAAACCTCACACCGTAAATTTTCTATGGCAACTGCACAAGAGGTGCAAACAGAGCTATGTTTCTTGGCCCTTGGATCTTTCCATATGTTGTACTCCTAATTTCATTTTTGGACACAACAGATTGCCAGGACACCCCTGCAGATCTGCCTCTTGCTCACTGTTCACTACAGAGATTGTCCGATGAAGGAGCACGTGTGTTTCTGCATGTACATGGAAGCATTTCTCATCATTGCCCTCTACTCCCTGCTCCCATCTAGGTATGATTTGTAGCTATTTTTTTTTCCTTTTTATACCCCAGCCTCATCAGCAAGATCCCTGACAACAAGATCAACTCTTGCTATTTGGCTGATGGGTGCTGCATGAACAATAACATGTTTGTATTCTACAACAATATAACCTGTAGGATAATAAAAAGAATAACAAATGTTACTAAAAGCAAACAAATATGATTAACTGTTCTGCTTCCTCAGTGTATTTACTTTTGGGACATCCTCTAGAAGCCTACCTGCATACCTATTTTAACAGGCACGCACATCCTTTTTCTCACACAACTTGTAAAGTCTTGCCTTCTTCACTGTATGAACCCCTGCCGGTCGTGAGTTAATGAAAAACAACAGCCAGGTGATAGCTAGTCCTGCAGCCAAAACTCTAAAGAAATACCATCTTCACCTAGGTCCTTCCAGGTATCTCTCAGCCCTGTAAACTACAAACCTACCCGTACTACTTGTGCATACACACATGCACTCTCTGGTACTCTTTGCACTTCCCCAACATTTGCTTTTGTTCCTGAAAGCCAATAACCTTTCCCCTCCACACTGTTCTTTCCAGTGACTACTTTTCTGCTACCGAAGTGGCTCAGGCAAAGTTCCCGAAACCTAGGGAAGCAGGACAGTAAGTCAACATTTTAAAGTTTAAAGAATGTTTCTGCCTAGAAAGCAGCAGTGCCATGATACCACTCATTGCAAATCTAGAGAACTCTTTGCTGATAGAAAACAGTCATAAGGCACTTCAGCTGCTGAGCAATTTAAGCAGTGTAAATGTCGAAGCTACCACAACCACATAAATGACAGATATTAAAAAAAATAAATGTGCAGTTTCATCTCTTTGTGGCTGTGACAGTAACATTCCAGCTTCATCTGACCTTTCCAGATGCTCTTTACGTCTTTCCTTGCTAAATCACTCTTCCCCACAGCCCTGCTTTCCATGGGCGAATGTAAACTTTCTGACACAGCCAAGACACTGCCATATTTGTGTAACAGCTCTGGAGAAGCTGTAACTGAGCCAGAGCAGTGCTGTTTGCCTCTTTTTTGACAGGAGAAAGGTCTGGCTTAAGCAAAAAAATTCACTGGAGCACTGCCTCTCCAGACCACCACCACTGTGCTCAAAGCGAGGCAGTGTTCACAGCCACCAAGACACCCTCCTTACTTGTGTTTATGCTGGGGGATGAATTTTAATCAAGTATTTCAACACAGTTCTGCTGTTGAGATGTGTCCACAAAGGTTTGGATCCTGTTAAGAAGGGGATGGAGCTGCTAGTACACAAATCTCAGTCTAGCAGCACAATTTAATGCTGTCTACACATGTGCTCTGCAAAGTGAGGTCTTGAGAGGGCTGAAAGCTATTGGTGCTAGCCTAGGCTTCTTCTACTGTTGCAGGAGAAATTATAGCAGGACTCCCTTTCCAGTTACCAGAAAAGAAAGCAGAATATTCAAACAATACTTCATACACAGCTGAAAAACAAAATCAATTTATCCAGCTGAAAGTGCTGCACTTCTGCTAGTCGTGGAGTGAGCAATGCACCCGGGCTTCTGACTGCACAGCTGGGCTGCATTCCCTGCCTGCTCTGAATGCAAACCCTCCGTAGCTCCTGCTAACTACAACACCATACATTCCTTACAGTACTGCTGGGACAGATCAGCTAATTCTTGCAACAAATTCTATAGCTGAGTCCATGCTGCAAGGAATCTTATTTAAATAAAATTATCTGGAACAAGGACTGATGCAATCATCTAATAACAGCTAATAGTTTATTATAGTAGGCAGAAAACTGCTGCACACACAGCTTTTTTTAAGCAATATGATTACTAATAAAGCAGTCCAGCTGCCCCATAATGGGATCCTTTCCACCTTGGTAGCCTGCAAGCTGAACATACTGTATCAATTAAAGAGGATGCTAACCCACAGTCACCACAAATATCTCTCTCTTGCTCCTTCAATAGACAGACTAGGCCATCATCAGCTTATTAATTTGAAGGATTTGGACTGAAAGGCTGGGTAGGCCATGAAAAATAAAGCTCAACAATCCAGTTCCAGTTTCCCTTCACTCAGCACTAACTCATTACCAGCATTACCTTTCCAGGGTCTCATGCGATTTTCCCCTTCCTAATGCTACTGCTCTGACAGTTTCTGTGATACCCGCTTCTCTGAATCCTCCTTTCACATCTCAAAGCACTTGGAAGAAATGCTGGGGTCTCGTGGGTGGCTGCTTAACACGCTCCCCACACTCAGCACAGACTCAATTGGCAGGCTTGGTTGCAGCTTCTTTTACTACACAAGTCTGTAATATAAGCTGATAAGAAGGTGCTCATTTAATCAGAGAGTAATTACAAAGTAATCGTAGATCCTATGAACACCCTGGCACTAGAAAGTCCATGGCAGGACATGACAGATCACACCAACAACCCCAGTGAAGAGAGCTGGGCATTAAAAGGGCTGTTCAGGAGGTACAACCGGCCCATAGAATATTTTCTCTGCCCACATGCTGTAAGTGATAGAAGCTTTATACACATACATATTATTGGTTTTCAACAGTGATGGAGGAAGTGCGGACCTACTACAGCCCTACTTCTGTATATTACACCTCTTGGATTACTCCTTGGCGTACTTGGATGTCTGCTAGAATGGCCAAAAATATTAAAAAATGGCTGTCCTCTCCCCACAGGGGAGTTGTAGGTATTGCAGATCCCCTACATAAACCTCATCACAAGTACAGGGAGCCACTGAAGTGCCTTTTATTTGAACTTGAATTAAGAGAAAAGTCACCATTTGCCATACTCTCCAATTTCCTCTTCTAACCTGAAATACCTTCTCTGCACGTTGCTTTGCATTTGAAGACACATTACAATTCTGAAAAGAAGAAAGGCATTTGATAAACCCTTTCAGTATTTATGTTCTAAGCCCAGTCTCCAGGACACGGGTAATTCAAAGAGTTTGGTTTGTGTTGACAAGTTACACTATCAGCAGTTGACCTCTGAAGAATTACACGTATGATGCTCAATGAGATGAATGCTGCACAAGGAAGAGCTTTGCTTTCCAATAGAGTTGGCCTTTTATAAAGGCTGAAGGAATTAAATGTATATTCAGAAGGAATCATTACAGATTGCAGCACAATTTCACCACCTCTATAAAAGGAGTTTAGTACAACCAGCATCAGTGCTAATGTCCTGTTGTGGCTTAATTGAAGCTGCTGAGTTCCAAGCTGAAAGATAAAATACAGCCCACACCATTCAAGTGCTATGCCCTGAAAACAGGAGGTATCATTACACTGTACTGAGCAGTAACAGCAACCACTCCAAGAACCATTTTGTGGCTGCATAAGGACTCACTAAAGGCAAAAAGGCAAACTTTAAGTCTACTTGCATTTACCAACCCCAGGGCACAGCCCCTGCAATTTGCAAACACAGAACTCAGTCAGTACTTCTTAGCCACTTCCCAAAACCCATCTCTGCAGGTCAGGATGAGAACAACACTACAGCCATAAGAGCTCCATCCCTAAGTGTAACGGCATAAGCCAGCTCAGATCCCACTGGCAGTGTGAAGTTCTTCACTGAAGTCTCTCTTTGTCCAGAGGAGCTAGGAACTGCTGCTTAGGAAAAATAAACTGCTGACAGCCAATTCATCCTTTTGGACAATGGCAATGAATCAGCAGCACATCACTTGCAAGAAGCACAAAGTAAATTCAGCGCAGGAGTTTTCGTTTTTGCTCAGTGGAATACAGTTCTCAGTGTCTTGCATAGTTTTTAGTTCTTACATCCTGGAACACAGGACAAAAAAAGAAAAACCCAAAGTCTGTTCCACACTGGTTTCCCACTGGCATGGTATTAACTGCTTTGGAGTAGAGAACACTTCCTTTAATTAGCTAACAACAGGCTAAAGTGGCAAGGGCAGAAATCTCAATCCAGCACACTTCCTGTCCAACACATGTAGATATTTGTTCTCCTCTACTTTTGTGCCTCTGGAGTCTTTAACTCCTGCTATAGAACTCCTGCTACAGAAGCACACCATTTCAAGAAGAATCTGCTTCTAGTATTTGAAAGCTACTGACCATTAAATCAATGAATTGGCTGGCATTTCAGATCAGTAAAGTATAAGGTCTCTTTACCCCTGAGTTACCATAGAGCACTAAGAGCTGGGAAAACACAAGAAGCCTTCAGACATGCAAGAAACATGGAAAAAAAACCCCAAAACTACACAAGGATATCAACTGACTAGAAGTAAGGTCTTTTAGAGTTTATCATTAAGCTCAGACTAGCAAGACTCTTCATTATACTCTTCTCTCCTATGAAATTAGCTCATAAATGTCAACTTGCTTCAAGCTCTCTCATAACAAAAATTAAACAGAGCTTGTCTCTGCATTTCATATGCTGAATTTCCCAAATGCTTTATAGCACTTGAAGATATACTGGAAGAAATCACTTTACCACACTAGGATGCAACTATTTATAGAGTGAAAAGTGGCAACCAACCACTGAAAGCCAGACTGTTCAATTCATGGATGCTGAACTCCAACTGCTCAGCACAGGATTGGGCCAAGACACCAGGATGAAAACCTGCACAAGCAGCCTTATGTTCCTGATGGCAGGCCCGCACTTTACCATCTCACCATCCAGGTTTATCCAGACCCAGTACTGATTTCATCATGAAGGTGAGGTGTCACCCACCTGGTACCGGGAATAGGCTGGGGGGAAACACCTGGCACTGTAACACAAAGCAGGGCATGCAGTTCTGCTCCAGCTCTGGCCTGTCTGAGAGCACAAAGGTACAAGGCTTCTTTCAACTTGAAGCAGGTCAGGGATGCACCTTTCCTCTAGTGGATTCACAGGCAGACACAAACACAACTGCTCCAATGAAGATTTGTCTTGCTTCTGCCATGAAGGTGTATGTGTGGGGCCTATCAGTTCATATTCAATCCCCAGAGCCAGCAGTGCATGAGCTGATCTGGCTGAAAGTCCTTCTGCGGTGTAGGCTCAGAGATATCTGGAGCTGCCCAGAGCTTCCTGGGAGGATTCACAGGTGGTGTTTTTTCTGTGGCTGTTCTTTGGCTGTTTACTTTGCTGATGAAGGGAAGGGAGGAAGAGGAAGTTACAGCTTCATTTATCCAGGCTTTCTGAATACAGAACTGTGTAAACAGGTTGAATAATTGAAACAACTTAATGCATTTGCCCACTGCTCTGCATGGATGCTGCAAAATTAGCGCAAAGCATTGGCAGAAGTTTAGGAACTCTGCAGCTCTGGAACATAGAAAAAACTTGAAACAATCTGGTTTTTTAAGGGCTGATGGCAAATGTTTTGGATAAAAGAAATGATAGCTGCATTTCTAGCGAGAAAGGGCCTCCAAAACAGTGTCTGGCATGAAGCCTTACAGCTCCCTGTTAAAGAGAAAAGAATCAGAAAGGGTATCTATATCCAGAAGAAAGCTGTGTGGCATAGACGTATAATGTATTTGGGCTTCACTCCTATCACCAGTAACACCAACTCTTGGATAAAACATACAGAGAAAGAGTTAAGATTTTTGGATACATTTGTCCCCTTGGCCATCACCACTGTCCCTGATAAAATGTGCTGTCAACATTCAGAGCTCTCACACCCATTTGCAACTGTGAAACACATAATTCCCAGCTCCAGAAGAGTCACCTTTTGAACACAGTCTGCAATGGATAAAGGTCATGCATCTGAAATGGGATTTTCCAAAATTAAGAAAATAGCTCCTGGGACAAAAGGACTGTGGGTTCACATGTGCTACCTACGACCTCAAGATGCGTAGGGATCTTACTGTGCTAGGAACTACCACACACAGGGTGAAAAGCTGCTGTGTGTTCCAAAGCATTTCAATGTGAGATTCGGAGATGAGCATGGAAACAAGTAGGCAGTGTTAGTCAGGGTGCTTGGCAGTGGTCTCAGCATACCCACAGTCTACCTCTTGTCATTTTCTATATCAAGATCATAGTAAACTAAAGAGAGACTTGATCCGCAAAGACTGATCCTATCTGAAAAAGGAAAAAACAGTTCACAACCCCTATAAGCTACACAAATGTGTCGGAACTGTAGCCTCCCATGCAAGACTGCAGGACTGAATCCCCCACACTCTCCAATATTTGGAGCCATAACCTTGTCCTCAATTTTGCTGCCACGGTGCATTCTACTTTGGTTTGGTCCATGCAGTTGGTGACGGCAGACTAATGTAGGGGAAACAACCTAACTGTGCTAGTTTATAGCAGATCACTCCTAAGTGAGAGAGGCAGCACAAATGAGAGCAAGAAAGCAACTGAAAATGCAATGAGCAGACAGTTGGCATCAGGGGCTGATAGAAGTGCAAGCTCACATCTCACAGCAGAGATAAGAATGGGAGAAGTGAAATAGGACCTTGAAAACAAAGACAGGTACCTCGTATTTAATAAGGTGAAGAAAGGGATGCTACTGAAGAGACATGAACTGAAGGGCATGTTTAAAAGTGATGGATGACAAAAATTATCACTGCAGATGTTTGGGTGAGTGTGATTGGATTGCTTCACGGAGGTCAGAAAAAAAAGAATGTTGCCATTAATCAGACATAAGATAACTGAGACCCTGTGTGAGAGCTGTATGAGAGATTCATCAGCCATTCTGGAATAAATAAAACGTCAGGTCAGAGTAGGGAATGTCACATCTATTGTTGGATGAAAGGATTTAACTGATCTGGGTGAAGGCAAGATACCAAATGTTTACATAAAGGCACTGCAAAAAAAGTCTCGCTGCTAACCCATGTGAGCGGTAGATGTCGTCTAAAAAGCAAAATACAGAACTGAGCCTTGGGAACTCTGAAAAGAGACCACGTGGGCACCTTTTCTTCCTCCCACCTCTACCCCTGAAACAGAGAACAACAGAGAGACTGAAAAGGTGGAACTGTTCCTCTATCTAACCCCAAGCAGATGTGCTCCTTTCATTCACATATACAAAGCAGCAGGAGTTGCCACCTATTACTGCTATTACCACTGTAAAGCCAGCACAGACAATTGGGATGGCACTAAGATCTACAGCACCTCGTGCATGAAGAGAAGGTAAGTCTTTACTGTGGCACAAGCTTTCCAGCGTGTCCACTCCTTGCCTAATTGAACCTGCAGGCCTTCAACAGTGCACAGACAAGCAGTGTCGGGATGATTAGATCCTCAGTGAATTACTGGGAGTTGACCACAGGCATTTCACCTCCCAGGCTTTAACTCTTAGGTGGGCTCACATATTTGCACAGTTCTAGGTTCAACAGATTTTTCACTTACAGTTTAAATAAGCAGCTTATAGTTTAAATGAAACCATTAATAACACCAAAAATTTATATAGATCAGAGTCTCTGTCCTGTGGTTATGGGGACGAGTATTTATTAAGGTAATGGCCATATTTAAAATTGAATTGCATTGTGACTTACTTTTAATTGGATACCAAAAGTGCAAAAGTTACTGTGGACGGTGAGATTATGGTCTTTTCTGGAATCTTAAGACATATTCTATGCTTAGGCATGAATATGTCATCTAAGAGTAGAATACAACAGGATCTAAACTCTCTACAATAGCACGGAATAACAAGTTATTTCTCAGTGTACATCAGAGCCCAAGGAGGGGTCTAATTAGTGAGCATCTTCATGGGCCTTAAGGCATCTGCATGCCACTGCAAGCTTCTAGCACTGACTTACCACCACATGCACTGCAAGTGATGGGATCTCCTCTCTTCATGCTGCGTGTATAGTCCTGACTGATACTGAGGTATGCTTTGAGTGATCCGTGCCAAGTCTGTGGGTACACCTGGACAGCACAGTGAAAAACACTGTAGAGTATCTGAACCAAGGTACCAGAAACACTGGTGGTATTAAAGCACAGCTTAGCAATGGCTATCTAATGTAGGAGCTGTAACAGGGGTCTAGGGCACATCCCCCTGAAGAGATTAGTACCCAGCAAACATGGGAACTGAGGCTCAGTACTGCAATGAAGCAAAGAAGGGGAGTTCACATTATGTCTTCCCAGCATGTTTTGCTCAGGCCAGGATGCAGACAAAGTAAGAATAAAAAGATAGCTGAAGATTAAAAATTGTGATAGGGCATAATTACAGCAGGAGTTCTGTTCCAGACTGCTGCAGTTCAATGTTTCAGACATCTCAAGAAACTAGCAATTGCATTAAGAGAGATGGAGGCAATGCTGGCTCATCCAACATAACACCTGGCAGAGGACAGCACAGCACTCTCCTGTGCTTCCTTCAATTTGCCTTCAATTTGCTGTCTTTGCTCCAAACTCATGCTCCTTGGCCCTGTGCACAGCCACCAAAAATTCAGGCTGGGAATCTAAGGACAATATGACTTAACTTTAAGCGGATGTAATCTTTAAAGACTTTCTTGATCTCATGAGCAAAACCTCATATTTTTATCTATTTTTATCTTAATTATTTTGTCTTGAGACTGTTTATAGTTTATCAAAGCAAGAAACACTATCTAAAAGAAGTCAGATGTGGGACTGATACCAAGTATTAAAAGCAAAAGAGAAACATTCCAGTTTGTAGGGTATTTTTGTTTTCTTCTTTCTTTGATCTTTTATTCAACCTGAACCATTAGCAAAGGCAGTTCCAGTTCTCAGCAGCACAGTAACTCTGAGCTAGTATCTGTTAGTATTGTTTATTATTTTAAAAAGTCGTGCTATGGGTTTATAGTCTAATTTTTCAAAACTTCTATTGAAAGCAAAAAAGGAAGCAACACTTAAAGACACATGCACCAGGATCTGCAATACTTTGGGAGCATGTTGAGCTTATTAGAATAGCTGCCCTAGGTAAAGCCTGGGAAAGGCAGTCTGCAAACTTTCTGGACTTAACCCAAAGGCTACCAAGGAGAATGTTTCCACCGACTGTAGGGAGTTGGGTTCAGGCCCTGCGCTGTGGGGGAGAGTGGGAGAATGACATAAAAAGTCTGATGACTCCAACCAAATCCAAAGGAGCTGTAAGGAGCTGCTGTGTTATTTAAAAGCAGACACCCAGAACACTTTACTAGGTATTACTGGGAAAAAAACTGATCTCTTTTTAAACCTAGCCGCAAGATTTTCACCATCCTGATGACAGGAAAAGCCAAGCGAACACAGCAGGAAACACACTGCAGAAGGAACTGGGAGAAAAACACTCCTAACCAGCCAGTTCAGCCCATCAGGAAATGTTTACTCTTTTTATTTTTCCACCTCAAAATGCTGGAGGCTTCAAACTATGTTCTCTGAGAGACAGAGCACAAAGGGACATAGGGAACATAAGTCTCAGCATTGATGCCCTGGGCAAACAGACATCTCCATTGACTGGTGAGGACTTGGGGACCAGCCCAGGACTGCCTTCTGTTAAATTCATGCTCTGCTCCACAGTCATCCTCTGAAAAGATGTGACAAGCCCAAATGTAACCTATATTAGTAACACCACTCTGCTGTGTCTGGCTGGGAAAACTGGCACACCAGGCCAGCCAGGAAAACACATTAAATATTTGAAGGCAGGAGCTGGATCTGTAGCAACTCCAATGGCTGAGGACAGAGTGTGATTTAAGCCCTAGCCACAGACACATTCAAATTCTTGCATTTTCTCATTTCTAGGAGATGAGGTCAAAGAGCTCACCACAAGAGAGGACATATGATGTAAATTGGATGGTGACTGCCAGCACTATGCTGGGTTTTTTTCCCCACTGTGCTCCACACATATCCAAAGACTTTCCATTATAGGAAAGGCTATTGGTATAAAAGGTGCATTCTTCAGTAGACCAGAGGAGGCATCATTCTGGTATGAAAACCAGTGTTAACACTGTTGCCACAGCTCTGTTAAGGAATGAGAGAAAAAACTCCAGTGTTTTCCCTCACTAGGAGGAGCCTTCAGATGGGCAAAGGACTGGAAGGGAGAAGAAAAATCAAGTATTTTCATCAAGGAAAATGAATATACCTCTGAGTTTATGGTGTCGCTATTTCTAATAAAAAGCACTAGACAGCCTATTTTTTAACCTGTTTTACGCTGGAATAAAGAGGACTAGAACAATTCTTATTTGCCATAACAAATGTCCCAAGTTAATATGCATTAATGCAAATATCTTAGGAAAGAGCAAAGATAGAAGAGCAAAATTCCAGCAGAACCCAAGTTAAAAATTTTACGGACAACTCTACATTATTTGTTAGTATTTTCTCTTCCTTACTGTAGCTCTATTTCAACCCTAACCATACTCCCATATACTTTCTTCTTAAATTGTGAGTGTTCCCAATTGATGGCTGCAAATTCCCCCTTTATAGAAAAGTGAGTTTCAGAATAGCTTTGACAATTTGGGCTATCTTTTTTCTGCTCTACTGAAAAGGGTCTGTTCACAGCAAGGGTGCATATAACAAAAATATTTTGTTACAAGTTGCAGAATTTTGCTCTGGCAGTGGAGTTGTGATGTCTTTTGGGAGCTGTAGTTCAGATTCTTCACGCTTCCCTTTTCTTCTGCTCTGCAGGAACTTTTTTAAAGGCACTGTCCACAATAAGCTGCCCAGTAGGATGGTACTTACAGAGGTCTCATGGGCGCACATCGTGGGAGATGGAATTCCCTTTGGAACCCACTTCACAGATACAATTGAGTAATTGCTGATCAACCCCTTACACACTAGCATTTCCCAATGCATCATCAAGGAACAGGGCCACACACACAGTGCTTCCAGTTTTGCCATAAATCATGCAGTTCTTGAATGTAGTGATAGCAGGCTGTCTCTAGGAGGACAGTCACCAGGAAGTGAACATGACTGCTCAAAAGATGGTGGTTTACTGAAAGAGGACAGCAGAGAGGCAAGGGTAGGGTTTAAATTTCAATTCACCTGTAGAGAGATGGATGATGAATAGTTGAAGTGACCGATTTGAATAGGGTCAGGCAAAGATTAATAATTATTTGCCATTGTTACTGTTTAAAGAGAAGAGTTGATGAAAATTGCAAGATGATAACTGCTTCTGGAACAGGAGGAGGAAAAAGGGGAAATGGACTGTAGTTCTGTGGTTTTTGCATGAGGGAAATCACAAAAATAGCTGAGTGAAGAGTCTGTGTTACAAGTTTTAATCTCAGTCTGGCAGTGGTGGCAACAGGCTTTGGTCCAGCAGCAGCTGGAGAAAATGACCATATGAAAAATCTTTATTATACACGAACACAAACATAGAATTTTCCGTTTCTCTTCCTTCTGCCTGGAAGCATATGGCATCTATTCCCAAAAGTTTCAAATAGACACTGAAATGATCACTAGCCCTGTGGTCAAGGAATTACTTTTTCCACAGCTCTAAATCTAAAAAAAATTGTATTTTAGCCTTGAACATGATGAAATCTTGCAATATAAGATACATTATCAGGTGATATGTAAATCAAATTAATTTTTAACCTCTCTGTCTGCCAAACAGAGCACAGGAGCTCACTGTGGGTCCAACTGTACTTTTACAGCATTCATAACTAGAAGTGCAGTCAGTCCTTAAGGAGATACACTACGGGATGCATAAGCTACTGGTGGAGGGCAGCATTTGCACGGATTACCACAGGTCTCTGTAAAACACTACCAATGCAAAACTGTGCTACATTCTGATGAGCAGCTCACCCCACTACTGCTACTGCTACTAGTTAAGGTTTCCTTTAGGTGCAGGACTCTGCCAAAACTGCTCAGAAACCACAAACCACACTTTAATAAACAAAACACATACACACAAAATAGAAATTCCACCACAACTAAAACCCAGCCATCCTTCTGCTCTTTCCACCTCCCACACTGAGCTTTAAACTTGCATTTAGAAAAATCCAAATGACCAGCTCTGTTCAAAGCTTTAAAACAGCTGGAACACAGACACATCAGCAGTTCTAGCCTTTATACATAGCCATTAGTAATATGTCTGCATAAATTCATTATAAGGAGACTATTTGCTTTCATTTCTAGGCTGACCAAAATAGGAAGAAGCCACAATAACAAGCAATATTGGAAAATCCCAGAAATTGGAGTGCTGTGCTCAGACACCTCAGCCCCAACAGGGCACCGCTCCACTCTGCTCAAGAGCTGAGATGGGATTAGTTAAGGAGGCCAAATGGAGGATGTGAAGATGGCTGCAAGGAATACCCTGATATCAGAGTTCCCCAGAAACAAACAGTTTGAGCACCCCCTTGTTATGCACCAGAGAGCTTCACTGTAAACACACCCTCTACTGGGGCAGTGAGCAGTAATATAAACCAGATGCTGTAGGGAATTTTTTCCCTCTTCGTCTGCACTAAATTTAAATACTGAGCTCTTCTTTTGCCAATTTATTCTTAAAGGGCCTGTATGCTGTTCTTCATCTTTATCCCATTTGTTTGAATTTATCAGAGAACTCAGCAACCCTCCATGCACTTCGACCACCCCGAGAAACGTGTTTTTCAGGAAGTCTTGAAGGCTGAGACCTGGTTTTCCAACTACTGGCCAGGAGCCCTCACAGCTTCTCTATCCTTTCACCTGAGAACAAACGGAATCTTGCAGGTGAAATCAAGGCCTTAGAAAAGTGTCCTCATCCTTGAGATAAATCATTCTTCAGGTCTTTATCTTCTGAAGAGTGATGTAGTAGAACCAACACAGGAGCTTCATTCCCACTTAGACATGTTTTACACTTGCTTTCAAAAACTGTGCCAGACCTGATGAACACAAAGAAAGCCCCACCAAGAAGCTAGTTTAACTGCGGTGCCAAGAGCAATGCACCAGCCTTCCAGCCAGGTTACCAAAATGGGTATCCAACCACAGGCCTTGCCTACAACACAAAGGAATGAAACCCATGACTTCAGAATATCCTGTCTCACCTGCAAAGGGCAGGAGAGGACAACATCCAAAGCGCAGCACCCCTCCAGACAGTGGGCTCCAATCTGCACTACCACTATGGCACTCAAACGTGCCAGCTACCACAGTACAGCTTAAGTGACTGCACCTGCCACAGGCATTAACTCAACAGCACCTTCCTAGTGAAGGCTTAAGTGATCATAGCTAAGCATTAAAATGGAATCAAGTTGGAACATCACAGAAGCGATGTCCCTGGCTCCTTTGCCCTTCGCTGGGTTATCAAAACCCACAGCTGCTTTGGTTATCAGTAGGGCTTTTTTTCCAGGAAGCTGCCTTAGCCACTGACCACCACTAAACATCAGCTGTCCGGCAACTCAAACAAATCACTAGTAAAGAAACAGGCAACATGTCATTATCGAAAGATGCAAAATAATGCTATTGCACACTTTCCTACGTACTGTTGTATTCAATTCCTAATTGGTTTCAGCTCTTCTTGAAAAGTAATGCCTCATCCCCAAAGTCAAATATTAACCTATTTATTCTTTGATACCAAGCAATTCAGCAAGCAGCAGCACTAACGAATTCTGGCTTCCTACACTGCCCCAGGGTGCTGGTGTCTAGGTAAGAAACAAACCTATTTGGCTAGTCTCATCCCACCACGCCTCTAGAAATGAGCATGCACTTTGCACCTTTCTTCTTTGTTGCCCAACTTTTCACTTATTTTCCCCATTGACATAATTGACTTTTCACAGGCAAATAGCTCTTCTGCAATGTAAACTAGTTAGCAGATGGAAAATGAAAGCATAAAGTGGCCAGTCCCCATTGTGGAGAGAACTAAGCAAGGGGTTACATATGATCTCATACAAGCACAAATGTCACCTGATGTAATTAGCAGTGATAGAGAAAAAGAAGATGATCAGTAAGGTGTAAACATATTTTGGTTTATAAAGCCTAGCTGTGAAGAACAAGATTTAATAAAAAACAAGTGAGTAACATGATGACTGGTGATAATTGCCCAAAGATTCAGCTGTATTGGAACTACACAAACATCTTACTGGATCCTAAATTAATTCAAAATAAACTGGGACAAAATAGGGAAGAGCCACAAACTCATCCCTTTAACAAACAGCAATATGTAACACATGAGACTGCAAGTACAGGTGAGGAAAGAACAAGATGAACAAGAATTATGGACATTACAGTAAAAGCACTCTGCTCTATGTTGCTTCTGCATGCAGAGCTGAGTGAGATCCTGAACCTGCACAAGACAGCAGGAACAAAACATTTTTGTAAGCAAACTCCTTAAATCATCTGAGATGTTCAATTTACTTCTGCTTTACAGTTCAGTAGGAAAGAAAAGGATAGAATTATGCCGCAATTGTTCTATATATTTACAGCAGATTTTATGCAGAGTTTGACTTAATCTGAAGGTCAGATCAATATTCTGTGGCTTACAGTTAGTTTGTTTAGCTCTTTCAAGGCAATACAAAGGAAATCTCTCCTTTCCTGCCCCTCCCTTGCCACTCTTGGAAAAGACATTGTCAAGGTACAGAAATAATTGTGGAAACCTAGACTTTCTGTGGACATTATGGTTGCATATTAACTACCAGTGACAATAGCAGCTCTGAGGGCAGCATGGGGAGGTGCCCTTCTCTCATACACAAAAGTGAAACCATTCAAAGGATGGGGTACTTTATCTTGTGTATTGCAAGTTTTGAAATAGTCTTACAAATACTCAAATTTTGGGTGGATACCAGAACCAGGCTGCTTCAAAAAGTAGTGCTTCAGCACCCCCTATAAAACAGGGCATCAAAACCAGTGTGAACCATCACAACACATTATTTGCCTAGACCAAGTATGCATGCAATCATATCTCTAACCCATATCCTTCCTCAGAATTTTTTTCTTTCTAGTAAGCTCTGATCTCATCTGATATGTATGTTCTTTCAGCTGCAAGGTCCCAACCGGCCTGTGTTGCCTTTGAAACTCTCAGATGTGGCTCCTGACCACAGGAAACCATTTGCGGTCTGGCTTGTCAGGAAGAACAAAGTACAAGGATGCCCACTGTTTTATACTTGCAAATGGGTAGCTGGAACTTTTACCTAGAATTCCAGCACACGGGCACACCTTGTTTTCTGTGATACACAGAATCATAGAATAGGTTTGGGTTGGAATGGATCTTTAATCTACTCCACCCTCCCTGCAATGAGAAGGGACATCCTCAACTACATGAGGTTGTTCAGAGCCCCATCCAATCTGATTTTGAATGTTTCCAGGTGAATATTTCCATCCAATACCTCTCTGGGCAACCTGCTCTAGTGTTTTATTACCTTCATTGTAAAAACCTTCTGTCTTATATCTAATTTAAACCAACCCTCTTGCCTGCACCACGAAGGCCCTGGAAGCTACACAGGATTCCTGCTTACACACCCCCATTCACTTCTTGTTAGACACCATTTGCTTTCTACCAGCTGCACAGCCTTTGAAAAAGCAGGTGCATGCAAGTAGCACTTTTTTTTTTAAGAACAGTCTTTTTCATTAATTGCAAGGAAGAGAGAGTCAGTATCAACAGCACAGGTTTCTCCAGTGTCTGCCAGCAGCACCTGCCTCCCCCAGTAACTTCGGAGAATCCCCAGGGCCTGTTTCACACTGTGCTCATCAGCACGGTGATAAAAGGAGACACAGGAGGAAACAACTACAACAGCTACAGCACTACTTCTGTAACACGGAAACACACACCCCTTACTACCATGACTGAAGCCGTATAAGTACAGCAGGGAATGAGCCTGGATATGCTCCCACTCCTGATGTGAAGGATAAACATGAGATCTCTGCCCAGGGAAAGGCAAATTATTTACACAAGACATTTCATTTGAGGGTAGGATGAGGCAGCAGGGATTCTACCTTTATTTGTAAGCTTGCAACAAAGAATATTTCTATAAGAGGACACAAAACCCATATGGGGCAGACAGAATGACATAACTGCAAGTCCAAAGCACACCAAGTGGTACCAGTACTCATTCCAGATCTGCTGAGACCCACCACAATGATGGGTCCCCTCTCCACATTGTCTCTGGTATCCTTCCACCAGAAGGGACAGGACTTGCAGGAATATCCTGGCCTCAGGTAGGAAGCAAATTTCAGAAAAAGGTAACACCTTGCTGATAACAGTTTTCTGCATGGCCTGGTTCAAACATGAAAGTGCTCATCTTGGAGAGCTTCTGCTCGAACTGTGTTGTCACCACGAAACAGCAATTCCCCCTGCCACGTGATATACATTTGTGACAGGTAAGGAAGAAAGGGCAGGTACTGAGGAGAGCATGCCCTGGTTCCAACTGAGCCCTGGCCTATAAATAAGGGCAACAGAAGCACTACAAAACCTCACTGCAGCAGCAGGATACTGGGAAAAACAAAAACTTTACTTCAAGACTGGGCAAGCAGTCTGGGCAGACTACTAAGCTGTACCTTGACTCTTCCTTATATAACTTTTTAATCTATTTGTTTTTGCATAGAATTTAATAATCAAGTAAAAGCTAGTCTGTAAGACAAGTGCCAAGCACCCTCTCACAGATAACACAGCAGAAAGGCTCCTGTACACTCTGAGGGACATGTGCCAGTTCAAGGTAGGTTTCTTTTGCCTTTAATAACTTCTCCCATGAATAAGTAACACCTAATGAAAGTGCTCTTACCTTGACAGTATTTGTATTCTGATACCCAGCTGCTACTCGTATGCCTCTCCTAAGACAGTCACCTGTTAAGATTACAGGAGCAGGGGCAGGAGACGTGAACACAGACACTGCTGAACATAAATGCTTAAAGTTGTTGTTTAGCTTAGTACCAATTTCTTATTTCACACTTTATGCCTAACGACTGCTGGATTAGCCCTCTTCATGAAGACTTTTAACACAGTATTCTCTATAATATGTGCACACCTATACATGACAAAACTAAAGCCTGCTTCACTGTCAATTCACCCTCCAGCCCCACAGCCAGTACTACTGAACAAGGACTTCTGCAGATACCATATGGTGTCACTCATCATTTTACCCTGTCTTGCTCAGTACTTGAGTGGACACACCAGTACCTCATTCACACTCGTGCTTACAGCACCACCAACCTTGGTGTAATCCCGCAGAAGAGAAATCTCAAATAAAGTATTGGTCATGGTCCTCTCAGGTACATCACTTAATTTAAGAGAAAAGGAAGGGTTTCATGATGGAGAATGACAAAACCAACCAGCTTTCTTCAGTTACCACGGTCGGATGGCCACTCAAATTCTTAACTGCTGCCCAAGGATTGGTGGTAGAAGTTACCACAATGTTAAGCTTTTTGACCCTGCTGCCATGTGTTGTTAATATGCCTGCAGATATCTACTACACACAGAAAGCCAGGCTAGCAAGAGCACTGGTAGACCTAGGAGATTAGACTGAACTTGCTTTGCTGCCTATTCATAAGCACTCATATTCTTACATGTTTGTGCAAGAAAATGCCAAATCACTTAGTCACAGATAACACGTCAGAGTACAGCTCATCTCTTTGTAAGAGTGCCTTCCATACTCACCATTCCTGATTTTGCTGTTGCCTGACAATTTTCCTTTGCAACAGTTGCTAAGTAAAACATTTGCAGTTCAGCTTAGTATCACAACTGACACATGACGACTATCGTAATGGCTACACAGAAAAAAAATGCATGGCTGTTCAGTCTGGTTCAAACCACTGACAACAAATAGATAACTCAAATGGCAGGACATGCAGTTCACATGCAGTCCTGATTACTGCCATGTTTGCTGTCTGTTTTCTCAAATAAAGAATCATCTGAGCAAGGTAAGGTACATGCAGATGACAGACAGCAGTGTAAGTTATCATATGGAAGTCAAATTACCTTGGTACAAAGAGTCAAGGAACTTGTTTCAGAAGACCTAAAAACCTTATTCGAGAAATGTCCATACAAGATCTGTCAATATCTACTAAAAGTAGGTATCTTGCTAGCACCCTAAGATATCCACCACAAGTCTTCCAATCAAAGGAATTTGAGAGTATTTCTGGAATTTCAAGTAGCTTTCTTTTTCTCTTACAACAATGCAATTCAGTGTAAGACTGAAATAAAAGATAATTCAACACAAACTCAAAGTGCTATACTTTTAATATCTGTAGCTAAGAAGCTGTACCATACATTAGCAGCCACAGCCAGCACTCAACAGAATTGAAAGCAGGAACTCATCTCCTTTCCTCCTGAAGTACAAAGGAGTAAAAAGTCACTGTGGTTGGGAGGAAAAAAAAAAAAAGGAGGGTCCTTCTGACATTACTATCTGACATATGGACAGGTTTATTTCAAGCTTGTGCTTAGATCAGAAAACCTCTCCTAATTCCCTTCAGCCCAAGAGTTTCCTAAGCAGGTAGACCCCAATAACAAACAGGATGGTCAAGAGCAGTTCTTTTTCCATTAGCATTGGCTTCATCATGGAGAAGGGGGGGAAAAGGTACACCTCTCCATCCTTCCTCTCCCATGTTTAATTCATATAAACTTTATCCATGGATGATGATGTGACTTTTCAGATAAGACCGAGAGAAGAGGGATGGAAAAAGACCTTAAGAAGCATGGGGAAAAACAGACTTCTGCAATCTGTCTTCAGAAATGGCAGCAATGCAGGTTGCAACCAAATGTTGAAGCTCTAAGTAGGACAAAGCAGGTCTTTTCAAATGAACTGCTGTTACACTGGAGAAGGGAAAAGCCACACGTTGTCTATGTGTATGGGCAGAAATGAGCTTGTGAGGAGAGAGGAAGAAACAGAGAGAATTGCCTTGTGCAGAAGGAGCAGTAGAAAGGTAAATCACAACCTGCCTTGGGCCCCATGGAACTTTGCTACAGCAATGCTCATACCGATAGCAAGAATAAGGTATAGACTGTGCTGTGAAATTGCACCTTTCCTCTTATCCAAAACCACACCTCGAAAACTAACATGGTACCTGTTCATGGAAGAAGTCTGGTATTCTGCAAATACTTTTATACTTAGTTCTCCACCATCACCACTTGTACTCAGCACTGAACAAAACCCAACCAAACCCTTAAGCCAAGGGGCACAATCCCTTTTTCCTGACTGTCACTGCTGAGCCAGAGCTCTAATCTCAGATCAGGGTAAAGCAAGAACCTCCTTCGGTACAGATCAAGTTATTATGGTGTAAGTTGATTCCTGGCAAAATTCCCCTGGCTTCAAGCTTAGACCAAGATAAATGCAGTTCAGTCCAATCCAGTCTTCATTGTAAAACTGTTAATTTTCTGCCTTTGAAGGCTGCTGGGAGATGCATGTCTCTGCAAGAGAAATTATGGCAGACTGCACAGCTTCAGAGGAATACAAACGTGACACACACATTGTTTCAGGGTCTCTGGTTAAGTGCTAATTATCTGGATTTGGATGCCAGTCCCGATTATAAGAAATATGTAGTAAACAGAATCGTGCCATGTGATATGCGGGCTTAACCCTCTTCCTGCTGACAACTGCACGTCAGCACAAAGCTGCACTGGGAACAGCAGAACACTGTCTCCACCACCAAAACTGGCCTTTTATCCTCAGCTTGGTGCTTGCTGCTGTCTCCTCTGAAGAGCCACACCCACACAACAGAAGATTGCAGAAGGATGTATGCAATTTCAACCATAATTAGTCCCCTGGAAGTCTGCCGTTTGGTGATGTTCCCTGCTCTGACCCAAGCACACAGCGGGGCAATACTACCTGCAACTTCACAGGGAAAAGGGTATGGGTAATTAAGATGCTGCAGTGAGAGGCCCAAGCTGATCTTGTCCGTGGGCCAGGAAGAAATAATCCCAGTCCTAACATGCTGAATAAACAGCGGATGGGCTTGAAGGGCAAGGGCATAGTTGTCCCAACCCTTTCCTCAGCAAGCAATCACACAATTGTTACACACTACAGTAGGTACTGGCCATCACCCAGGGACACCACAGCTGCTACACAAGCATCCAGCACAGGGCATCGCTCGCTGTGCTCCCACTCCAACTGCTGCCACACACCGTGCAGTTATGACCATGCAATCCTACACCAGCACCCACCACAGGCTGGGAAGAGAAAGTGACCTGGACCAGCAGGCTAGAAGACAGTAAGTAATGAATTTCAGTCCTCTTCTCCCATGGGATTCTTTTCCCTTCCATGGGATCACATATCCTATTATCATGGCACACAGGACCTAACCTTCGCAAGACTCTTACTTCCTCTTATGCAGTCAGATGGCCACACAGCATGATGAGGGAAACATTTTCTTCCTGCAGAAATCAGACAATCCGACTCAGAAAGTAAAGTTTTCACAGATAATTCAACTTGATACTTAACAAGCCTAGCTACACTTACTAGAGGCCCAGGACCTTCTCATATGCTACCTCCTACATCCTATGCAGCATACTGGTACTGCAAGAGGAAGTTAGTCATTTCCATATTAGACAGCCTCCCATGCCATGAGGCAACCAGCTCATTTCTGCACACAGGTAAGGTATTGTTAAGTGAATTAGAATTTATTTCTTCCCTTCTCAGCTGCCAAAACAGTTAAGCCTCTTGCATTGCTTAGCAGGCTACTCCAGCACTTTTTTTTTTCCTGACTTCCTGATGCTTAAGAACCCAACCCTGATAATTTAGAACCAGTCTCCAGCTCTTTGTGGTTTCTCTGTACTTAGGATTGCTGTAGGCTGAGGTCTACCCAGAAAAGCTCAGCACAGAGCCCTGACATGTTCATGCTCCTGACTTTGAACGACATTTGAAGCAGCAGAGCAACAGATGTTCACATGAACAGTGACACGGCAGCAAAAGCAGATCAGGTCACAGCACAACGCACTGGATAGGGAATAAAGAGTCTGGCACCCATCAGTGGAGCCACTACAGCAGAGCATCTCCCTGCTGAAAGGGAACTCCCGCTGTAGCAGCAACCAGCCCTGTTGTACTAACCCAAAAGGGAAGCACCAGCTCCCAGGCATGAGGGGTCAACCCACAGCACATCCCTGTGCTCCCCAAGCTCCCTACATTAGCCTGGCCCCTCTTTAAAGATGGGGGATCAGACTACTGGTACCTGTTCATGGAAGAAGTCTGGTATTCTGCAAAGCACCATAGCAAAGTCTTCAGGTTTTGAGCTTTCAGAATTGGAGGGCTGAAGCCTGCACTTGCTGAGTGGCTTTGTTTCCTCAAAACGTCAGCAACTGGGTTCGTGAGAGCTGCACTGAGCTCTGGCAATCTCTGCAGGGCCTAAGAGGAGGCAGCTAATGTTCCTGCATAGGCAACAGCAGCAACTTCTTTTCCAGCTCAGCAGCTGCTGCGCAGCAGTTCTTTGACCAGCCATTAAGCACTCGCTTCCAGACGGCAGGAGACTGCATTGGACTTGAAAATGAGACAGATGCCAAATCCCAGTACAGGGCTAGTGCTTGGGAAACCAGGCAATGTGATGTTCAGAACACAGATGTGCTGGTATTTGTTTCCACAGCAAAAACAGTCAAGAGTAATTTTTCTTAAACTCTCTCCAGTTCTTTCCCATTCTCCTGTTGCTCCTTCGCTGTGGAGAGCTAAGTTTAAGTCTTCTCCCTCTTATTGTTTTGGTAAATTAATTTTAATACCAATTAAGTTCACTCATCTTGCTCACAATTCATGTCCACAAGTAGTAAACGTTGAAGCAATGCAGAGGCTATGCCTTGCAAGGGAGGAAAGTAACAGCTACTTCTCAGGCAGCTATTGCTAGTTCAGCCCACTTACTCTGCCAAGCACAGTCTCACTGCTTCCAACATGACTTGTGTCAGGCAAATTTCCATTCCCCACTTCAAAACCCTTCCCCAATCTCAGATATATTGCATGGCTAGAGGCAGGCAGGTTTTAAGCTGCATTCCTACCTATGGAATGGCGAACACTTTATTCTTTTCACATGCAGACTAGAACTATCACCTGGCCCAAGCTGCAAAAATTCAAGGAATTTGGGTAAGGCTTAAATAAAGTGGGAGAGCATTGTTTTGCTTTCCAGCATAGCAAAAGATATTCAGAAGCCTGGAATAAAGCACAAACCTCAAACTCCTTTGGCTGAGCCGGGTCCCCATTCCATTTGCTGAAGCTCCAAAGGGATTGGTTTCATTGCTGACATTGACCACTTTATTGACAAGTTGCCATTAAAGTGGGCAGTGCCACTCTGAACTTAACCATCACTTCCCCCACCTTGCTACCTCCCTCTTCTCTTAACCTTAGGCTCAGCCGGGATCAACTCTTATCTGGCTGAAAACTCATTTTTCCATAGTACATGCAGGTACTGAATAATGAGTGTGTCCAACTGAGAAAAAGTGACACAAGCAAAATCAGACTGGAATAAAGACTATGAAACTGCATCTGGAGTCAGTCTTGTCCCAAGTATATGGATGAGGGGAGAACATTCAGCACACGCATATGCCAAAGTTAAATAAAGTAGGTGTGAAACAAGGTTTTGGCGGGTATTTGGAATCATCAGGGACTGTAAATTTGAATATACTTTACATCATCCTCTGGCAAACTCTCTAGAATAGACTTTACAGACAGCGATTACACAATATATTTTATTCACCCCTTTTGTAAGGCTGCAGAAGTAGCAAAGTTAACAAGCCAAAAAGCAGATAAGCACCATATAAACTACATTAAGAGCTCTGGAGTGTATTATCCCCAATACACATATGTGAAATATTTTGCCCACTAATATCTTCTTGGGAGAACAAAGCATACAGCAAATGGGGGTTACATTAAATCCCAGTTAGCTTGATAGAAACAGGCAAGTCCAGCTAATATTTCTATGCTATTCTCTTCTATTAAGATTGGAAGGGTGGTGGTTGTTCTGGGCACTGCAGCTTCATAACAAATAAGCACCCTTACAAAACCTTGTTAAGGGTTCTCATGAGAAGAGGTCATAGGAGAACATGACCTACCAATCCACCACACAGGAAGGTCTGAGTGGAACAGACACCCGAGTGAGCTTTGCAGATGCCTCACTCTTTGCGATAGCATAAAGACAACACTCATCCCAGAGGCACGCCTACCCTAAGGACACCTCTTACTGCATACTTGTGTACTGTGTACAGCGCTCTAGCACTATGAAGAACTTTGCTCTTTGCCTAGAGAGCTGCTTCTTTGGATGGGCTGTGCACCCTGAATACACACCTTCAATTCCCACAGACTGTGCCCAGTACAAACACTCCTCCACCTCAAGCCCCTCTGCTGCTGCCCCACTCAGAAGCTGAGCAATGCTTGCTCAGGGGCTGCTGGAGCCCTCTCCCAGTGGGGGGGGCTTCCAAATAATCTCTGAAGAACGGTGACGCCACCAAAACAGTCTCTACATGAAAGAGATTATGGTAATTAAAATCTTACTAACAAAAAGTTTCAAAAGCTCTCTCCAGCAGCACATCATTTTGTTAATGTATCAGACCATGAAAGCCAGCAACTCACCTAAGCAGAACAGCAATCTTCAATCCAAAGCATATGAGATCACTGAACACAATGGCAGAATAAGATGGGAACACATATTTCCCTCCCAGCTCCTGTTAACGAAGGTGAGGGAAGAAAAGAAAGGAAGAAGAGGAGGAGGTAGAATTTGGGATAGGGATATATATGTAGAAAAATATATCAAGGAGTACTATCAGATTGCTTTAAACTCCAAGCAAAATTTAACAAAAAATAGTATGCTGTGATTTTATTCTCTAGTTACACCCACATGAGAAACATGCCAAATATTACTGTACTGTGCTAGCAGAGTTGAAACAGTATGGCAAAAGGGACACCTATAATTTCAAGTTTGTAGTGACATACTGAAAGCAAACATCTGAAGCTAAAAATTACAGAAATACAGAAGCACCACTTTGAAGTGGTCTATCACAAGACTTGGCCCTGAAGAGACACTTGGGAGCCCTCCATCATGGTGTGCTGACAGTGGCTACATCAGCACCTAAAACCAAGTCAAACACATGGTGATAGTGCAGAAGAACATAGAATTCAAAATCATTTCTTTGAACCAAGTGCATTACATGCAAGTATCACAAACAGGATGTGCTGAAACTGGCACAAATGGTCTTAAGGTAACACGTAAAGTAAAAAAAAAAACCCAACATCTATTTAAAATCAGTTACCATCTTTCCAGTGGCCTGGCATCATCAGGGAACCATGCTCACAGATCAGAGTTCTGTGGTGCAGGGAGGCATACAAATATGGCAGAAACACAGTCCCTTTCCCCAGTTACCCTGCAGGATTATAAGCCCAGCAAGCGAGTGCAGGAAGATGCAGGCAATTGCACATGCAGAGTGCAACGAACAGGCAGACTCTGCTTAGGTCAGCAGGCAGAGATCTTGGCACATCACTGTGCCCCCAACACAGATCTCGGGCCATGGGCACTCCAGGACTTCCTCCTCACCTTACTGACCACTCTGACCTATATGGCAATAAGCACATTTTCAACCTTTCACACAGCTCTAGGACAAGTTGACTATATAGACAGTTGTGGTGGAGGCTGACAATATGCATAAAGTCCAAACGGGTGAGAACATGTCTTCCCTCCCAGGCTAAATCCAGAGAACCTTGAAGAAACTCATTCTCACCAGAGGTTATTTCTCTCCATTTCATGCGCCAGGAGTCATGGTGCAGACCTGCCTCTAGTGCCCAGCACCACACAGGAATAAAGCCTGGAGACACTGCACAATAATTGCTCAAGAACAAAATGAAAACCCTGCAAAGTGAGTGGTTTTTGGGTGGATGGGTTTTGTGTTATTTTGGGGGAGGGGAGAGTTTGAGGCTGGTGGTAGTAGTCATGTTTGTTTTGGGTTTTGTTGTTGTTGGTTTGTAGTTTTTTAAAAACCTCCTCCTGAGGCCAGAAAGTCTTACCGTCTTTCTGACCCCATCACAGGCCAAATATTGCAAACAAATACCCTCCTCAGCTGCTGAGTACAGCATGCCTGCCAATTCATGGCTGGCAGCTGGGCAATGAGGTATTTTACCACTGCACAGCCTCTGCTTGCTGTACTTGCATGTACTCACCCACTCTCACTCCTCATCTAGCAGGGCCCTCCATTTCAAAAGCTGCCCACACTTGATCCTCACCATGGCCCTCCTCCTCCCCAAGAAGGAAGAGCTCAAGTTTCAACAGGCTTCCTCTCAGGAGGTAAACATGAGGAAGCAGAACAAAGGCCAAAGACAAGCATGCTGGCACTGCCCTCCTGTCAGGGTATAAACGGGAGAGCCGGTGAAGTTCTCAGGAAAGCTGTCTCACTGCTCCCAAGAAGAGAACTGGCTGAAGAATGCAGCAAGGGATGTCTCTGCCTGGAAACCCCAAGTGCTGCAGGAATGAATCTGCAGGGTCAGAAGCTAAAGCCCAGTGGCCTTGCCTATGAAGTTAGTGATTTGGCAGGTGGAGGGAGAGCACAGGCACTGTACATTGGGACAAGAGGGTACCCTGACAGCAAGGAGACATTGAACCTGCTGCGACATCATGATTTTCTACCGTGTATAAACTAAATGTTTAGTACTAATACATCACACATTCAATGCCACCAGCTGCCCTGGAAGTTCCACCCAACATCACTATCTTCTGCTGCAACTTGCAAAGAGAAGGCTCCTTTTTGACAGGAGATTACCACCCTAAGCTAGGCACACCGGCTCACATCTATGGGGCTCCGAGGCGCTGTCCTTCTGTGGAAAGACCACATGGCACCAGCTGGGGCTTGGCACAAGAGGCAGTGTGGCAGCTGTGCCAGCCTTGCCCTGTGACCCCTGCACCCATCCCTGGGCCATCAGCAGTAACTACCTCTCACAGGACTACGGGCAGAAGTTGTTCCAAGCTCTGCAATCAGAGCATATTCCACTTCAAGTGCTTCAGTTACTGTAAGCAGTTCACTAATTACAGTAGTAATGATTGGATTATGGCCAGTTAACAGCTTTAAAGAAACAAGCCATTATAAGAGGGGGAGGGAAATACTCCTTTGGGTTTAGGACAGAACCAGATTTCAGCAGTCCACCCTGTAGGAGGCTGTTTAGTAGCTGGCTGGGTCAGACTATTTGCAACATGCTGCAACAGCAAAGAGCTGTGTAATGTGTCACTAAATAATATGCTGCCACATGAAAATTATCAGTGTTGGAGGAGGTGTGTTTGCAAGAACAGAAGGTCTTCTGTTAATGCACTGATCCCATCAGCTCCAATACCTCTCCACGACCGGACCCAAAAGACATGATGCAGGCAGGTGTGTGCACGCTAAGTTACTGACACGGTAACATGCCTGAGATGCTTTATTTCAGCATGCAAGTCATGAATATAAGCCTTTTAGAAAGTCTTAAGAGAGACCTGTTAGCTTGAACCAAACAGCTGAATGCAACCACCCACACTACTAAAAGCCAAAGGCACTCACCAAAAAGAGAAGAAATTTCCTTTCACTAGCAATTGTTGCCAGCATTGGAAGGACCAGAAATCCATACCGGTAACAGGAAGGGAGGCTCTCTGCATACCTGACACAAACATCTCACGCTTTCACAGTCTGAATACAGAGCACTCTGCAGAAAAGCCACTAGACCAATGAATTCCTGCAAGAAGTCCTATCCAAATGGTGACGGCAACAAGAAGGACTGCCAGCTCTGGAAGATGAAGTTTTTTGAGGCCATGCCTTTTCTGAGAAAGGCGAGAAGACTCCCAGGTATGAGGAAGGCTAAATTCTCAGATACACAGCCTCCCCATCTTGAATGGCACCTTCCACAAAAGAGGAAAGTAGTATTCTACTTTACAGAAGAAATCCCCAGTGTGTTGAAACCACAATGAAGGCAACAATATTCATTCACAGGTGACTACCCTGATGGTATTGCCAGCAGTACGCCAGGGCCCTGTGGGTTGGGTCGCTCTGCCTAATCAAGAAAAGCCAATCCCTTGCACCACCACCAGCCACTTTTACATCTCTGTTTGCCCTAGGAAAAGCAGGTCCCTACACCTCTTGCTAGTCCTCACCCACAACAGCCAGCCCTCAGTGGTGACACACCACCACTGTACCCGTTGCACAAGCTCTTCAGTTACTCCCCTTGCC
>VZRN01003663.1:1376260-1497629 GCA_013397935.1 Dasyornis broadbenti | reverse complement strand
CGCGCGCAGAGCCGCGGGGGCGGGACGCCCCGCCCACCGCCCAGCCTCCGCGATTCTCATTGGTCGATATGCACGCGGTGGAGTCCGGGCCTCCGAGCGAGCGCCTCGCTCACTGGTTCTCACGTGCGTCCGTCATGGGATCCCTTTGCCGCGATAGGCGGTTTGTGGCAGCTCCGCCCTGCTCGCGACTCCGCCTGTCACCTCCCCGGCGCGGGGTGGAGGCCGCGGGCGCGTGCGGTGGGGTGAGCCGGTACCGGGTCAGGTTTGTGCCAGGTTCGCGCCGTGCTGCCCTGTGCCGTCCTGGGCCGGGCCGTGCCGTGCCGTGCCGTGCCGCGCCGTGAGATGCCATGCGATGCGGGGTCGCTCAGCGCCGCTTTCGGGACATGTGTCTTTCAAGGGCTCCGCGGCTGGATGGGGCGCGGGAGCCTGGGAGCCTGTACTGTGCGCGTCCTCGTGGGCGGGTCCGGGCGGCATTTTCTCACAGAATCACGGAATATTCTGAGTTGGAACAGACCCACAAGGATCATCGAGTCCAACTCCTGGCCCTGCACAGGACACCCCAAGAGTCATACCATGTGCCTGAGAGCATTGACCAAACGTGTCTTGAGCTCTGCCAGGCTGGTGCTGTGACCACTTCCCTGGGGAGCCTGTTCCAGTGCCCAGCCGCCCTCTGGGTGAAGAACCTTTTCCTAATATCTACCCTAAACTTTCACTGACACAGCTTCAGGTGCATTAAATCCTGTCACTGTGAGGATGTTTTCGTGTGGCACACCTGGTGGCCCGTCCTGCCGGCCCTGAAGTGAGGGTGCTCAGTCACAGCCGCACGGTCCTGTTGCCCGACTCAAAACACACCTTCCACATAGGTGTGCCCACACCTAGGATTTAAAAAAAAAAAAAAAAAAAAAAAAGAAAAAAAAAGTTGAAAAACAGATTGAGCNAAAAAAAAAAAAAAAAGGCTGTATTATCCTGTTCCTGACTGGTAACTGCTGGTCAAGGTTGGGATTGCCAGCACTGGCAGCTAGCCCTCACATCCACAGTCAGCAGGTGCAGCCATGGGGCATCCAGTGCTTCACCAGGGCCTCCCAGACATACCTGCTGCTGTCTGGCCACAAATATCCTGTTTGACAGGAAAACGCTAAATTAAAGTGCGTTTGGCTCATCTAGCAGCTTCCTAGAAGGGAAACACAACGCGTTAAGGAGTGCACTAACACACAAACGCTTGACACGGGCTTCTGTCAGTTAAACAAGTAGAGGGGGGAAAGAGACAGCAGCATTGTTTGTTCCCCTTGGTAGTTTCGCTGAGAAGCACTATGGCATCTCTCGCAAAAGCGAGAGGAAGCCCGAGGAAACGCCATTCCACAACACCATGCAGGGCAGAGTGAGTTTGTGTCCCAATTCGCCTGATACAGAAGAAGGAGAGAGTATGGGGCCCGGGAATGTGGGAGAGAGGGTGCTGAGAATGGACTGGAAAGATGCTGCAAAGCACCAGGGTGAATTGAGCTGAAATGTTCCACATCAAGCTGGATTTAGCACTGAGCTCCACTTGCATAAAAGGGGAATTTTTTCCTTGCTTCTTAACAAACACTGGAGGTGAAATTGGATATGTTCTTTCACTTCTTGGCATAAATAATTGTGCAGACTATAATGAACAGATGCATGGTATAATGGTACTCTGTATAGTACTCTGCCTTCATGTGTCATATGATGCTCCTTATGTACACTTGCAGACATCAAAAACACAAATATAATTATCGGAATTATAATGGTTCTGCACCATTCAGAGACTTGTGTTCACTCTACCATGCATCACTGAAGATGAAGAAAGATTATTTAAATATGTAAGTACAGTAACATTCATGATTTTGTAGAGGAAGGGCAAATTTTTATTTCTTACAACCATTCAGTGAACGTGCTGTAACAGAAATTGTGGACCAACAGCTACAGCCTGATGACATGATAAAGAGAATGAAGATGTCTAAACGTTTTGTACCTTCTGGTTTTTATTATTTATGAAGACACTTTCCGCCTGAGGAATCTGGAAGAATATGGGAATTGGTAGAGATCTGGGGGAAAAAAAAAGGAGGAGGGAAACAAACATATTCCTTGAGAGTTCTAGGCTTTGTATTTTAAGGCAGGGGGTCCTACTTGCTTCCCCACCCTTACATTTTAAGAGCCTATTATTGAAATCCACTTTTCAGACCTTCACTAATGTGGTTAGAGGTCTCAGCTACCATTTAGTGAGTGGAGATTTTCAGTATTTCCCAGGAAATGTTCAGCAACATGGAGATACAAGCCCTAAGACATGCAGTGGATTTCTGTGAGGCTGAATCTTCTAGATGCTGCCTCTTTGGTTACTTGGTGTTGAGTCACAAAGCAACTATCCCCATACTCATAATGTTGTTGTTCTTACATGTATAAAATACACCCAGTGATCTCTAAGAGAGTCTGGTGATAGGAAAATGTTTTTAGTTGGCAATATCCAGTTCATGTACCCATTTCTTCTTGCACAGTGCAGAGGATGGATTTGACAATTTAATATCAACATAAGTGCAATAAACTGTTATAAAATCAAGAACTATTGAGAGGTTTCTATTGAATTAGAGCCTGTCTCTTGTTTGTCCCTGACATTTATATTTCTAACTTCATCATCCTTGCTTCTCAAAATTCTTTCTTGGATTTCTGGGAAATATCTTAATTTTTCACTCCTAAGCCCATCCCAACTATTAGCTTTTTGCAAACTCCTTAACAAAAGGAAGTGAGTGTTCTTGGCCACAGTTTTGTGAACTTACGAGCAATAATGAGGGGAGGAAAAAGAAGACCATTTCTAAACTTGGGATAGTTCCCAGATCCACTTGACCTTTGACCTTACGAAGAGTTGTACCGGCACCATGAAGGGGTAGAGACAAGCTTGCAATGGGAGAGGGAAGCACAGCAGCCACAGGAGCTACAGAGACCGGTGCTGCTGATGGGAGAGGTGCCTGTAACCACAGCAGTATTCTGGTTTTCCTTACCTGCTTTCATTGCTCCTAGAGTTCTCTTCTCTATACAAGATTGCTGATTTCCATGGGCATTATTCCAACCCTGCTGGACCAAGTGGGTCTCCAGTAAAGTCTTTCTTATCCAATGAAGGGAGAGTGGGCTTTTGGCAAGGCAGGGGGCAGAGTCACCGTGGGAATGGTTGGACGTACATCCTACTTCTTTAGCCTGCAACAGATGAAAAGAGAAAGGAGCCTGAAGGCATTGGGGTATTTCTGGTTACTGTTTGGTGCTCATTCTCTTTGTGCTTTCCATATTAGCTACAGGTCACAAGCTTCCCTGGGGACATATCTGTTTTCTTGCCAAGAACATCCGTAAGCTTCTGTAATGAGGCCTGGCAGGTGAGCTCAGTCACTGTAAAACAGTGAACAAGGCTGTGTTGGAGTGGCCCTTGGCTTTTGTTTTGGGAAGTCTCACAGCCAAGTTTCAGCACTTATGTTCTGCAGATGCTCAAAACCTTTGTTGCTCGGGAATTTGGCACTTAAATTTGAACTGCATGTTGGGCTGTCACAGTAAAAAATTCAACAAGTTAAATTTTCTTTCATAATTTCTATGTCACCAATCCAGGACACACTACCAGTAAGAACTCAGGCCCTGTGAAACGCAAACATTAATTTGGTGGAGCTCAGTGGAGTATGCCACACTGCATGGGGTCTAGGGAGGAAGGGGCTTGTTCCCAGAGATTGGGTAGAACTTGTGCTTTTAAGAAGTACCATGAAATAATTGGCATGGTCATCCAGGGATAGCTGGAAGTGAGGCAAAGAAAAAAAGAACAACCAAGGCAGAAATGCTGTGTTTGGACAAAAGAAAAAAGAGGCCCAAATGAAGCTGCCAAGTTCAAAATGTCTTCTTTCCTTCAGGGCCTTTTCACCCAAATTGCATTTCCTCTTCTACTAGGACCCCACCATCCTAAGTCCTCTTTCCCTTTACTTCCCTTCCCAATTACCTGACCTTCCAAAATTGGCTCCCCAGTCCTTCACCCTAATCTGTAGGATTGCAAAAGTACCTGAAGAGGATGTTATCTCTTCCTTCTGCTGACTGGAGGTCAGGCATGCTTGTTTAGAGCTTGAGCTTTAAGGCCAAAGTGACTTACAGAGCAGTCTTCATACATATTTGCTAATATGGTTTGATGTGTGTCATTTTGTGAAAATGACTTTTTTCCCTGTAAAAACCTTGATTTTATTTTTCTAGAAGACTATACCCTATATTGTTCCCTTTGCTTTCACAGTGTCACTTGAACAACAATAGAATCAGGAATTACACCTCTAGTCCTAGATTTCTGTTATCACATACCTGTATCTATTTTCATCCTTCAAGGAGTATTTGACCAACACTGCCCATATAACACCCCCTTTGCTCCCTCCCTTTATTCCTGAAGAGAAGGGTGTTTGCTGCTCAGAAGTGCACAGGAGCATCATGCAACCGAAGCAACTTGGGCAGCTGCTGAGCTGGTTCTGCAGAGGGACATAGGGAGTAAAACCATCCAGAAGCACTGACAGAGTCATGTTAGATGCCCATGAAACACACTGTACAGTGAAACGACCACCTCATTGGGGTTACCATCCTCATTTTATGATATGGGCATAGAGATCTTCAGTCACCCATGGTAAATACTTCTCATTTTCATGTTTTACCTGCAAGTTGCCCTTTACTGAGGGGCAGGGCTTTATGGGCTTTTTTTGATCAGTCTTTGCTTTTTCTGTGTCAGTCTTTAAAGCACATTCCATTTCACAATGCTGACATAGTATCTCTGTCTGGCTCAAACAATAAGGAGACTCAGGGACCAGAGAAGCTAAAGACAATAGTATTTTCCACATTCCTGCAAGAGACAGGGAATGGATTAAAGTATAGAAGAGAGCATACTTCAAACTGGACACCACAAGTACACAAATCTCTGACAATTGGTGTATCAATGTACAAACGAAAGGCTTGATCCAGGCCATGCTTAGTGCCATCTCTCCTGGTGGATGCAGAGGAAGAGGCTGCCCTGAGGCACAGGGGAAGCCATGGTGCAGCAAGTGCTGCAGAATCTACACCCCTCCATGAGCAGAGCTCTGAAAGGCAAAAGTAACCAGTGCCTTCTACATGGCAGCAAGAAGGCAGGAGAACCTGCTTACTTCTGGAGACTGCAAATGAAACACAGGATGGCTCATTCCTGGTACCACCAAGAGGGAGACTCAAGTTTGCATCTCTTGTTCTCACTCTCTAATTGAACAGAGTTTGCCTGATGATGTGCCCGTGGTCTGAAGATTCAAGAGGTGGAATTTGTTACTTCTCTCACTTCTCAGGCACAAAAATTGACCATAGAACAAGTGTGACAAGCTTTGGAGTTTTTCACCCAAGTTGGGAAGTTTGTTGTGAAGTTTTTCTGGAAAGGGAACAGCTGCAACATGGTAGGAGAAAGGCAAGCACAGGGATTAGTCTCTTTCCAGCTCCACTCCTGCCTTCACAGAAAATCTTTTTTTTTATGCGAGAGTCACTGAGCTTTCAGACCTATCATTATTTAGCTCCAGCTTAAAAACTTCACTTAAAATCCATTCACTTCCATGTTCACCATAATTGCAAGTCTGCTATTTTATAGTACAACACTTGAAAAAAAAAACCAGCCCTCGCCCATCTTCAAGTATATCACTTGTACAGTGGTATCCTCAGGCTGTTTTCAAGCAGAACCCCTTTCTGGCCATGGCTTGGAATCACTTTCCAGAGAGAAAGCCAACAAACATTTCATTTCTTCTGAGCAAGGCAGCTGCCTCATCATACTTCAGCAACAACACATTGCACTGGCTTCTTTCCCACATGGCTCTGCCACTAACCTGCAAGTCTGACACTGACCAGAATAGCAATAGTCGTTGCCATGCCATCCGTCACTGCTCTGGGATGCACTGGGTCCCTTACAGTTATAGCCAGTATGGGTAGGGCATGCAGCTGCAGGTCACAGTTGTTACAATAGCGGGTCAGCAATCCCTGTCTGAACAAACCCACAACTGCACTCAGATATGTTTAGAGCAAAGTGCTTTAAGGGTACTTGCTCAAGATTTTCCATGCTGTTGCAGTGGTCTGTAGCTGTCTGCAGACCCCAGGCTCCATCCATCCATGGGACAGTTTTGCACAAAAGAAGCATTCCTGGGGAATGCAGGATACTGCTGCAGAAATGCATTGCCAGAGAGCTCAGTGCTGTAGTCACACAGCCCCTCCATCCCTGACGGGTTGCAGAGAGCTGGTGTAAGACCTGATCACACATGAGGTTCACTTGCTCATAATTTTTGCTCCATGAATGATGCAGGCCTGGGATAATCCTGGAGGGGAAACCTTGCAGGGTGGTGGATGGTAGAAATTTGATTCAATGCAAAATGCGATACAAGCAGGCCAGGCATGTACTACAGTCTTTAATTCTTTGTGGAGAAGTGCATGGTGTGAGAGTTGAGGCTATGTGAGTTATATATGCCAAGCAAACACAGAAGAGCACACATCAACAGATCTGGAGCAGACTGTACTGTCAGCAACCAGGGAATGCTGTGCAATTGCTGTGGCATGGCAGGGTATGAATGCTATGCAAGCAGATGGTAATGCTAGAGCTGCAGCTCTCTCAGGCCTTTCCCCAGGATATCCATGTCCAGAATTGCATGCACAAAGCAGTGTTGTTTGTAGAACATAAGAGGCAAACCTTCTTTCCCCCTCAGCATTTGTAAGGCTGTGGATGGAGTGCTGTGTCTGGCTCTGGGTACCAGTTTTTAAGACAGATACACATCAGTTGGAGAGAGTCCAAAAGAGAAGAAACAAGAAGGCTCAGAGGTCTAGAAAACCTGACCTTTGAGAGGAGACTGGAAGAAGCAGGCTTTGTTTAGTCTATGGAAGAAAAAATTTAAGTGAGACATAGTACCAGTCCTCAAATACATAAAAGTTTACTGCAAAGAGTAACACATTACACCATTTGCTGTGGCCACTGAGGAATCTGCGAACGGTCAGGAGAGCAAAGCACTTGAGGCCACCAAAGGAAGCTGCTGAATTTCCACTGCTGGAGATTTAAAAGAGTAAGTAGGAAGAAGAACGGCCAAAATTTAGGGACAATCAACCCCACCAGGAGCTTGGAAGATAAACCCTGTGTCACCTTTTGTGATCCCCTGCATCTGAGTTTCATACTGTGCAATATAGTCATCTTCAGAGGGTAAGACAGTATGAAGCAATGTAACATGATTGTAAAGAGACCAATGATTGAAGAAAAGTATTTACAACTGTAGGGATATAAAAATGTTACATCAGACATATGGAACCTGACCTAAACAATCTCATCAGACACCCATGTGTAAAGCATGTTGCAGCACAGCTGCTGCAGGAACTTGACTCAGCTGAGAGAGGTGAATGAGGTGAAAGGAGCTGTGGGAAAAAATACGTTTATATACACTTACATGGACAAAAACTGCTTTAAATCCACTTCTAGCTGCCTCATAAAGGAAGTGGCAGTTCTCTTTTCTGTTATAGCTACCAGCAAAACTCATCATCAGTACTCCAAATGCTGACAGGAGATACTTTACTCCTGGTTGTGGCTTTTAAATGCAACCCTCATGGCCTCTCCATCTCCTCATGCTTTTAGCATTAATTGTTTATTTCAACAGTGAGCTGGGCAACAGTGTCATCAAACTGCAAACTATATTCACAATCCGTGCTTGGGTATGGAGCCACAATGACAGTTCACAAAGGGCTGAGAAAATGAGGATCCATGTGACTCTAGAGAGGCCCACCCTCATCATAGTGCACCAACAGGACACAAATGCTCCAAAATGCTCTAAACTAAAAGTTAGTGTGAAGGGAGTTGGTTGATTCTTGTTATGTGTGGTCTTCAGGATGCTAGTCAAGGCTCCTGTAGTATCATCTAGTGTTCCTAAGGCTGTCCTGGGAGATCTGGGAGAAACACCTGAGATTTTCAGTTTCTTCTGTACAATGCCACCCACCTACTTCCACCAGCAGCAGAGGTGCTAGAGAGAGAGAGCCGGGTGCTGCAGCGGGAGTGAGAGGAGCTGCCTCGGGAAGCAGGAGCCCCTCTGCCGGCGAGCCCACCTACTTCCACCAGCAGCACAGCTTAGCACAGCGTGGTGTGGAGGAAGAGCTCACTCCTTTTTGAAGAGTAGTTGGTACAGCTGAAAAATATACCAACAGCCTTCCAGGCATGTCAGCTTGTTCTCAGCACATAGTGGTCCAGCAGGGAGTGGGGAACATGATACTGACTCAGTGAGGCTGGGATCCAAATTCAGACTTTTCTCAGAATTGGACCAGGACCCACATGCTGAGCCCGAAAGCACTGCTCCATTAGCTTGCCTTCCCAAAATACACTTCATGGAACCTAAAGGTATTCATTGTACAAGGAGGTAGTATGGCTATGAGCTTTGCTTGAAGAAGTCCCTTCACCCCACTTCTCTGGAAGGTTCAGGGAGCACCTGGGTGGTTGGCAGCCTGCCTGTCGCTGCAAAATAGGTTAAGCTTCTGTGCTCCACAAGCAAAAACTGCTGCATAGAAGCAGCTATGGGTTATGCATTCCTTTGTACAGAAAATCATCTTGTGTTCATTATTCTTGTCTCCTTACTAGCTCATTTTCCTGGCTGTTTCTTCTCTGTAGAGGGGGAGCAAATCTGCACAGGTACCAGAAATCAAACTGCACAGTGCAAAGTTATCTCTTGTATCAGAAAGCTTCGTATTTGGAAAGCAGCAGAGAACCTCATACCTTTACATTTGCAGTAGCTCTACTTCGAGGAAGGTGACACTTGTGGAGCAATATGTCCAGTCCTGTAAGACAAGCGAGGATGATGCCACTGGGCAGCACCAACAGCATATAGCAGGGGCAGCCACTCAGCAGGCAAACTAGGTAAACTGCTCTCCGCAGCTTCCTTTAATCTCTTCTCTAAGAGGAGGCTCCAAACCAGCTGTGCAAGCCCTGGGCTCCCCTGTAGTGCTTTGACTCTCTGAGCCATAATTACCTGCTTGTGCCTTCCCTCCAAGCCTCTCATTAAATTAGCTTTGATACAGCAAATAAAGAGGGATGTGGGAAATGCAGACAGTGGCACTTTCAGACCAAGGAAAGGAGGCTCTTGGGGCAGCCCAGCCACCACCTCATTCAGGCTGGGCTACTGACTGTGTACATGTTCCACTTGTGCTTTCTGTGGCTATAGACCAGCAGTCAGGGCCAGAAGTCATCTTTACCGTTTAGAGTTTGTTCCATAAACAGGTCTTCCCCCATTTCTAGGAGCTCTTCCCAGCGCATCCTGCTCTCCATTTATATATTCTGCTTTTTAATTACTTTTTTTTCCCATGAGAAAGCCTAAGCTATTTCTTCAATAGCAGAGAGGGAGATGAAGTGGCTGAGGAGTAATAAATAATATAAAGTGTTGGAGCAGACCTCAATTAAGCCTGAAGTCCACATGTGAAGACATCAGTTTCTCATGTCTTTTGTTGGACCAACCAATTAACTCCAGTGGATTGGCACATGTTTCATCCCTGACTTTTAAAAAATAATAATTTTTTTTTTCTTTTTTTTTTTTTTTTTCTGCTGCAGGGCAGGCATCAAGCAGAGGCCTTTCCTGTAGTTGTGCTCCTGTCCCCGGAAGGACAGATGCACTTCCACGTGGGATGCCTGGGAATCAAACGGTAGGTTTTTTACATGATAGCTTTAAGCAGGGTTTAGTGCTGCTACTGTCCAACCCAGCAGTCAGTGACCCTGGCTGGGTCCCCTGGATAAGTGATGCTCGCAATCCGGATCGCCACAGCACTGGTGGACTGGATCACTCTGCCTCTCCCCGACCCCAGCGGTGGCTGGTGCTTGGTGTAGGGACAAAAGCCGAGAGTCCCTGGTGGGCCATGCCACCCTCCCCCGCCAGGGTTTCCCCATCCTGGGATGTGCCTGGCCGCACGGCGCCTGGCCTGGAGCTTGAAGGTTTCCACAGCCATCTACGGTCAGGCTGGTTCCCGGCTCGCCCCCCCGCAGGAAAGGTGGAAACCTTCCAGCCTTGTATGGAGCGGCAGCGCGGGCGATGCCGGCTCGCCGGCGGAGGGGCTCCTGCTTCCCGAGGCAGCTCCTCTCACTCCCGCTGCAGCGCCCGGCTCTCTCTCCCTAGCCAGAGCGGAGGCCTGTGGGACATAAGCTATGAAATGGAGGGCCAAATCCCAACCGGGTGCAAGAGGAAGAAACGCCGTGTGAGGCTGGGCTCATTGCTCCAGACATGTGGGCTGTTTAAGTAACTGTCTCGGTAAAGATGTGCTGCTGTATACTGCCCTGCAGGGCACAGGCACAAAGCGGTTGGTGCTCTCGTCTCTGGAAAGCGAAAGCTGCCTTTACAGCTCCCCTGGGTCTTCCCCTGCTGAAAAAGGAGAGCCACTTGTTAACATAAAGAAAGATGTGGTTTCTTCTTGTGTTCTGGCCAACAGTAAACTCACTATCACTGTTCCTGGCCAAACATACCCCAAACATCCCCACCCCATCCTCTTCACAGGGGTTTCTCAGCTGGCTCAGCTCTCAGCTGGCTGGGAGGCAGCCTGCATGGCACCAGGAGCCTGCCCTCTGACCCTATATATTTAGTGAAAGCAGTGCTGTAGGAGAGCTTGGCAGCTTTGGGGGTAAAGTAGGAGCTTCATCATAGGCAGAAGGGTTCTGGCCTTGGGGCTGACACAGTGGGACCTACTCCCACTTGGATCCACTTGGGAAGAGGTTGTTGCAGCCCTGGCATGGGCCTAGGATGTCTCCTCTGACACTGAATCTCTGGCCCTGCCTCATCCGTCCTACAGAAGCCCTGACTCAAAACACACTGGATGGCAGACACCTGCTTTTCTTCAGTCTGCAGAGAAGAGTTGGAATCCATTTTCATGAAAATTGCCAGAGAAAGGCTAAAGGCTGTAGTGTTATCTCCCCATCCCGAGCAGCAATATGCTACCTCATGGCAGTCATATATTCCAGAGGAATGAACTTTACAAAGACAGGTGGCAGCTGGCTGTCATTTCGAAGAACAGAGCCAGTCTCACCTGCAGAAGCAGCCCTGTGACTGTTGTGCATCCAGCATTTTTCCATGCAGTGAAGGCCATTTCTCCAGCTAAAATGCTTATTACCATGGTCTCCTTCTCCATCTTAGCATTTTGTTGATATGCAGCCCGGTATATCTTGCTTATACCCACATCTCTGAGAAGCTGATCCCAAGCGGTGACCACTGCCTCAAAGTGATTGGACAAGAAATCAGGACGTCTCCATCTGGGGAAAAGAGAGATGACAAGAATGAAGCACAGGGTCAGTGCACCGGGCTCGTTCTCCTGATTATTTCATCTCTAACTTTTTTTTAGAAATTACTTCATCTTACAGGGAATTTTGTACTGCAGTAACTCATGTGATAGCCGAAGTTACAGGTGTTGGGAAATAGTGTTATAGTCAGGGACAGCAGGTCTCCCAGTGCATAGACCATGGGGGGCAGAAAAAATCATCAACGATTTTTCTCTTGCTGTAATCATTGTGCAGTTTATACACATTGTACCCAAATGGTTATGGCTGGAGAAGCTGAGCTAATGAAGCACGAGCCTCAGAAAGCTTCCTGTTACTGTTGTAGTAACGAGCCACAGGTGCGCTTTACACTCTCCTGTAAGGTTGAGCTGAAAAGAACATCCTTCTGGTACTGCATCAGCCAGGACTTTGAAAAGTAATGATGAAAACAAAGGCCTGGGAAGAAGATGAAAGTGACCTGGTCTTACTATAAGACTTGGCAGCTCTGGGGCTGAATTTTTGGCACTATCCTGTTCTTCTGCATACCCCCCGACACCTGACATCTCTGGGCCACACTGTTCACAGCACTGCAGTCTAGCAGAATAGGAATTGGAAATGCCAAGATACTGAGATTTTGTGAAATATCCTAATTATTTCTTATTCCATATCCTCCACTTTTATAGATGAATTTAGGCGATTGTCAAGATACCCCACAGGCAAGAGCCCTAGATTATAATCTTTCTTTATAGCGACACCCACATAAAAGAAAAACCACTGTGGCATAGTCTACCTGTCTGTGTATAAAGATGGTTTGTTCCTTTTTGAATGATAAGTATTTCCTGAAAGCGAAAACGTAAAAAAATTAAAAGACCTGTCAATTGTGTGAAATGAACTGACAATATTTGTATGGGAAGTACAGCGAAATATATTATTTTCTACTACAAATCATTAAAACTACTCATATGCACAGTACTAATGGTCACAGCCATCTCAGGTATAGAGCCAGAAATACACTCTAAGAGAAACATTTCTAGTTCCCTGCAGATAGACCTCCACCCAGAGCTAATGAAGCATATTTTAATCCCTGTTTCTTTCAGATCCAGGTGTACCTAAGTGCGCCACAGATACCTCAAGTATAGGCTACCCTGAAGAATAGTGGAAATCAAAACCAAAAAGGTGTGAATATTTGGGAAGGGAACTTACATGCAAATTACACTTTTGCAAACCTTTGCAAAGGCAGTGCCAAATTCAGCCCTAGCACAGCACAAATATGAACTTGGTTGATTAAGAGGGTTTTTTTGGGAAGTTATGGTTAAGTCCTATCCTGACAGCACCTTGTTGAGGTGTCCTGTGACAGGACAGAAGACAAAATTGGGAAATAGTTATCATCATATGTGTGCATAGACTTTGTTCCACATACTCATAATTTCTGGAACATACTGTTTATGGGTTAATAATGTTTCCAGACTCTTTATTCAAGGATGATTTTCTTCTCAGACAAAAAAAGTAACTAAACATCCCCCTTCATCCTTCTAAGTCCCTAAACTGTCATTCTTTGAAGGACAGACAATGCAAAAAGTACATAATTGACATTGTAAAATATAAACATAGGTACTTCTTTATCACTTGACTCAAGTAAGGCTCCATTTTGGACTTTGAGAGTACCCAGGTCCCCCTTGTGCTGAATTCAGTTTTGCACTATGGCTTGACTTGAGTAAGAGGGAAGCAGAGATTATACGTGCCTAAGGTTACTGGAATGCCACTTTACAACATGTTCAAATAGCATCTGCTAATAGCAAAGCTGAGCAGAGCTCACAGCACTGTGGCATCTCCATGCACATCCCTGCTGCCCAGGAGCTTCAACTGGGGCAGTAGAGCTGCTGGAGCAGGCTGTGTGGGTCTTTCTGAAAAACATAAATAACTTTACTCCTTTCTGCTTCTGTTTTTTTAAAGCATCACATTAGCCACAAATTACATTGCCTTTGCTAAAAATAAATGTAAATATCAAGGGGTTGTCTGCAGACATCTGGTCTCTTTATAACCCCGAGATCCCTATACATGAAAAACAAAGTGGAGAGCACAAGGCTCCCCATTTTCTCCATGCTTTTGTGGTTTCTAGTCTCTGAACATTTGGCAGCACGGTGAAATTTCTGAATTTCCTGTCCAGGGCCACTTTCCATGTTTGTCCAGGACTTTCAAATAGCTTTGGAGAGAAAAAGTCTGACCCCTCCCATATGACCACCACAGAGGAGAGGTGAATCCCAGCCCAGCTGCACAAATTTTTCTGGGGCATGACCAAGACTCATGGCTCTGGCACTTCTTTTGCAGCACAGTGATGGCACAACATCTTCACCAGTGCCATCTGGTTTGGACTGAGTCCCCTGACCCTTATTATTTTGCAGCATGACCCATCTCAGGGCAGTTGCATCCCAGCCCTTGGGCACTCTCTGGGAGTGACTCCTATTTGCATCATAGCTACAACTACAAAAAACAACTACATACAACAATAGTGGTAATTATGGCAAGAGCAATTTAAAAAGGAGGGAGAAACAGGATCTGGGCCCAATCCAAATTGTATATGCCCAATACCAAAACTACCAGTACCTTGAACAGGGCTGAGTGCTGGTTGCTTCCTGATTCCCAAGTAAAGCTACAGAAAACGCACACCTTGCATTAACAGCAATATTTTCTCTTGTACCTGCTTATCTGCTTTGTTCATTTATCTGTGACTTAACATTCATATTTACAAAATCCAGCCCAACCAACAGGTTTCTGAGACCATAGTCACAGTGTATTGCATACATCTAAAACACCCTGAGAGAAAAAAAAAACAGCTCCAAGAGCTTTTAAAACATCAATAGACTTCAGTTCCACTGGAATGTTGGTGGGAGAAATTAGAGATGGGTGCAAATGAGTGAAAAATTCCTGTTCTCCTGTCTGGTTCAGCAGAAGTACCAATCTCCTCGGAGCAATCTCTTCCCTCCTGGCAGCAGGTCTGTTTCTCCTGGTCTCCGCCTGCACAAACCGGAGACCTCTAGCTCTCCGTGGTCACTCTTGATGCGGATGTTTCAGAGCAGGGGCTGTGGTGTTCCCTGAGCACAGCCCTGAGCTGCATGTGTGAGCATCCTTTCACATTGGTACCATCCCCTTTTATGAGGCACATTCAGACCAGCCTGGTTCCAGTGTAGGTCTATATTTTCAGATAAGCCTGGGATGGATGCTCTGAAGAAGGAACAGGGGCAGTATCTGCCTTCCACCTTCCCTGGAAGAGCAGGAGCAGCATTCACTCTACGTGTAGTTCCACTGAGAAAAATTCAGGTCTTGCATTTTAATGTATAGCTACAGTGACATCTCTCACTCCTTCCAGTTCCAATGGAGTCTTGGAAAGAGCTACCGTTGCAAGGTAGCCCTCAGGGAGGACATGAACATGCAAGGACTACCAGGTGGGAGGCACTGGCTGAACCGCTAGGCCAGGGGGTTGGCTGCTGGGGAGCTCCACGCCAGGGGATACCCTGTGCTTGCTGAAAAGCAAAACCAGAAAACCACATCGAGGCCTGGACTTGTAATTCAAAATGGAATTAGGATCTCGAGTCTCCCTCTGGAGTGAACTTCCACTGTCTGTGGAAGTTCAAGTCAAATTTTTGTGCAGGCCAGTAGAAGTCTGTCATTCTTGAGGACCATGGGGAAATCCAGGTTGGAAGTGGCCCCAAGAGGACAGCTGGTCTTAACTGCCGGCTCAGAGCAGGGCCAGTTTTCATCAGGCTACTCAGGCCAAAAAAAGAAGGATTCCACTAACACTCTCTTTTTCATCCTATCTGCTGGCTTGAGAGACTGGCTAGCGTTTTAGTCACACTAGCAATAGAGAAACCACTGCAGCTCTGTCCAGCAGAGGAGTCAGGTTCTGTTTTGCTTTTTGCCCTGGTTTATATGAAAATGGCAATTGGTAAGAGCCCAAACTGTCCTCAGCTCCACCAGAAAAATGACCATTGTCCTGGAAAAAGGTAAATCATGCTGAGCCCCACATTATGCTACTTCTAGTGGCCCCATTGTCTTTGATAAAAATAACCCAGGGCTGTTCTTTAAAAAAATCTGGTCTGAGCTCCTCATGAAGGATGAGGTTTCTCAATAAAAAAACATGTCTGAATGACGTAGCATGGCCTCACAGCACCATAGCTAGTACTGCTATAGTACTGCTGGTGACCTCTTCTTGTGGTACCTGGGTTTTCCTTTGGAGATATCCTGGCCAAACAGAGAGTGTGTTGGGTCCATGCTTCCTGAGGACCAGGTGAGCGTGTGGCCCTCCCCTCATAGCCCCTCTGGTTTTACCAGGAGTCCTGTGCCATGTAACTGCTTTTTCTGGAGTTCATGGATTAGACAAGGGATGATTCATGTCTGGCTTTTCATTACACTGTGCTGGGTAGGGTAAGCAGCATTTCAGCCAAAGACTGAGACCAGGCAAAAGGAAGGGGAAGTGGGGAAGGAGAGGCTGTCAAGAGGTAAAACATGAAATAGGCAGAAGCAGTGGCATGAGGGATGGAAGCAAGAGGGTTTTGATGGCAAGACTAACCAGGGAACATGCAGAGACACACTACCTAAGTGATGTGTCAAGTGAAGCTGAGGATCACACAGGCTTCTTACAATGGGACAAGATATTTCTAGCCAGGCTTTGGAAAGGGTATGGAGGAAATAGCTGGATTTTAACACTTGGCATGCCTATATTCTATACCAAGAAGTAGCATTCTCCTCTTTGCTTTCAAAGGAAACAAACCTTCTTAAAAGAAAGGCTTAAATGATTGAAAAATCTCTTCCAGGCAAACTTTGTGGGTGTCTGGTAACAGGCAAATGAACTGTTTTGATAGCACTGCATCTTCCCCCACTATACTTTAAGGGGCACAGAGGCTGCTACTTTCAGAAAAAATTGCATGAGGGAAATGGGAAATAACTGATAGATTGAAAGGCTTATCTCAAAATCCTCCCTCACTTTCTCCCAGTTTAATGTCAGAGAGGTCAAAAATAGAAATGGCACCTTGAGGGTCCTAAGGACCTTAGATTTTGTCATTTTGTCATACAGCTGACAGATTCAAGCTTCCAGTCAGTGATTTTTAAAATTGATATTGTATTGATGTCAATATAATCCTCCAAAGCACAAAATAGGACACAAGGAAGCAGGCAGATTTCCAAACTGTCTGGCTCCTTTACATCATTTCCTCCTCATAACTCATCCTGTGTATTGTACCTCTGACTTGACATCTGCGGCTTCCTTTAGATAAGGGAGAAATTCTTCTTGTGTCACGTGAACTTCTTCAGTTTTATCGCCAATTTCTCAGATAAAGGGCTCACGTGAAGCAATCCTTGCCGAGTTCACATTCCTATCTTCTAAGAGCAGAACATGGAGCTTTCTCACCTTATAAGGATGAGTTCCACTGTGTGTTCGAAAGGTGCTGCAACTGCTTGAAAAGATCTCTCAGCCTGAGTATTGCAGAAGGAAATGTACCTGATACCTGCCTTTCTGGATTAGCCAGCAACCTGGCATTCCTGGGATGCTGTTTTGTGCACCAGAGCAAAAACCATTCAGAAGGCTATATTACATACTTTTATTTTTTGTGGACAGATTTTCATCCATCTCCCAGTATAAGCCAGTACTGACTGCAATTAATGGAACAAGTCAGAAAATTTCTTCATTGATTTTCAGGAACTGCTTTCATAGATGGGAATTCAATTCACCAAAGTTCATGCTCCTCACTTCATGGTTGAACTCCAGGCTCTGAGTACGTCTGCTACTGGTGCCTAAAAATAAAGCACATTAATGTGCTTCTATGTAGAAGAACCTCAAAGCATTTCTTTTTCACTACATGTGAAGAAAATTGGAATGTAAATGTATTAACAAAATAAGCACTGGCATTTAAAATGAAGCAGAGAAACCAGATGCTCTGTGTCTTTCATTATGCAAAGCAAGAAGGAAGTGTCCCAAGAAACACCAAATGGCACCTGTTGTATGGAGACTAGGCTGCCTATTCAGACTTTCATGCAATAAAATGGACACTTTAAGATTTACCAAGTATGCAGTTCAGCCTTTTAATTTTCTTTCGTTTTTGTTTCCAGTTTTCAGGCTACAATTCCTTGTTCCACTCTTAGTAAAAAAATATCTGTTTTGGAAGCCAAGGACTGGGGAGGAGGGGAAAGGCTCCCTCTTTGGCAGTTCATTTAAAATCCAGGCTGTGATGATGAGTGATACACTACAGGCCATTTCATCACGGGCCATGCTGTTCTCGCAAGGCTTCCTATTTATCACAAGCCTCCTTGCTCACGGAAAGGAAAGCTCAAGAGCAGAGCTGTACAGGGTGTCATGCTCCTCTTCACTCCTGGACAGACATGGGACTGTGTGGTGCTGTCCTGCCAAGAGCTCAGCTGCTCTCTCCTTTCCTCCTCTCTGCATTTTCCTGCTAGCTCCACTCATGTGAGATTTCTCAGCAGGACAGGTCAGGAGCAGTAGGACAGTCCTTGAGGGTTACACTGAGTGGCAGGGAGGCAGAAAGGTCATCTCTGGGTGGGAGCAAGGGCAGATCAGAGAAGTTGGAGGTCAGGGTCCAACTCCAACTGCTTCAGCCAAGAATGATTACAGGAGAAGAGTAGGTTATTTTTAATTAAACCAACAACAGAGAAGGACCTATGATATTGTTCTTGAATAGGAACTATTTAGAGGAATAAATCATCACCATGGAAACGGGGAGCTTTGCCAGAGCAAGGCAGGAAACGAAGCTCAGAGACAGATACCCAAGGAATTTTCAGCCATGATAACTGCAGCAACTACTCTTTTTGGGGTTGCACCTTTAGTCTAGGGGACCCCAAGTTGCCTTCCTAAGATTATGAGGCACAGGGGAGTCAATCAACCCAGAAGCTTGTGGTGGGATGCAGGACCTCTGCAAAGCTACCCACCAGCACCACGTATGCTTGAAGTAGGATGTGAAGAAGAACAAAGCTTGCAACAAGAGCCTGCAAAACAGCTTTGGGAAGTAATATTAACTACATGGGGATTAAACCAAAATGCATCCAGAGGGCTTGAAGCATTGAAACATGTTATCAGCTTGTCTGCTTCTCTAAGTCCTGATTAGATCCAAATGCCAGTTCTTTATCTTGAAGTCCTAAAAGGCAAGGGCAAGAGCTTAGCTGAAAGACAACAACATCTTCATCACATTTAAGAAATTCTTATGTCCCTCAGGCATCCTACCACTACAGAGAATATATGGACGTATTCCTGGCCATTTGTGCTGTCAGAGAGGCTGACTCCTGAGTAGGTCTTTTCACTCAATATGATTTTGTCCATTTTTGAACGATTTCCATGCTTAGGAGTCCAACCTGGGCAGCTGTCATCTCCTTCACTGCATTTGAAACTGAGCAGGATATAAGGACAGCTTCTTCACATTGTTCTTTCTTGTGTGCCTCTTCAATGCAATTGCAACCATGATTGTGTAGGCAGAACCAAAGTCAAAGGCACAGAAAACTCAGAAAAAGAACAATCCATTTGTATAAAACAAGCTGGAGAAGTGAGAGCATCAGAAGTCCACGCAACACTATTGTAGCCAGAAGGCTTAGAGGAGCCCAAGGGAGCAGCACCACCACCAGCTCAAGAATGAGCAGCCCTCATCCTCACTTGATTGCAAGTGCAATAATTCTCTGGCTTCCTTGGCATTTATCCTAATATTTCATGTTGTGACAAGAAACTGCATCACCCGTGCGTGAAAGCCAATATGCAGCAAGGGCACTGGCAACCTCAAAAGTAACTCTGGTTTAAGTGGCAGTCATCTGCCTGCGAGTCAGCCTGGAGGCTTGCTGCCATGAACACGTGTCTGTAGGCACTTCAAAATCCATTGTGAGCAGCTGCTCTCGGGTGTGATGGAAAAATGTTCTCTGCGTTCAACATATGGGATCTAATGCCAGATCCCAGGATAAGTCCTTGGTAGCTTAGGTCTCCAGGTGGATTGAAGCAAAGCTGGGGAATCTGCTGTATCTGAGAAGCAGAGAGTTTGTTATGTGCCTAAGTACAGGGGGATCCTCGAGTTCGGTGTCCTCATTGTGCATCTCCTCTCCCTGGATAGGAGCAGCACCCCAGAGCCAGCCTGGAGACACACGGCACTGGAGTGCATGTGCTGGCCTCGGGCAGTGGGGCTGCGCTCCAGGCCAAGAAGGCAGCAGACCAGACAGAGGCTAATATTACTCTTCCCAGAGGTTCAGTAGGTCACTGCTTCATCTTGTGAGCAACTCCAGATTTCAGGGCAGTGAGAGAATTGTTTATATTGGCTACTTGTATGAATGCTAAAAAAAAGAGAGGGTATTATGGGACTTCTGTTCTTTAACTCCAAAAAGAAATCAAACATGTCTAGACTGTTGCATGCATGTGGCTTTCATCCAGGCTTCTCCCACCTGGAGCAATAAGTAGGCTGGAAATTCTCCACAAAAGAGTTTTCAACACCCATTTAAAAATGCTCTCACCCCATGCACACTAGCCAGTATTGACCAGTCAAATTCTATTAGGAAGCAACGTCAGATAGAGAAAAAGTTTTCAGGCACAGGCCACAGAGATCCTCTGTGGTTTCCTCATGCTCTTTCAGCTGAGGGAGACTGCGGAACCAGCTGGCAGCTCGCCCCGGCCAGAGTCCAGGCAGCGCAGGGGAATGTGCCTGCCTGCATTCCTGCAGGGAGGCTGTGGGAACAGCACCATGCAGGCACCCTGCAGAGGCACACACTGCCCTCCTCCAGCCACAGCTCCATCCCCAGGGACTTGTCCCTGCACCAGATCATGTGAAACAGGGCTGCAGTTGAGGTGTGGGCTTTTGTTATTGGTGTTACCTATTGGTGAATTTGAAATTGCTGCTGGCGAGAGGTGTCAGAGCTGGTTGTGGAGAAAGACATTTTCCCTTTAGGCAGGAAACTGCCCAAGTTCATTGATACCAGCTCACTGAGGAGCCAGGATGGCAGAGGTGGGGGAGGACCAGCAGCCAGGGAATGGGTGCTCGGTCCTTGCAGATTATCTAGCCTGTCTTCCTTGACAAAGCTGATAGCCAGCAAGGTAGGAGGGCTGTGGGAAACAATTAGCAGAAGGGACAAGGGAATCGGTATGTTGATTGAAGCCTGACTTCTACCTTGTCTGGCAGTAGCCCCAGCAAGGCAGTTTAGAGGGAAGTGGAGAGCCATGTACTCAGGCAGATGTGAGACTGTCACATACCATAAGTCAGTCTTGGTCTTTTGTGAGATTTCCTGAATCTCATAAACTCTGAAGCTCCTGCTACCATGACTTGTGCTGTATTTAATCTTCTTACCAAAGTTACCACTCCCAGACTTTTCATTCTTTCCCTTCTTACTGAAGGCAAGATCCTTCTTAGCCCAACACTGTAGACATTTGTCCAGCACAGACTGAGGTCAGATACCAAAGTACCTGCATAACCAGTCAGAGATGGGAACAACCACAGCAGCTGGCTTGGGAATGCTCCAGGACCCCAATCCTTCCCTTTTCTTAGCAGATCTATAGAACTACTGTTAACTGGTTTCCCTTCATGTCCTTATTTACAAAGCCTTAACTCTTTGCCATCATCACCGCTATCCAGACCTTCCACAGCTCCCAGGGATATGGACATTAGCCCCATGTAGAGAAGAGGCCCAGGGAAACAGGCAGTGGTTTTCACAGTTCTCTAGTCCAAAAAAAGGCCCAGGTCATAATTTTATGGACATGATGCAATAGATAAATATTTGAGAGAGATTTTGAGAGAGCTGCTCCCACAATGGTGAAGAGCTTCTGAACTCAGACAGCAAATTTAGTCTCTGAATGAAATATTGCTTAGCACTGGTGGAATGTTACTACACAGCAGTGGGGTGTAAGTAGATCTAGATCATCAGACAGGAATTTTTCTAACTATAAAACTTGAAATAAACAGAGAACTAGGGTCAGACTGAGTCAGTTCCCCAGGGCTGGGGACTAGTGAGGAAGAGCCCCCAGCTTGGGAAGCAGGTGCTGAGCCTGTCTGCTGGCAACGTGTTCTGGCTGAGCACACATAGGCCTGGAGTCGGTCTGCAAAGCTGAGGGCACCAGCCCTGCAGGTAGGTTGGGCAGCCCCTGTCCTGCACATACTTTACAGATTTGTGAGCAGCTCTTCACAAGGAATAAAGGTAGAGGAGATCTCTAGGAGATTTAGGAGATGTGGTGTTTTTTCACTGTGTCCACTGAAGACAGGTGAGGAGAGGGGCTTAGACAGTGACCACATTTGTTGCCCCGAGTCCATTTCCATGAGCCCACCCCTGCCTTTCTTCTGCACAAACCCATTTCTAAAGACACCAGGCTCAGCCTTTAGCCAGAGATGATTTATTTCCCAGGAGTCTGTGTGCTCCAGCCTGAGTGCAGAGCCTGCTGCTCCCAGTCGGCTGGGGCAGATGGCTCTGTGGCACACAGGCTGCAGAGTGCCTGAGGTGAAATGGTCACACTTGCCCGAATGCCAGTGCAGATGTTGGGAACAGGAGCCTTGATCCTGCCCACCCAAGGATTGGAGGGGACCATCACTGCTCATCCAACACTGTGCACAGGTGTGGTTGCACCCACCCTGCTACCAATTCACCATGCTGGTAGTCCAGCCCTCTCCCCCTTCTACTAGCACAGCTGCATTAAATCACAAGCAGCATCTTCTCAGCAGGCCTCAGCCAGGCCTCCTCAATGGGGGAGTCAGCAACCATCCTTACCAGCTACCCGCAACCACTGTGGTCCAGGACCCACCATGCTGCAGATCCCTGATGCTCTGGGGGTGCCACCCATCCCCCAGGGTCAGTGTGATACTAAACACCAGGGGAAGCTGGCCAGGGCAGGATGGAAAGATGGAAACACTTTTACCCCTGTGGGATGCTCATACCTGAGCTTTTCCCCCTTCTATAGCACCTCTGCAGGGATGGAGGCCACCCCAGTGTGGCAGCAGCTGGGATCTCTGACACAGGAGGAAGACAGACCGCAGCTGGGCTGTGCAGGAGCAGACGTTTCCCATCTGGCGGAGCCGGCAGCCCATAGGTGGGTGGATAACACTGTGGTCAGAGAGATATGCTACGTCCAATCAGCTGTTCATATATAATTCAAGACGTATGTGATGACATGCTTTAAGCCCTGTAGAAGAATCCAAGATACGTATGAGACTACCAAGCACTTGCTTTGATGGGTTATCCCAGCAGGCTACCTCGGTGGCATCCTTGTGCTCAGCACTACCCATATCCCCCGTCCTGCATCACCCCTCTGCTGTGATGATTTTCCATGGCTAGGAACAACTGGGACAGAACAAGACAAGGAAAGGGTAATCATCAACATCCTCTAAAAATTATTTCTTTGAGAAGCTGAGTAATTTGATCAGATGCTTCCATCTTCTACCAACTGCCCAGGGCCAAGCATTCTGCTTTCTTCACCAGTAGAACATTGTCTTGATAATATTACAGGAGTTATAAATGGATGAATGAGTGATACCTATAATTTGATTCCATTTCCTGCATGGAAAAAGCATAATTAGATTTATTTAAGAAAAAAAGAACAACTGAGATATTATTCATCACAGAGCAGTACACTGGAAACTCTTACAGAGCAAAGAGAAAAAGCCAAGCCCCAGAGTCAACTCTGAGTTAAAGTAATAAAATTTCTCCAGGAACATTCATAGATCTTTCACTAATGCTAATTCAGACTCTTCCTCTGTTTATGCAATGATGAATTCTCTGACTGAATAAATCAGCTCCCCCATCATACCTTCCATGTGAAGAGAACTTAAATCAGTTCAGTTTGTTGAAGGTAATCAAGTACCACCTTAAGCAAAATCCAAGTGTTTGGAGCAAAATCCTCAAGCTGCTACTTTTCATAGATGAGCTGATAACAAACGTAGTGAACAACAGCACGGCTGTTTAAGTGAATTAGTATACTAATTCTCAAAGAATTTGAATGCCACCACAGAAGTCTATGAGAACAGATTCTGAAGTCAAAATATCTGTACATCCCATCCTTCCTCACTCTTGCCGTGCAGAACCGGATGCCCCCATGACTGTTTTCCAAAGAGCTATTTGTGCTTATGAACAAGATCGGACTTACAAGAAACGGTCTCAGCACAGTGCTCTGGGCAGCTCCTCAGAGACAGGATGCAATGATGTTATGATCTCATTTGCACTAATATTGGGCTCTTTCCCATCTCCTTGTCTGGTCATCATTTAGCACCGGTAAGGTTCTTGCTGCCTCCCGGCAAGGCACTGCTGGTAGGGATGGCTTCAGCTGCCTGCTCAGCAGAGCATGGGCTGAGCAGCACAAGGGGTGGGGGAACAGTGGAAAGAAACTGCAAAGAGAAGAACCTCAACCTGCTTTAGCAACAAAATGGGCTGAAAGCAGCTTTTGTCTTTGCACACGAGGCAAGTATGGTTTTCACATTAATTAAAAAGCAGGCAACTGGACCAGCCAGCTGCAGTACTTTAGGAATGGCATATGTGGGCTTAATGTAGCTTCTGAAGGATGCAGAATAGTTACCTGAAATGACACTTGAAATGCTTTTTCAGGAGTTCTCTCAGCTTGCCTCTCCAGTACATTAGGCAGGTGCAGGTTTCTCTCTGCAGAGCATTATGCTTTGCACCATTAACTTCCAGCAGGAAATGGGGCTGTCCAGTACAAGATTACAGGGACAAATGTCTGTGCTGCTCATATGTCAGTGGAACACCTCCAGAAGTGTTGGCATCACGCAGCCAGCCAGAGCCTGCGCAGTGAGAAAACTTCTCTCTCTGTGAGAAGTCCCCAGCTCTGACTTGCGCTGCGGCAGGCAAGGTGATCAACAGGTAGCAGTGAAACACACAAAGGGTGGAAACTGCTTGGAGTCTGGTTTCATCTCATTATCCTAAAATATGTCAGGAAAAGGCAACATCGACTTGTCTGTTTTATATCCCTCAACCATAGAAATCTCTGCTTTTCTGGCTGTTTTCTTCCCATACCCAAGTGCCCCAGGTTTATCAGGGCCTGACCTGGGGCAGGCTGCTTGGCATGACAGGCTGCAGAGCCACGTTGTTCTTGCTGTCCATCTTTCCTGCTTGTAATACAGGCTACAAAGGATGTATTTATCCTTGTGCATGTTGCCAGGCATTAATAAAGATATTAATAGATATATCAGTACCCATTTCAGGCCCTGCTGTCCACTAAAAGTGTCACTAATGACTTGCCTCTTGGGGTTAATGTTGATTAATGATGGATACAGTGAATGTGGATTCCTCTGGTTTAATAGACAATGCTGGGCCCTAGGACACTGAAAACACCTCTCCAGCAGCCCAAGTATTATTGCAACTTCTACATTTATCAGCTGAGCTTGAAAACATGCTTAGCTCAACACAATCCATTTTCTATGCCATTCCCTATCAGTTTGCACTATTTAATTAGCCATGATGATGTTTTCTTGCTTCTTTTTTAGCTCTTGCCTCATATCAAATCCTCCTTCATTTTGCTGGCACTGAAAGCAAACCAGTGGGACTGGAATTAGGTCATCCTGTTTCCACGGCTGCTTCCCAGACCCCCAGAGCTTTCCTGAGCAGCAAGGCTTATTAATACCCCCCACACTATATTGGCAGTTCAGAGATCTCTCTGTGTGGTTAGCTGAAAACTCCCGAGTGCAGATCATCCATTCCTGGTGGTTTGAAGGAACAGGAGCTGCAGCTGTTCACTGGCTTTCCTGGGACAGGGGCAGCTCACCTCGGGGTCCTGTCCACCCTGTGCTGCTGCAGACAAACTGCACTTTCAGCTCCTGGGAAAATAGCAGGCTCCTTCTGATCTGGATTTCACCAAACACTCTTACTTGCCCTGCATTCCTTCTTTTTTTTCTCCTTAGGACGTTTGTTTCCCTCATTGCTTGCCCACATTTCCTCATTTCTAATTCATATTTATTGCAGTGAACTTCCCCTTTTCACTGTTTGCTAACTATAAATATGTATTTTATTAGTTCATTTACTGTTCCTGAAACCAAGTTCATTTGCAAATCACCAGTACCCATCTGTCTCAGTGTGGTATTTGGACTTCCTAGGGTAACATCCTAAAACCATTTTAAGTCATGGCTGGAGGGAAGGAAGCCACAGCTATCCAGGCAGCTCTGTTATATGCTACTACCAGCAGTAGTGAAATGGAGTCTTCACATCCTGATATCAAAAGCAAAGGTGCCATAACAAGTGGAATTGGTGAGGGAGGGAACTGAAGTCTGGTAACTCCCTGCCCCTCCTTCCCCACTGAATCACTCTTCCATAGGGCAACGCTTTTGTGGAAGAGTAACCAGATAGAGTGGCCAGCAGGGTGAGGGAGGGGATTCTCCCCCTCTACTCTGTTCAGGTGAGACCCCGCCTGGAGTCCTGCATCCAGCTGTAGGGTTTTGTGCGTGAGGAGGACATCAGCCTGCTGGAGTGAGTCCAGATGAGGGCCACGAACAAGATCAGAGGTGGGGAGAGCCTCTGCTATGAGGAAAGACTGAAACTCTCAGAGTTGGGGTTGTTTAGTCTGGAGAAGTCTCTGGGAAGACCATATTGCAGCTTTCCAGAAACTAGATGGGGCTACAGGAAGTGTGGAGAGGGACTTTTTACAAGGGCATGTAGTATTAGTGTTGGAAAACATACCAATTTAAAAATTTTTATATAACCTTAGCCATGTTTGTCCACCTTTGCCTCAGGGGAAGGGAACTGAAGTTTCTTTCCAGGGCATTGTTTCTCCAGGTGAGGCCTGGTGAGCTCAGCATCCCAACAGACTGGGAGTAGCCCAGAGATACCCAGAAAGATAAAAGGCAATCAACAGAACATCAATGGAACATCAGTGGCTATCTACAAACATCAGTCAAGTATGAACAAACATCTACCCTAGACACATCATCTACAAATATCTGCCATCTACGAATATCTATCCATAGAACTGCCCCTAGCAGAGTGGAAGACATCTGGCCCAGAAAGGACTGATAAGAAAACTGAAGGATGAAGATCCAATTAACATCANTTTTTCATGGAATGATTCTCTCTGCACACCCGGGCTATGTGTAGATGAGATGATTTCTGTGGAACATCCTGGCCAGAATAACATCCTGGCCAGAAAATAAAGTAATGCCTTGACTCTCTAACATTAAAAATGTTGTTGGAGGGTTTTTGTTTTTCCCGCAGTTTCAGTGACTATAGGACAAAGGGTAAGGGTTTTAAACTCACAGAGGGTAAGTTTGGATTAGATATTACGAAGGAATTCTTTACTGTGAGGGTGGTGAGGCACTGGAACAGGTTGCCGAGAGAAGTTGCAGATGCCCCATCCCAGGAGGTGTTCAAGGCCAGGTTGGATGGAGCTCTGAGCAACCTTGTCTAGTGGAAGGTGCCCCTGCCTGTGACAGAGGGGTGGAACAAGATGATCTTTAAGGTCCCTTCCAACCCAAACCATACTGTAATTCTAAGTGCTTCTTCACTTACCACTGATGACAGGAGTCAGAGCATCCCTCTTTGAGTCTGGCTATTACCGAACACTCCTTCTGCTCCTTCTGCGATTTTCCTTGTGAGTCAACAAGCACACTAATCCAGGAGAAACCTGTTGGCTTTCCTTAGGCTTTAGAAGTTGAACTGGTTCCCATAGGAAGCCCAGCAGCACAGGACTGCTTGCCTCCATCCTGGAGAATAGGTTTCCCCTCTGCAGCAGTTTCATGATAGCAGATCTCAGCTGCTCATGCAAACCATCAGCTTCCTTTTTACTCAGAGTTTGTAGTTTAAAGTGTTTGGGGATTTTTTGGTTGACTGGTTGGTTGGTTTGTTTTTTTCGTTTCCCAGATGTAGACAAATTAAGTCCTTCCCTTTAGGCAGTATAATTGTATAGTATGATCAGCTGAGTATTTAATTTGGTTTAAACTTCAGAAATGTAATCAGATAAGCAATACACTGACTTTAAGTTCTGAAATAATTTTCATCTGGAAGGAGTAATATTACAGTAGGCTTACCCTTGGGCTGGAAACAAACACTGGCTTTGGAGACTACAGCATAAAATTGGAGAAACATCAAAGGTATTTCAGGCCCAGCCGTAGGAGACCTCAAGATGTGTCATTCCAACTGAAACCTTCCAATGTTTTTGCAGATTTGCAACTTCAGAGCATAGATTAATGAGCCATTGCTCCTGCTGTCTGCTGCAATTTGTGTGTCTCTAGCAAGATGATCTAATGTCCCAGCATGTTCATTAACTGCTGGGAAGATGGGCCACAAATGATCTGAACCTTTTGTATCTGTATCATTAGTGGAGATCATTAGTGGAGGGAAGGAGAAAGTTCACCCTTCCTTGGCAAATAAAGGGGAGATGAAAGGTGAAGAGCCCTCATGTTGGGTGACGAACTGTAAAAGTTTTGACTTTAGAAGTATGTGTAAGTAAATAAAAATCTCTGTCTAAGGCTGTAAATTGCATCCAGTGTTCCTCAGATAGATTATCAGTCAGTCAGCCATTTAGGAATTCAAAACATTGCTACAGACTTTCTCAGATTAAAAATAAATCTTCCACATCATCAGAAACATGTACAAGCTAAAAAAAGCCTCTTTATGGAAAGACTAGAGATCTGCCCCATTGGACATACTGAATCACTCAGTCCCTGAATTAAAGGAAATACAGGACTTTTGCTGTTAAGTTTTGCATGCAGTTAAGTGCACTGCACTGCAGAGTTGGCATGTGTGACAAAGTTTGGGAATAGGATGCTTATAACCAGCTTGAAACACATACATCCGTTCATTCCAAGATTGTTGAAGCTTAGACCAACTTTCTTTTCTCTCTCTCCAAGCTTAGATAGGTGGGAAGCAGACTTTGCTCACGCTTTGCAGAAAATAGTATTTGAGGATATAATTCCAAGCCAGAAATGCCAGGTCTGGCTATAATATACTGGAAATTACACTGAAGCAGAGCTATGAAGCTTCATTTTTGCTTTTTAGCCACCCAACGCTGGAAGTCTCTCTAGGTCCTAGAGAGAAGAAAAATGTACAAGACTCCTCAGGGAGACATAGAAACCTCATGAAGGGAAAGAGTAAGTCAGAGGAGGCTCGTATCTTCTACTCCTCTGTTCCTCCTGAAAGGATGCATTTATTTTCCTTATTTTAATAGGCTACACAAAGATTACCCTGAAATGTAGCCTCAGACCTTTCTTCCAAGATCCAAAGGCAGACATGAACTAAGATCCATAAAGGAAAGCACTTTGGGTTTTCTTCAGCACGTCTGAGGCCATAGGAAGCTAAACCAGACCGCTGTAGAAAAAACAAGACAGAATCAGCTGGTCAGAGCCAGGAGCAGCCCTGCTGCCGACAACCACGCTGGCTGCACGTGGAAGAGTGACCCTGACCTGTGGCAGGACCACTAAGAGAGTGATGTGAGGCCCGGCTGTGGCTTCTCAGCTTCTTCAGATCCGTGATTTTGAGCTGTCCAAACTCAAGAGTGAGAAGGCAATTCTGTTAACTTATTGCTGAGGATTTTAGAAGTTGGTCTTTGAAGTAGGCAATGAACTTCTATTCAGAACCTAACTGGGTATGAGGGGCTTTTTTTTTGTTTTTCAGTACATTTCAACTACTTTCATATTTCCTGACAAAATTCAGTTATGAAGCTCATGCTGTTTCCTTTTCTGCCATATATACACATTTTTAAAAGAGTTCAAAATTTATCTCATGAGTACTTAACCTCAGTGCTGAACTAATGCCAAAGCTCTTTGAAAATATGCATTAGGCTTTCCTTGAAGCAACTTCTGTTTCAGCTTTTTTTCTGGAAGCAGGACACTGACACGTAAGACTTTCCCAAAGATCATAGGGTTTGACTATTTAGAAATGGGCAGAAGGTGAGCCCTGGAAGTACCTAGGAGCTGGTGCTTTCAGCTATTAATGCTGCTAATAAGAAGCTGTGGTTTGTGAAGTAAAATACAGTCCTGGGACCACATTACATCTAGAAACCTGCAACTCCTGTAGCATCCAATTGTGGAAGTGCTAGACATAGCCAGAGGCATTGTCAGGCTGTGAGGAACTTGCTCCCCCTTCAAAAGTTCAAATAAAGGCATTTTTTTTCCTGAACATACAAAGTGTTTTTACTCATTTGCACCACATTGTTCCAAGCAGCCAGAGTGCAAACGGCAGCATCAGCAAAGGTACAACACTGATCAGCTCTGAAGGCAGCAGCAGTGCCAACCCACATCTGCACAGCAACACCAGAACTGCTGGTGAGACCATGCAAGACTAGAACTGAACAGAAAGATATCCTGAGACACAGAAGCTGAGCCTGCCAGCCGTATCCCAGAACAAACAAGCTCACTGGCTTGGCCAGTCAACTCAGGAAATAGGTATTATATGTATATACAATAAAGTAATATTAAAAAAAATATATCATACCCACATCGCCCAATTTGGAAAGGACCATTCTCCCACATTCAAAACAAATGGTAAGCATACAAAGCTGCATCAGCATCTCCCTCTCACTCTCTGGAACAGAGATCACACAAGGTGGAGAAGGGTGAAAGAATCCTCCAGGATTTTCTCACCAAACCATAAACCAACACGGCTGGGCTCAAGGCTCTGCCCCACGTATTTATGGAAGGAACTGTTCCGTTTTCCCTTTCCATTCCAGACAAAAGATGAACAAACCCCATCCTGAATAATGCAGTAGGCTGATGCTTAGGGTGCTCAAGCAAAAGGCAGGAGGCCCAAGTTCAAGACCTTGACTTCAATCAGGCAAAGTAGAAACATCTAATTCAGACACTTATTTCTTCTGATCACAGAACACACTGACATCTGGGATTTCTCTGCTTTTGACCTGCACAACCACTGAAGAAAACTGGCAAACTTGGAGCCTCCCATAACCAGTGGGGTGTTGGTTTGAGTTTTTTTTATTGAGAGGGGGGTGGTGGTGCTGCTGGTTTTACTTTTTTGCTCTTTTTTTCCCCCAGAGAACTGCCATTTTCTTGGATGTTTGAAACAGTTCTTGTTCATAATAGTAGAGCATTAGCTGGGCTAATTAGAGCATCCTGACACAGCTGCAGGAGTGTGCTGATGTGTTTTATAAATTATGTATGTGCTAGGATTAGCTTATTGAAGAATTCCTGAAGAACCATGTGCATGTGCACATAGTAATTCAGCTGTTGCAGCCATTTGCATTTCTCTGGTACTCTGAACACCCTGCAGCACGGCACCGAGCTTCCCAGGTCTGACAAAGACCCACAGAGAATCCGAGTGGGTGAAAATGAGAGAAGGCATCAGGTGTAAAGGGTACCTCTGCTAGTAGCAGTGCCTGTAAAAAGGAGATGAAAACTCACTAACACAGAGCATTTTAACTCAGTGGGGTAATAACAACAATCTTGTCTTGCTCTCTTCCACAAACAGCAAAATAAATTAACTGCAAATAAAAGCAGCCCAAGACTTTAGTAATATCAGGGCACTTCAGCTTGTGATGGCCACAGTGAGCAAGAGACTACCACGTGTTCACAAGGATGTGACAATGCAGGAAAGTGGACGTAACCACATTTACCTTCTTCAAATATTTGAGGAATCGTGATTTCCCAGCTACCAAGTGACATAAGTTATAAGCAGAAATTAGGATCAGGTTTCAATCACTTATTCTATTATGAAATTTAGCAGGAAAAAATCCACTGCAAATTTTGGATAAGAAAAGGTTCTGAAATAAGTCATCCTTCCCATTGGTTACTCCAGCTGAGACAGGCTGGATTTCAGAAATTTCTGCAAACTGGTCAAAACCTGTGTTCTTGCCTTCTGGAGGCACCTGTATCTTTCTGCTCATGCTTAGTCTGTGAGAGCTGCTTCTAAACAGCAAAGTGTCATCTCCATTGAGCCACTCACCTTGGAGAAGACTCACCAGCTTTTTAAAATGTTCACTGGAGAGCTGGAAAAACCTCAGATGAACTTTGGTTGATAGATCTCATATCCTGCATCTCTGCAAGCAGTTAATAACTCAGCCCAGACAAGCCTCATGCTTGCTGCTTCAGAGGAAGAGTCAGCTTTGACTCTCTTTAAACAGAGAAAGCTGAAATAAGCAAATACAGTCTGTGACCTTGGAGGAGTATAAAAAAGAACTTCTTTAAAGATCAATATTTCTCTTTCTAACATGTTCTGGCAAGACGTAAAGGAGGGTTTTTCCTTCTGGCTGACAAGGTTTTCTGGAGATGAACTGTACAAGGTGGCCTTGCAAATTTCCTGCCATAACAAGCTGCATGGTAAGCAAATAGTGACTAACAGGGTAGTTCAATATTTACACAGCCTTTTCGGTTTTAAGTACATGGCAGATAATTTAAAAAGGTAAAATCTGTCCAGATAAACTAGTAAGATTTTCCACTGAACAGTTTACCCTTTTCCCAGAAGTAGGGAGTAACAATTCCAAGCATACAGCAAAACTCACATGGAAACTGATGGCATACAGCAGGACGAGCAACCCAGTGTAGGGGGAGAGAGCAAATGTACAGAGCAGCTCTTCTCAGAGTTGGCTGCCTGAAGGGTACATGCTGCTGCTTGCTGGCTTGCTTTTTTGGGGGTCTTTACCACATAATGGAGCTGCCTACTGCTGATAACTTTTATTTACACGAGGAGGTGAATGCACTGCTTCAGAAGCTGCAGTTCTTGTGTGCACTGAAATTTCCTGTGAACAAAGGTTAAGATTGCATCTTGCCTTCCTCGTTCTGCCTGACAGAAACTAGAAATAACAGGAATGCAGACAGCATGGGTGATTGTCTTTGGGGAAACCACAGCAATCCTTTATGCCCAGAGCCTGTACAAGAGCAGGGAGGTTGGATTGGATGACCTCCAGCGGTCTCTTCCAACCTTACCCATTCTGAGATTCTGTAACACCAAGTCTGGGAGCTTTTATTCTGCTTCTGAAAACAAACAAAAGAACAAGAAAATGAGACCACAAGGCATTTGGGAAACCTCCGGGAAAAGATGACTATGTCGAAGAAAAGTAGAGATGCTCATTCACCAGAAGAAGTGAAAGGTGAGAAAAATTTCCAATGTAAAGAACTTTTAAAACATAAAAAAGTTTTGACTCAGCAACCTCAAGATTTTGACTAAACCCCATAATTTATAGTAAGATGTTTATACAACTGAGGAAAACATTCCTATAGTGATCTTGACTGCAGTGATGTACAATATAATAAGTACAGAATGATTTTTTCAATAAGGTAATGTATCAGAGCTTGCTCTTTTTGCCACTTTTGCTTGTGTTTGCAAACATCCCTTTGCCTTTCAGCCATCTTACATGTTCTTAAATACTACATCATATGCTTATTCCAAGCTCTCACCTAGAAAAGAAGATCCTGTGCGGGAAGATAGCCTATGACAGACTACTTACAGTAATTGTAAGACAATGTTTCAGGTTGTGTTCTTCACTCTTCCTCCCATTACCTTTCCCTCACAGCATCCCTTCTGAAGTGCTCCTTCACTTGTGGATATGAAATAATTATTCTGAGGCCAGTGCTCTACAGCATTGTACTGCTAGAGTTGTATTGAAAGCAAAAATTTCCAATTCCTTAAAATCCTTAAAACTAACCCTTCCTCAATATTAGGTTTGAAAGCCTTTGAAAACTACTGGGGTCAAAAGAAGTCTCTTTTCCTGTGGTACATACACAAAGTTTTTGTGTCCTGTATACGTGGTTCGTTTTCTCTTCACACACCGACTCCTCTTACTATGTTGCCAGGGAAGCAAGTGCAATTCCACCAATTCCAGCACGCCAGAACTGAGATGACTCACTAGATACTCTGCTCAAAACAGTGCCCAGGCAAGAAAGGACTCTGTCCACCACAGAGTACTCCAGTTCTTGGCAGCAAGAGATGTGCTCTTGCCCGAGTTCTGATTGCCAAACTTGAAGACCCAGTCTCCCCACATATGGGGAAGTTCTCTGAAGCTCTTCCTTACATACAGAACTCTGCTGAAAATACATACATGTACCTATCTGCAATTTCAAACAATAGCAGCACAGTGGTGGAAAACCAACCCTGATCTCCAATCCCAACCTGTTTCGAGCTTTGGGCTGTGAAAACTGCTAAAAAAGCAGTTTTCAGACTTTACCAAATGTTGCTGTTAACACGAATCAGTTACATTATCCATATTTCAGCTATTTTCTGTTTGGCCTACTGCTTCCCAAAAGTAAGAACATGGGGGAAGGGTGGGCACAATCAAGATATATTCCAACACTCAGAACCATATTCCTAATAACAATAATAATAATGATGAAGAATGTCTATGTGTTAAGATTAAAGAAAGACATGTTTCAATGCCCGATTTTTAAAAGCCCTTGGTTAGAACGAGGTCTACAGCATAATACCTGCCTCTTGCCAACAATCATACTTCTGTATAGCGATGACACTGTGTTATTCAGCTCTTTTCTTTAAAAAAGCCCACAAAATTGAATGTCACCATGGGAACAGTCTAAAGTTGATTTTGGAAAGAGGCTCATTTCCTATAGCTTTTCTGTTGGCATAAAAATAATGTCACTGAACTGTATCAGAAGTAAGTGCTTTATGAAGTATCATCTCTAAAGATACCAATCAGTTCTGAAAATATCATCCCTAATGGTTGAATTTCTTTACTTTCTGAAGAAGAATAAAGGGCTCAGAAAGACTTCTTCCCTGTTTTCCTCAACAAGAAACACACCCCAAGCTGCCATCAGTGTGATCCAATTCCACCATTCTTCAGCCTGTAATATGTAGTGTCAGTATGGAAAACTTCCTTGTTAGAAGAACAACTAAACCTTAAAGCAGTCGTCCTGGTTGGCTGGCTGAACAAATGACACATGTTCACACAAGAATTATTCAGTCAACCATCTTAATAAGGATTTACTTTAAACAGAACCTTGTATAGGTACACTAGACTCAGTCTCATTAAGGAGCAAGTTGGATTTTTATACAGCATGAACCACTGGCAATCTAAAACAGACCCACTGAAGAACGGAATGGAGAATCAAATGCAATGTTTCAGACCCAAGCTCCATGTGCCTTTAATACTTTCTTTTTCCTTTTCTCTTTGAGAGAGTGCACGCTACGACAGACATTTGCATTTATCATGTTTTTAACTTCTTTTCTAAAGATGAACTCTCTGAATCTGCATCTTCCAACTCTGCTCTGTGTCTTTTCAGTCCTCCAAGAGATTGAGTGCTCTCACTGCCTGCAGGATGTAGGTCAGCAGTATCCTCTCTTGTGCTCACATTGTAGATGTTGGAGTCCATTTCAGACAGGCAGCAGTCTTTGTGCAAGGTCACACCCACCTGTACAAGGTTGCCATTATCAGCATTTGAGTGCACCTGTAGTCCTTGCATCACAGTCTCCTGCTCTCCAAAACTCTGTCCATTGTTGAAGCATGAAGGGTGAAGATGCAAGTGGCCATTATTGTGGTTAACACAGGAGGGGTCGAGGCTCCTCTCCTCACTGTCATCAGTCTGGTTTCTGGAGCAGTGACCTGACATGCTACAGATGGCTACAGCAGAGAATGGAGGGACCAGTGAGTGATGGCTTGGTGCTGGTTGACAGTTCTGACTATTTTTCTGTTCCACAAGTCCTGCAGTCTGAATGCAAGGTTCTTCGGTACAGCTATTTAGCCCTTTGCAGTTAGCTTTTCCATTGAGCTTTTTAGTCTCAAAAGAATGCTCTATACCTCCACTGCTTGTGTCTTCAGATATGTTTTCTTGACCCTCCGTCCGCCGCTTATTGTCACATTCGTGAGATTGACCATTACTAGAATTTTCTATCACACCACATTCTTTTAAAGTTTCTCTGTTGTGGCTTTCAGCAGAAAGAGCTGAGGAACCCTGAGGAACTACTGAACTTAAGTTCCTAGCATCTTCCTTAGTTAGCGAGCGTGCTGCACTGTGCCTTCCACTGGTTCCTGGTTTCCCTTCATCATTTTCTCCATCTCCTCTGGAGGATTCACCATCTTTACTAGCTGAATATGATATGTAAGAATAATGAAGCCATTTGTAAGCTTTGTAAATCTTTCTCTCCACTGATTCACTGTCTGAACAAGGGGACGTCCTTTCCTTAAGAACTTCTTTGTTGGCTGAACTCCTTTCTGGTGAAGAAGCTGGAGAAGAAGAAAGATCATCTATTTTGATCTGGGGATAATCATATATGTCCTCACCTATGTAAGGGGTTACATTCTCTGTGTTAGTGCTAGTCCTTTCCTCCTTTTGCACCTTCTGTCGGCGCCTCAGTGCATTGCGTTGCCTCATTGATGTGCGTCTTTCATTCAGTTCCTCTTCATCTTCTGTACTGCTGCTGCTGCTGGAGCTGCTGGATTCATTCTCCTCAGGACTCGGGGATGGTGGCCGTGGGAAAAGGTCTGTATCTAGTTCTGCCTCACAGGTATTGTCATCAGAGTCAGACTCATTGGAAAGGGCCAGGAGACGTTTATCCTGATACTTTCTCAGTGCAGAGAGCCTCTGCTGACGAGAAGCCACGTCTTCCCTGGCTGAGGGGGACGCAGTTGATCTTAAGGCCCTTAAGTTATAGGCAGTTTCATCAGACTCTTCAGCCACATGTGGTGGGGAGTGATGCAAAGAGGTGGAGGACTCTGACTCGCTGTACGCGGAGCGTTCACTTACTCCCGCATGGAGCTGCAGGATTGTGCTCTCACTGAGGTCGCTGTCTGAATCAGAACTCCAGCCCTCAATCTCCCGGCGCACGAGAGAGTCAAAAAAGGCCATCATCCGTGGATCTTCCTGGACTGATTGGTTGGCATAATCATGGGACAAACCACTACCACTGTTCAACACAAGACTGATGTACTCTTCATGAGTGTAGAGGCAACGCGAATCATCCTCAATTCTACCATCCAGGTCCCCTGTGCAGTCAGGCTGCTTGTAGGGACTCCAGATCTGCAACGGAAAATTTTTAAAAATTACATATGTCTTACAATTAATAAACTATTATAAGCATCTGAAATGGAACAGTAGCTCAAATGCCCAGAACAATTGCAGGTTGCAGATTGTTTTTTTAATTTACCCTTCAGTACCATTCTTACAAGTATTATAGAGCTGTGCAATTTTTTCTTCCCCTTTACAAATGTGTTTTTCCTGCATTTACTTCACCCATCCAGAATATAAAAGCTCTCACACTGCAAATTATCCATCATTTTGGTAATTCATTGTGTGATAATTTCTCCCAAATTGCAGGGCTCTATTTTTATGTAATAAGGGATGCTTACTCACTAACAGTAAGAATAGTTTGTTGCCTACAATAGTCTTAGCACTAATGAAGGCACTTGTTTCCCAGGAAACTCGAGTTGCTTGTGCCAGTGGTATAGAGTAACATTTCATCCAGCTACACAGTCAATCACACCTGATCAGCAGGCAGGGAGTTGAATGCATGGAGGTGAAAACTAGAGATGCACTACTCCCTTTAGGGAACAGTTACAAAGAAATCTTCCAGCATCCTCTGAAGACATACCAGCAGTTTTAATGGGGAAAAGTGAAGAGTTTTACTGAAGGCTACTTTTGCAGTGTAAGGATTTCACCAACAGCAACAGTCTTGACTATGCTGTCCTTCCCTCAATTTTCCTAGTATGGAGGGGAAAAGGGAAAAAAAAAAAGCTCCAAAAAAGATTGACCAATATCCCTCAGAAACTGGTAATCCATAGCAAACATAATAGTTGGATGTCCTCACCCTTCTCAGTTTAACTCACAGATTTGGGGGCAATGTGATTATGACATTCTGTGGACAACCGCTATCACTTTGGATCAATGGTTAATAGGATAAACAATACCTTACTGTAACCAGAGCCAGTATGTAGCTTATCTACAACAATGCCTTAATGTTCTGCTTATGAAAGATCTGATCTCAGCCATGCTTTGGTTTTGCCATGCTAACAAGCTCAGGGAAAAAAATTCTATGCCAGCTCTCTATATCAGGTTGGATGTTGGGGATAGTCTTTGGAAAAAAACATCTAACTATTTTCCCAACAGAAAATAATTACGTTTTGTTCCAAATAGAGAAAACTGCTAACAAGAAGAGTGTTTTGCATGTATAAATGTGATAATCAGCATGCATCTTACAGATGCCTAGTTAACACATGCAATATAACCTGATACTCCCATGACAAGCAATATAAGAACAGCCCACAAGAATGCCAATTACTCTGTATTAACTGAGATTTTCAACACTGTACAGAAAAACCTTACACCTTTAATAATGGAAGCAAAATGGATAAATTATCTTGCAACTACTTGTCCAGAAGAGCTGAATTTAATATTAACAAGTAAACTTTATTCTGGAAATCTTCCAAATTTGAAAGTTTTTACTCTGCATCCTCTGCGATTTATGGTTAACAGAGCTTCCACATATGATCTGGCTAGATAGATAAAAGAGACACTATTCCAAAAGTAAAGTAGGTTCCAGATATACTTTCTTCTGCATGCAATCGTCAAGCTGCCTTTCAGAACAAAGGGAAAGGAACTTTACATTGCATTACATTAGGCTGTTTGTAGGAATGTCTCAACATCAAGGTGTATTTTCTATTGATACTCAATTGCTATTTTTATTATTTTCAGTACTTCAGCAAATTCTTTCCCAGTGCAGTTGCTTAATATGACACTCGAAACCAGAATGAAGACAGTTCTCTGTTGCTTGGTTCAAGCACTGCACTTACCAGACACATAGCCCAAAGGACAAGCATCAGATTTGGATGAAGATAACAAAACCCAAGCTAAGCCTACTATGTACAGAATTTCAGCAACCATACTTAACCTTTTGAACTACTCAGGAAAACAGAAAGAATCACTCTTCATCCTCAATTTCCCAGGCTCCACTTCCTAAGACAACATAGGAAAGTGCTTTCTCTTCGTAAGTCCATGAGAGAGACGGTTGATTTCTGGATAAACAAGTGTTTTAAAAGAAAAATAGAACTCTTCTTGCTGAAAGGACTGTTCTTGAGTTGCTGCCTTCTTGATGATTTATGTAGTATGTGTTCAGTACCTTCTCTCACAACCTGTCAGATCTTTTCCCCCTTTGTCCCACTACTGAGCATTTCAGCAAGCAGATCAGATCTTTTTAAGAAGCATATAACTTCTTGTAAATGCTCCATACTGTGTGCTTGGACAGACAGGCTGGCATGCCCCTTCTTCAAATAGTCTTAGCAGAGTTAGATTGATCACTAGGCTTTATAAAGCCTTTTTTTAATTTTTAAGCAAGAGAATTAGAAAATGCTTAGATCCTGTATGAACCAATATAAATGGAGCAGGGGTAGTCTGCTCTGAAGTCCCTCTGAGAATGGTCTATTTTGTAATGAAATGAATCTAAAAAGGTACATTGTGTACACACAGATATTCTACATCCTTGCTAGCACTACCACATCTTTCTGCTCACTCCGCAAGCATCAGTGAAAACAGAGCAGTGTAAAATATTGAAAAAATAGCTACAAATCTCCATAGTGAGGCTTTTCCCTTCCAAGAGAGATTGGTTCACAGAGAAGAAGTAATAAAGACAAGTCAAGGGAATTCATGATGAATACCTTTTTGTACAGGATCAGTTATCTCTAGAGATTGATATCCTTACATTTTAGATATTTTGCTATGAGCAAGTGCGAAGGGCTGCCAGAGTCACAGAAAGAAATCAGACTAAGAATCTATCCTTGGCAGAACTTGGAAGCCTTTAAACTGGCATCAACTGATCCAGTGCTGTCCATGGCATCTGAAATGGGCTTTTTTGTAAATGGAATGCCTTTGTGTTTTTCTCATTCTCTGAGGGATGAGAAATCCAGGTTGATGCTAGGTTAAGGAAGAATATGATTAAACTGGAGAAAATAAGTTGGAAAATCAACTCACTGAAGCAACAATTTATCAAGAAGTTCCTTCTCTCTCAGAAGATTAAGGAGATGAATATTACTCATGGATGACCCAAGTACAGATATAAAAATAGGAACAGTAACAGAAAACGGGAATACAAAACTGGTTCTCTACCTCAGTAGATATCTACCAACAGCAGCTCTGAATTGCTTATATTCCATGGTGGCAAATCCCCAGATTTTAAAACAAAAAAGTAGTTATGCCTGTAGCGTGAGAATAATTAAAACCAGCTATATTAGATTATCTGATTAGGCAGAGGCAGCTAGTCACAATGACATTAATCTGTCACCATAGTAACATGTGCAAATAGACTTTGTTATCTCTGACACTGATGATTTTTAAAAACAAATGGGACCTACAACAAAGTTGTGCTCTGTTACACAATATTCCATTTTCAATACAAAACAGAATTTCTTTCAGAAAATTGTTATGCACTTCATCTATTTTATCTTTCCTGGAACTGTCTCCTAACTGCATAATTCTCCACAGCCCTCCCCTCAGAGGGAATGCCTCATTTATTTCTTCTGAAATGCAATCTGTTTTGCTGCCAGCACATCCCAATGTCCTATACACTAAACTGAGGGGAAAGTGGTATTTTTCTGTTTTACATTGCTTGTGGTGAATTCTTGATGCAAACAATTATTTTAGTTTGCAGCTGCACTTTTGCATACGATTTTACTGAGGTTCAGTAAATGAAGGGCAATGAACAATTCATTTGGGTTGATATATCTGCCACACACTGTCTGGAGTCAAGGCTTTAACATCTTTTATTAATGAGATTGTTGGGTCTTATTTTTGGTCCTAGCAGAAATCAAACCCTAAACCAATGAATTACTGAATTGTATTCTTGTGGGTTCTTTACAACAAAACTGGAAAAAAATTAAAAACCAAAAAAACGAAAGCAAAAAAACCATAACCACAAACATCAAAACCATTCTTGTGAATACGACTCGTTTCTGTGGGGCTAGGCCTGAGATGAATTTGTATCTTATTTGCAATCAGCATTAAAATAGCAAGTGTGTTGGCAGAAGCACATAGAATTATTGAATGGCTTGTCTGTGTTACGGCTTGATGCTGGTGCTATCAGTTCCTCCCTTCTTGAAGTACTAAATTTAGGCCAGCTAGTCTAAAAATTAAGAGCTCAGACAAACGACTTGCATCCATGTTTTTAATTCATCACAAAGTCTCTATAATTGTTTCTACAATTACAACCAACCATAGTGAAGTTATCTTTTGTGATTTAATTCCAGAAAGGGTTTTAGAAGACACTTGAAGGATAAGAAAAAGAAGGACACTTTTTAAGAAAGTGGTTAAAACAAATAAACAAAAATGAACAAAAGCAGAAGACATACAAATCTTAACTATGATTTTTATTTATGGCTCTTCCTCCTGTCATTTCAATTTCTCTGAGTAAGCACATGAAGCATTTATATGGGGGAAAGAAAGACAGCCATGCAAGGGAAAGACTTGTGTTCCCAGCTGTTTTTAATGCAGTAAATGGCCCCTCAGAACTACTGGTGCTGTTTTTCCTGTTTTGGCCTTCTGCTAGTGGCAGTTACTAGTCTCCAAGCTATCCATAGAAGTAGCTGGAATGAAGAAAAAACCACCATTGTACAGTCGCCCGCAAAATGCTGCTCTCTAAAACAGCACCTTTAGAGAGTGAAGTCAGGCAGCTCAGACAAGATATGAGCATTGAAACAATCCGATCCCCCAAACAAGGCTCACGGCAAGCTGAGACAAAAGGACATACAGCAAAAGGATGAGAAGTTCTGGCTCACTAATAAACTTAATACATTAAACACCTTTCCCTTAATTTGTTTCTAGCTTGTAATATTTGGGGAATTCAGTTCCTTCAAAGCAGCTGCACAATTCCACTGCAAACACTGTGACACAACAGGCGTTCCCTTCTAAGGAAGCGCTCAAGCAGAGGTGTCTTTGAAAGAGTTACACAACCTGTGATTGCAGCTTTAATCAAACTAACCTTTTAATCACTAGGCAAAAAAAATGCCCTGCCAAAACCCTAGCAGAAGTACACAAAAGCAACACAGGGGATGTTTATACCAATGCTAATCCAACAGTCTAAGCACACTCATGCAGGAAGGATTCATAGGGTGAAGGGTCAGCAGATCTAGAATCCAAAAGGGAAAATTCAGGCTGCATGAATCAAGTTCCAAAAGCAAAAAAAATATGCCTCTGGCAAAACTGTTGTTAAACAGTGGCAGTTTGACTGCTTGGAAATTGAAAAATCAGTGAGCTGCTAAAACTGTTCAATGCACTTTTGTTCAAAGCCTGTGTTTAATATATTTGTGCTCAAACCTGTCAGGCAGACACAGATGAAGAAAAATGAAAAGCAAACTAAAGTACCAGGGGAAGACAGAAGAGAAAGACAGCTGAACTACAGTCAGAACCCAAATGTTGACAGTCGGTGTAATGCAAGTGATGCAGTGGGGCATTGGGCCACAGTCCCAGGATTTTGGGTCAGTTCAGGTCCATAAGCTGCACATCACTAAAACATTCCTTTGCAGGGCAAGTTCATGCTGTCAACTTGTGGCTGACAAAAGCATTTAATTTAGCATTATTTATAGCTACATGCAGGTAAGACTTGCATGAAATCATTCACCAAATAGTTAGAATCAGCAGCAGTTCTTATTATCCTACTTCAGATTTAAATGATTATGGCTTTTTACACCCTCTTGGTAGACCTAAATTATAGCAAAATATCTATGGCAGCAGAATGCAAATCATATTAGTGTAACATAATCGTTTGCCTTCCCAACCCTTAAACAACAAAATTGTTTTTGCCTTGCTCCTACAATATTTACTGTCTTCCTTCAAGGAAAGAAAATTTCAGAACCTAACAAAGTTTCTTATCTCTTTCAGTTCCACAGAAAAAGGTAAAAAACTTCTTAAAAATACCATACATTGTTAAAGGATTCAGAGAAGATACATTGTGCAAGGTATTAAGAGTCCTGTTTGCTCTGGAAGCCATAGAAAAGGTATGTTGAATTGATTCAATGCACAGATAAGTACAAAAATTATAGAAGGGCTTCTGAGGCATTATTTGGGCCAAAAGCAGACAGGTCAGTTTAGGCTAAGGTACAACAATACTCTTTGGAAATACTTTTATTAAATTGTAGACCATAGTATCAGAAGTTGTAGATCACATTACATCTGTAGATCAAACTCTCCCGAGAGGGACTGTTTGCATGATACTTCTGTTATGCATGGAATTAAACGAGAGAAAAATTCCTTTTTCAAGGTACAAATCTAGAAAATTCTGTTCTTATCCCTTATCTCTGGTACCTTTGAAACTGAAATGAAGTTTAAAGTTGAAATGCCCAATTAAAAATTTGGGTCAGTTAAGCCAGCAAATGAGACATAACATTTTATAAAACAATAAGAAAAGAAGACAGGATGGGTGTGGAAAAGAATGGTGCTGTGCAAAACACAGCATTTCTTCCCAAAACATTGAAAGCACACATTTTCTCATAACTAATCTTACCTTTATAATCTTTTCAACGCCAGAAGAACAGATCATGTAAGTGTGAGGATTAAACCGCACTTGATTTACAATTGACCGATGACCTTTCAATACCATAAAAGCACCATTGACGACCCTGCCAATGCCACCTAGGGGAAAACAAGCACACATGGACTTAAGTAATTAAATCTTCATATTACTTTCAGTCATAGTCATTTAAAGTCCTATTATATTTGACAATATTTTATTTATTTATTTTGCTTTATTTTGCAATATTTTAAGGCCTGTGCTGGCTGCAGAATTCCAGTTTTATGAGCAATGCCCTATGAGAAGCTGCAAGTTTGATGAAAGGCATCCTTCCTGCAAATCAGGACTTAGAGGCTTGCTTTCATTCGTCTAAACAAACAAAGAAGTTTTTTGACCTAATATGACAAATATGCGAATGAGAACAACATAATGAAATCACCAGTGAAACCACAGTACCTAAGGCATGACACAACCAGTTAGTAAATCTGAAGCAGAGACAAATAAAGAGGTTAACTTTTAATAGCTATACCATTTTTCAAATTTATTTTTTAAATCAGCAATTTATTACTGCCACAGTTGACTCCAGTCTGATGAATAGGAAGGACCTGAAAAAACACATCTGAACAGTGGGTTATATCATTCTTTGTCATAAGGCAGTGAATTAGCCAAAGTGGAATGCTTTTGTGCTAGTGGCAAAACTCAAAACAGAAGCCAATTAACTTTTCTGCTTGGTCATTGACTCTTACTAGGTCTATACACCAAAGAAAGAAACTGTCACACAGTATATTTTTATATTCATAGAATCACGCAATTAAAACTACAACTTTGTTAGAAAGCACACCTGTATATCTGAATAAACAAGCGTCCATCAACATGCTATGACTAAACATTTTCAGTGAAAGAAAACAAAACTTCTAAAAGCCAGGAAGTAAAAACTGACAATCACTTCAGATGAAAATCACCTTGCTATTTACAACTTCACAGGCTGTAAGTACACCTTACGGAAAGTTAAAATAATTTCATTAGCTTCTGTGCTACTTATAGTCATCTTTACACTAAACAAACTTTATGTTCCTCTTGTTGAAAATGTTTGCTATCTTCCGTTGACTCCAACAGGAGCTATTTCAGCTCAAACTGTTGTTGATTCAAGCCCTATGTGGAACAACTTGTTTTCTAAAACAGAGTCAGAGTTCTCCTGTAATGCACATTTCCTAAAGAAAAACTTGCATTAACACTGAAGAATAGCAAGATACAGGGGTCAAGGAAAAGAAAATGAAAAAGAACAAAAAAGGAAAGAGGAAAAAACCATTCTCATATCACCTTCCATTTGTTAGGTTACATAAATTATGAAAACAACTGCAGCTATGTACAGCCCCTCTCCTCTTAGAAAGTGTTCAATCCCTTTCACTCATTATAACTGCACTGTGAAGACCTGTCCGATGTTTCACATGGAGTACAAATCATGATAAGGACTTAGAAACAAGGTGTCATCCAAGTCCTAAAAATTCAGACAGATCTTTTACTGCTCCTGGAAAGTCTTACGCTTTGCACAATTTTTGCACAACAAACTGCTGTCTCATGGCACTTTGGGATAGAAAAATAAAATTCCTGGAAAACGGAAAAGTGATGGCAAGTAACTCCAAAGGACCAAAATGCATGGCCCTTTTAAAAACTATTTACAGAATGAAGTCTCATTTAAAAATAAGAAAACTTGACAGGGAGACTATCGCTGGCTAGTTAACTTCTACATGTGTTCACTGCACTGAGACTGAGCTACCTGGAGCAGTTCTCTTACTTGGGTATATTTGTATTTCCTGCAAAGATTCAGAGACACATTCTGCCTTCAGCCACCGGAGCAAGATTTCACCACTGTCAGCAAATTTGACTGAGAAGTAACTGATTGGAGAGCGAGTTCATTAAATGCCAAATTAAGCTTTTTTCGATTTTCTTTTCCATTTTATGAGATTCCTCATGTTCTTTCATTTTGCTCATCCTGCTAGACACTTATGGCTGATGGCAAGTTGCCCTACTCCGACAGCATTCCTTCCAGCCAGATCAGAGCTGTCAATCCAATTGTATCTATCAAGCCAACAGTAGATGGTTACATCAAGACCAGTTCTCAACATATCTTTACCTAGTAGACAAATATTCGAAGAAAGAGGGCCTCAGGCATGAAGAGTTATTTCACTTAGAAAATGTTTCCAAGCCTGTAAGTGATGCCTAAAACAAGTTTTAACTATCCATAGACTGTAGCTGCCTGAATTCTGTACAAAACAAGAAATAATGCCCTACAAGTCACTAACAAAAGAGTCAGAAGTTAGAGGGACAACGAGCAGAGAAAGAATTATAATGGAGATGAAATACAAATACCATATACCAGTATCTTGGGCTGCATTTCTCAGTCAGTCATTGGCCTTTTGTGGTACTGCTAGCAGTGTGAATTAACCCATGGTTATTTTCCTAGTAGAACAGTGAGAAGAGACATTTAATTCCAGAAGTGTCTCTGGCATTAAACTTTTGAATGTTTATCAATACACTAAGAGCAATGGATGAAAAGCGCTGAGCCTGCCATGCCTGGAACACAGGCTGCCTAAGCTGTAGTCAAATTCATACAGTATCTGAAGCCCAGAAAAGCCAACTGTATCACAGGCTGCATCAAAAGCAGTGTGACCAGCAAGTCAAGGAAGGTGATTCACCTCTGACCTTGTGAGACTCCACCTGGAGTATTGCATCCAGTTCTGGGGCCTCCTGCACAAGAAATACCTGGAAGTGTTGAAGTGGGTCCAGAGGAGAGCCACAAAAATGATCAGAGTGAAGGAACACCTCTCCTACAAGAATAGCTGAGAGAGTTGGGGTTGTTCAGCTGGGACAAAAGAAGGGTCCAAGGAGAACTTACCGCAGCCTTTCAATAAAGGGGACTTACAAGAAAGACAGAGGTTTTTTACCAAGGCCTGTAGTGACAGAAGAAGGGGCAACAGTTTCAAGCTGAAAGAATATAGGGTTTTACTGGATATAAGGAAGGCAGTTTTCCAAATGAGAGTGATGAGACACTGGAATAGGTTGCCCAGAGAAGTTGTAGTTGCCCCATCCCTGGAAGTGTTCAAGGCTAGGTTGGATGGGGCTTTCAGCAAGCTGGTCTCACGGAAGGTGTCCCTGCCTTTGGCAGAGACATTGCAACTGTATTTAACAGTCCCTTCCAACCCAACCCATTCTGTGACTCTATGAATCTATGATTTTATGATTCTATGAAGGAACTCCAAAGCTTTCTGATTTAATTTTGAAGTTTGTGGAACTCCTTTTAAGCAGCAAACAGTAGATTCAGAGGAAGCATAGTAATAGAACATACTTCGCTCCTCTTAAAATGAAGGTAAACTTCCCTACAAGACTCCTTAAAAGAACTAACTGCCCAATTATATGAAATTGCCACAGGTGCAGTACAAATCTTTAGCAGTCAGCTTTTACCAATGGTATGGGAGGTTCTAATAATTTAAACCAAAAGGTATTGATTTCAGCAATACTCTGATAATCTTTGTGTCAAATATAATAGACTGCCCCAGAACCTCATTTTTGGACTTGATTGATGAAATTTTAGTCTACCAACTCCTATTTGTTTAAGCGACACCTCTAAGTAATGCAAAGCCTTCTGCATTCTTATCTTGAAAGCAGTCCCTTTATTTTATAGTAGCCCACCACAACTGTCATCATATTGCATTAGTATCTGCATGGCAAAAGTCTGCCTCTGTCCAGACTTGTCTGGAATTCTCCTGGTCTCTCAGCAGACACTTAGCTGCAATTAAACAGCCTTCAGCCACCTCAGACTGTGAGCTAAGTTTGCTCATGTCTGCTGACAAAAAAAAATTGCATCTGTACATTAAGTGGAAGCTAGCCATAAACTGCTCAAATTCCTGATGCTATCTTCCTTTTTTGCATGTAATAAATTCCATTTCTTTTTGCTGTCTTCCTTTGAAATGGTATTTTTATTTGTATTCTTTCAGCAGAATCGACTTCTGCTACCCTGAAACCACTCAAATTTTGCTTTTGAAGTTTGGGGAAGGAGGTGTTATTTGTTTGCTTTTAAATTTAGTGGCATGCATAGGTCCTGCAACTCTTTTAGCATGGCAGCTTTTATATTCTTAGCTAACTCCACTTATATAATCAGTGTTCATTCAGAACCCATTAGCTTACATATGTGTTATTAATAATATGTAAAAAAATTAATCTTAAAGTCTTCAAAGGCTGACTATGCTGATTTTAGACCGTTTATAATTTTATGACCTCTAACTACTGGAAGGAAGAGATGGATGTGTTCTAGCTGGTTTTGCAATACTACCCAAAAATTACCATGCTAAAGACAGTCCTGAGTTGTGGTTTAATGTTCGAGCCGTGCTGGTCAATGAGTTTTTGGTCTGTTTTTATTTGATACACAAAGTGAAATATCAAAAAAATCACTCTTAATTTATAACCTGCAAATAAGTGTTCCAAAGAAGAACAATACAAAATCTCAAAAAATCCTTTAGGTAATATCCTACTATGATAGCTCACCAGCTGAAGGAAATAACTTATAAAAGGCTAAATCTAATGTGTATGTTTTAAAACAGATTTCCCATACACATTTGACAAGAATACCTTGGCAACACAAAGCCTCTCTACAGGCTCTCATATAGAGGAAGGAATAACACAATATTTTGAAGGAGTCAATGTCTACTAAGTTGCCAAAGTGATTTCTTCTTGGTTTGCTTTATTAATTTATGTTTTAAATGTTAGGCTAATTAACTACTTCTTAATTGCATGGTTTTGTAAATACTTATGTGAATGAGTTGACATTTGACATATTGCAAGCATTCTGAATGGTACATCCCAATACATTTAAAACACTCTAGTAAATTGTAACGAAGGAGAGCAAGAGATTTAGACATCAATCTGACTTCCCCTGCATGAGTTCTACAACAAGAAGCAGTGCTTAGAAAAACCTAGAATGAATTATTTGAAGGATAAGGAAAAAGCAAAAGTGATAGATTGCTAGCAAAAGTGCTCTAGTGCAAAAATCCTGTAAGAATGTAGCACAGTCTCCAAACTAATGGAAGCTGCATTGTTCCAAACATTAAAAAACCTGTCAAAATGCCAAAGAACTTGTTGGGATGAGGAACGATCCTCCACTGGCTCTGTAACAGAGGAATTAAATGATCTCATTAAGAAGTCTTTTCTATCTAGGACACTGAAAAAGAAATCCCACTGTTTGTTCATATAAGGTAGAAAGACGTTCCACAGACTAAAGCATAACTTCATATAAGCCTTGTGAATTACTCAAAGTGTTGAAAACTCCTGAGAAGAACCAGATACTTGCAGCTGCTGCCAGTGTGCCATAGCATATCATTCCACTGTAGTACTTGGCACTACAGTAGTAGCTCATTTAAAATTAATTTAGTTTTCATTAATAATAATCCAGGGCACATTTAGACTGTAGGCCACTACTTTGCATTTGAATCCTATGAGATCATGATGTGCTAACAAAGAGAGATACCATAGTTTGGAAAGCAAATGCACAGCACAATGCAAGCAAATATGCCAAGTATAGAGGGCCTCTGCCTTCAGTTCAGCAGATTATGCTTAGACACCTTAAAAGTCTCTCTGGTCATTCACACACCTGTATTTGTGTCATACAATGGGTGCCAGTAGATGGCTTTGCTCCTCAGAGATCCATCTGCAGGGAAGCAAGGTTGAAACACAAGCACTTTTGCCCTGAGAGCACAGGGTCCTGCAGCATACCTTCTTCTGGGATTAGGGACCTGACTCCAGCTCTGGCAGCAGCCAGACTTACTAAAGGTTTCTCAGCAGCACAAGCAAAACTGACTTTGGTCACATCAAATATAGGGTGAGAACAGGAAGGGATGGGCAAGATCTCTTCTCCTCCTAGCATGGTAAAAGGAGACATCGACGTACCAAGAGTCCACCCATAAGAAAGCAACTCCAACTCCATTTGCAGACTGCTTCCTTTGACACCTTTGAATACCACCTCCACCTTCCAGGTGAGGTGAAAGGGTAAGCATGGCCTTGCAGAGTTTGAGTGAAAGCACAGGGAGCAGTCAGCTGGCAGCAGCCTCTGCCTCAGACAACATGCTCTTCCAGGGAATAAACTCCTTTGCCTGGCCTATGCCTAGAACCAGCCCCATTGTGGTCTTGTACCTCTGCGGAGGTTGCAAAAGTTAAAGAGAAAAGTAATATTTAAAAATTTAAACACTATGCAGAAAGCTGTAGTGGTTATTTTTGGATGTATATTTTCTCTCTTCTTTTGTTGCTTCTAAATATCTGCCAAACACCTTATCTATACCAATGCTCCCACTGTTGTTATCACCATTACAGCTGAACAACGATATGAAAGCTAAGACAAAATTACTATAGAAATTACTATAGGGGGCACACCCTCTCCACTCTGTTTCCCTCCTAGTCTGAGAGACACTGTTTTTTTGGTGTGCTGAATTGCATAGGTTGCAACAGGTTTCACAATGTTATTGGAACCATGCAAACTGCCACCAACAACTATGCTTTCTGAACATAACAGATATAAAATAAATGGAATTATCTCACAACCAATAGCTGTTTGCATGGGGTTTTTTGTTTGCTTTTTTGTGGTTGGGTTTGGGGTTTTTTAATGGAGGTGTGAAAACTGCTTGCATGTGCATTTCTTTTGCACTGGTGGCTGCAAACATGTTCAATACAATAAAGAAAAAGGAGCTTTGGTACAATCAGATGGCCAGTTGCTAGGGATTAAAGCTTCTCCAACATTTCTCAATGCTCAGTGTTATCTTCAGCTTTCTATTCCTGAATTAGGTATTAAACATACTAAGACTGGTGAGAGAAACACTTGTGGATGCTGAACCTTCTTTTTTTTTGTCTACAGCACTACAAAGCACCCAACACTGCCTTGTTTATTGATCGATGCCATCTGGCCAGTACATTCCACAGGTCCGTGGTACTATTACAGTCCACATGACATGGAAAGCAGTCTCAGTTCCACCCTCTCTACAATGCCCCAGCACTTACTTGCTGTGTTAATCAAACAGCTGTTCCATAGCACCCTATGGTCAACACTGACTGATCTGAAGAAACATACAAACTACAGTTCTAAAAGTAACACAGTTTAGATCCCAACTGGTATGTATATATATGCATATGTATCCATCTATAAAATATCTCAAAAATAGCTAAAGACATTAAGAAAAACAATAATTTTTTATTCATCTTCATTTATCAACCTAGAATTCTGAGAACTTAAACCACAAGTAATCTCCAGTGAGATAACCCGGTTCAAATACTGTGAAAAGATCTGTTGCTGAATTCTTCAAACCTGAAGAAGTGTCAGCATTTACAAAGACCAAGGAGGAGGAAAGAAAAGGAAGAAAAATTGCATCTGTTCTGCTGAAAATTTGTGCAATTACTTTAGTAACTGGACCACAATGATGGGCTATTTCTTGCTTACAGTTACAGTCAAAGACAGAATTAAAAAAGAAGTTTTGAAATGCAGTTTGCTGTTCTGATTTAGTGAAGTTTTCCAGAAGCCTGGTGACAGTCAGTTCACATGAACTGAAGGACCCCCAACTTTCTCCTCAATCCCAAATAAATACCCTATCCCTCACATAGAAGCTTTGAGTAAAGTTTCAAAAGCAAGAGTTGCATAGATGATTCAGAGTAGTGAGGAATTAAATTCCATTTTGAAAACTTTTGGTCTACTAAACCCTCTATTACTTCACAAGACATGTCAGGTTCTGTCTTTAACAGGGGTTCTTTACCAGCTAAGAGACCGTGTTTATAGGTGTTTAGTTTAATAATGTCTTACGTGCTTTTATGTTAACAGGCTTTCCGGGCAAGTCATGTAGGACTGATGTCTCTTCTCACTTCCAGTTTGCCTTAGAGTCAAGCAAAAGCTGTGGAAACTCAGGACTGCTTTTTTTTCTGCCAGACTTATGTATTAACTTTGCTAGAAGCTGCCTCTGAAGAAAACTGTGTTACTTTCATGGATTACTTTAAAGAAGAAACTGGCTAACAAATACATGAAACATTTGGCAATTACTTCTAAAGCACAGTGGAAAGCTGGATGGACTTGGACGGAGAAGAAAGTGGAAAAATGAGCAAACTATTCCATCTTTAAGAAACCACAAAAGGTGGTAAAAAAGCAACCGACCTTCTGGCATAGGAAATCCTGGCCTATTCAGAATAATCTAAGACTATAGAGGGAGACAGTCAGTAAAACTCTTCAACAGAATAGCTTCCTAAGCAATTTAGGAAATATCTTTTTTCACAAACCTCCCTGCCCCAAAGGGGGCAAAAATCCTACCTAATTATTGGACCAAACAAAACCGCTTGCAGTTTCGAGCTGATTATGGGAATGATTGAATGCAACCTACTGGAAAGACACTTCTAAACTATGACTATTTGAAAAAAAACCCACTAGAATTCCTTCTATTCTCCTGGCAAAATACCAGTACAGGCAATCACGTTTGTCCAACTTGAAATATGTTTGCAATTGTCTGACTGGTGTGTTCCTTCACACTCTTCTTCATCTTTTGTTCACTACTGGTGCTAACCATTAGATAACCAGAACTTGGTGCACCTATACTTAAACAAAATAATTTCAGAGTTCTTGTTAAGGATGCTGCTGTTTAAAAAGATATAAGCTTGCAAAGAAGTCCCTATTTTCAAATAACTGGTACAATTTAAGGTAGTTGTATCATAAATATTTATAGCAACACAATGTCTGAGTTCAACCGGAAGGCAGAAAAATTATCTCAGTTAGAGAGATATTTTTATTTAAAATACCAACCAATGGTACAGGACATTACATCATCCTGTCTAGTTTGTACCCTATTTTAAGTGAAAGACCACATTCCACTCTCAGATCACAAACCCAAAGGCACTCCTATTTTAGCTAAAACATAAGAACAAGGAGTTTTCCACTGAAGCAAAAGTTTTCCAAAGTCTCTACATCCCTATGGCAAGACTATTTCTCCAAGAAGGAAGTGCAGCAACATCTCTCTCTGACAATTATTCTGAACAGCAGGATGAGATTTAAGAAAGGACATTTCATCACATTCAAAACAGACACAACTCTTCAAGAAGAGCTGAATGAAGAAAGGAAAAGCTTCAATAAAAATATCACAAGTGATCTTGATGCCCAATTAGTTATTTGCCACAGAAGCAGATCTTCAGGTCTAACAAAACAAAGCTTGTGAGTTTTGCTAAAATATTTCAAAAAGAGAACTGCTCAAGTTACAAGTCATTAAGACATACACGTTCCTACTCCAGGATCTTCTGATCCGTTAAGCAACCACTGAGGGCAATTGATATTAAGTAATTACTTTTGTAACTGAAATGTTGCAAGCGTGCTGACACCCTTCCTGAAGTTACAAGAACCAGAGACAAGAAAGCCAACCAAAACAGATATGACATTGTTTTGTGGTAAATCACAAATTAAATTGTAAATTTGTTTGATTAAAATGTATCACCTATTTGTAAATTTCTAAATAGCAACTTTTTTTTGCCAGCATATATCTTTTTTACAGAGGGGCAACTACTCTGAAGTAGATTATTTTGCTTAATAATTATTTTGCTTACAAGTGTAACAAGTAGTAGCTATCACTCCTTGTGCAAAAGTCCCAGATAAAAAGTTTGTCACCTGCAGCTGTCTGGGAAAAAAGTTTTCAAGAGCATCGCAGACATATAAACACAAAATCTCTAATCCAGAATTTACAAAGGAAGACAGGACAGTACAGTGACATATGCAGAAAATGTAATTCTACAGTCCACATAATAAGACTTACAAATAAATAACTAATTTAAATGTACCTAATCTTTGTTTTAACTAAGACGAAAAATCTGTAAGTAGTAGTAAACCAGTGTCAAATGTAAAATAAAAATCACAAATAAAAAGAAAAGCAGAGAGATAGTCTATAAACCCTATGCAAAGAGAGAAGGCCAAGCTACTGGTATTTACCAGGACCATCTTCAGGACATGTAGACAGCAACATGAAATGTTGGTTAACTAAGCAAAACACCCAAAATTAGAATGCCATTTTCCTCAAAACCCTGCCATTAACCAAAGGCTATTCATCCTCTCAGCTGTGGATTATACAGCTGTGATTAACAACCTTTGAAAATGACACAAATTATTTTCATTTTACCTTTAACACAGCTTGTAATTTTCTCTCACTGTTGCTAAAGCACCTGAGACCTCAGGATAGTCCTCAGTTGTACATAATACCACTAAAATATACAAAGAGCTGAAGCCGCTAAAAATGAAAATGCTAGCACATATTTGAAAGTCTTGACCCTTTCCAATAAGATTTAACATCCTTCTAACAGTGCAGTGATTTTTTTTCAACAGAAGAGAGATGCTGATGTTGTATGGCTTAAAGAGTCATATTGCCAAACCCTACACCCTACTAGATCACATCAAATTAGACACTGACCAGCAGTGGCATTCACAATACTACTGTTACTTTCATACAGAGCTGTGCTAGTGTTATTTGCTTAGGAGGTCTGCCCCAGCATGGGAATGGGTCAGAAATGAGTCAAGAGTGGCCATTTTCACCAGCTCATTGTGGTCTTCCACCCAGAAAGTAAAAAAGTAGTGATTTCCTCTGCATTGGAAATCAGTGGGAGGATTTTGGTGTAAGAGGAATGAGAGCAGGGAAGACGTCAATGCACTGGAGCTGTAAGGAGCACCCTGTGAACCCAGCACCACTTTATGCTGCAAGCTTTACTATGGAATGAATGATCATTACATTAGAAGACAAAAAATAGAAAATCATTACAATAAAGCATTCAAATGGTATTGACCACTATTATTTAGAGACTGCCTCAGGCATTTGTAAACTCTTCCTATCCAGTTTTTCCTCAGAATTGCTCTAGATTCACAGTGTGAGTGAGAACAGCAATTTTTTTGAAACATCAATCTAATATTTGCGAGAGACCTGCCGCCCACTTCCCCATCTAAAACAACAACACTTACCTGCTTCTGGATCTGGAGGAATCCTCCACATATACAAATTGAAGTCATCAGAGCCCGAAAGGATGTACTGTTAGGAATAAAAATAAAAGCAGTTTACCACAGAGTATCACCTGAACTATGCTATTCTACTATGGGTTCATCCAAACCAAAAAGGAGAAAAACCGGATAGTTTGCATCATTCCTTGCACCTCACTGATCAATTTACATTTAAATGGTGATGAGGTACTAGCACAAAAATGTTGCATGCATATAAATGGACCAAAATTCAAAAGCATACTTCATATATCTAATGCCTACTGCCCAAAGTGTATGTTTGCTTTGCTAAATAAGTCTATGAATTTTGGTTGGCTTTAATATAAGCATGTCTAGATCTAGATCACACTCTTTATTTTGCAGCCTGCAACTCTGTCTTTTTTTGATGTTGAAGTCTTTCATCATTTTTTCTCATGTCCTGAACTACCAAGGAAAACTCCATCAAACACATACCTAAGAAGAGAGCTACCATGTTTATTACACACAAGCATATCCATTACTCATCAAGCCAGACATGTCTACCAAGACTATCAAAAGTCAGTCACTGAGAATAATCCTGAACACCAAACAAAAACCACAGCTAAATGTTCACTGTCAGGAAGTCTCAAGTGGTTTAAACCATACACCCCCACACCCCCCCATTTATCACAGTATTCACTTTTTTCCTGGTCATAGTTACTCTGAAGAGATAGAAGGCTGCCCTTTTTCAACAGGCAATACTTCAGGCAATATGTAATTTAAAGTAGCTTAATATACTACAAGCAGGCACTGGAATGACAGGTGACATTTGACGTGGTAAAAAGCTTACGCCTTTCAGTTCTGAGAAGCCACAAACTGCCTTGCTTCCAAACACTTATTCTGCAATAAATGACAGGGAGTATGGTTTATTTCTCTCCCAAATTAAAGATTAAATGACACGTAGTGTAACCAGTGGCAGATTCCAATTCCAGTTATACTGGTATAGTAAGTGTAAAACTCTATCTCTCAACAGACATTACGCTGCAGTTTAATCAATACAATCAAGAAGCTGGGTTTTTCATTTTATTATTATTATTAGGTTAGAGGAATGGGAGAAAAAGAAAGATATGGAGCCAGTCTGTTCCTTTCCAACCTTTGATATGAGACAAATTCTATTTTGCTTGGCTCAAATATAACTGGTTTCTGCCTTTCATTCTCCAGGGATATACAAAATCATCAGGCAAAGTAACATCAAGCAGTGAGGAGACAACTCCTGGAATAACACAGGACTGAGAAGTAAATAAACAAAAAATATACACTATCACAGAAAAAATGGCTATAAATTTGCATATATACTGTTTGCAATGCTAATAACATTAGTACGGTGTTTGGATGTTTCCTGTCACAAAAATACAATAATGAACCACTAAAATTCCTTTTTTGGTTTCCCACTATCATAATCCAACCATTCTTTTTTCTCTCATTTTTAAGAATACAGGATGTGAGTAAGCACTTATGAATGCAACTCTGCTCATTTTCTGATAGGTAAGAACCACTGATCAAACAAAAGCTCCTTTAAAAGCTTGTGCACACTAGTTCAGCATCACTCATAAACCCATACTTTCCAAGCCAGAAAGTTATTTCTACAAGCCAACATGTTCAAGCACTTAGGCAATTTACCTTCCAAACTGACCTGACGGTGCCAGGAATATGTGCTTCCCCTTTCATTTGACTGCTCATAAATGTTAGCCCACAGCAGGCTGAGCCATTGTGCCAAAAGTCCACAGATTAGGCTCATATAGGAAATATTCCAGCAATTAGAAAGGAAGCACCTTAATATGTTTTGTTAAAGAAATACTACGTGGAAAAAAAAGTCTCATTTATACAGAGATGTTGCCAATTGTTACGATTTATTACCAAATTGTGTTGTTGAAGCAGCAACTAGTTTGCCAAGGACATGACTGAAAACAGACTTGTAACTAAAACACCTAGACAGCTCAGTATCTTGAATTTATGACCATGATTTTGGTGTTTTTTTCCCCACGTCATAAACCAACAATGACAGGACCCTAAAGTGACAGATTTCAGATATCCTGAATGAGACACACAAGACAGAAAAAACATGTTGTGTATGTGCTGGGAATAGAGTGTCTGTGAGACTCTTCAAACCTGCTTCCAAAATTATTTGCAGAGGAACACACTGTAAGACTCAGTGGTCAACTGTGCAGGAAATCTCACTGCCCACAGAGCAAGAATATACTGCCTGCAAAGACCACTGACCTCAGTATACTCTGGGCTGCTTTGGAGATAGCAAAATTTAGAGTGCCCTCGCAACGATGTGTAGTAACAGCAAATTGATGGACTATTAAGTGTAAACAGGAGGCCAAGATAAGTGATTATTCCCCTTAGCTTGCATTTTTAAAGCTACATCTGGGGTATTGTGACTGGCTTGGGTCCCCCAATCCAAGAGTGACACTAACAAATCGGAGAGTGGACAAGAGGGCTGCTGCAGCTGAAGACACATGACCGGCAAGGAAAACCTAAGGGAACTGGTCTTGTTTAGCCAGAGGATGAGAAAGGGAAGAGACAGAGTGGACCTCAACTGTTTCCCACTCTTCAACGGAACACTGAGCAACCAGGCACAGACTCTACTCAGAGACATGCAATGGATACCCAGGAAGCAACAGTCACAAGTCACAGCAAGGGAAATTTCAGCTGAGCACAAAGGAACAGCATGTTCAGATGCATAACAAACTGCAACTCAGCCCCCGAAAGATAGTGGAATCTCCACTCTTGCAAATCCAAAATTTACCTGAACAATTCTCTGACCAATCTGATCTGACTTTGAAGACGCTCTGCCCTGAGAAGCAAGTTAAGTTAGGTGATATCCAGAACTCTCTTCTGACTGATTTTTTTCAAAGATTGCCAACATAAAAAGGGAAATAATTGTCTTGGTGGATTGGGGTTGGGCTTTGGATTACAGAGAGCAGGGGAAAGAGATGGGGAGAAGGGGGCAGTGTCAGGAAAATGCCCACCTGAAACCTTTATACTCCGTCAAACAACACAGCTTCATGAAAATACTAATGGGAAGACAAACTTAGGCCACAGAGATAGGATCTGAAGTTCAGCACGTGGACTTGCATGAATTAAAGTGATGACAATTTGGGGAATTTAAAGGACGAAACTGACAAAGTATCTTAAAATAGTTCACAAAATGACTGAGGCTGGAAGTGACCTTTGGAAGTCATCTGGTCTTCTGCAATCCCCCTGCTCAAGCAGGGCCACCTAGGAGCTGACCTCCAGCTGACCTTCAGGACCATGTCCAGATGGCTCCAGAGTATCTCCAATGGCAGAGATATTCAATTCAATCCTACCTACTTAAAAGGACCATGAAGTCCTTCACTTCATTATCATTTTCAAGCCTAATGACATTTGCACTGATCAAACACACTTTGCTAAAATATTCTGGAGTGAATTAAGAGAAAACAAGTAGGAATGAATTAAAGCTCTGCAATGCAATTATGCTCAGTCACAGAACAAGCTCAGCTCGGGATCTGAGCTGAAAAAGTACTTACGGCTTTAATCTTGACACAAGACAGCCATTAGTAAATGCCAAAAGCATTAACTGATGAAGTCATGTACACAAGTTTGATGTTGTAAGCAATGGGCTGTGAGTAGCTATATGTAAGTTTTATATAAACTTAAATTATTAAAATTTACTTTGATGGTTAGGTCTGCCAATAATTACCAGAAATGGATCATATTCCACAAAATATCCAAGTATTTTGTACCTCTGCCATTACACTGCCATCACTGTAGCAGCCAGCATTGTTTTCTGCTCTCTTCCCCTGTAAGGATACCTTTGGGGTACATGTTTTCCTGCTGTTCTCACAATACAGAATTGAGTCCCCAAATGCAATCCTTTTGTCTTTTTCTGTAAGATATGCATCTGACAAGTAGAAAGTGGCTTTCTGACCAGGATCAAGAGATTGCCAGAAGAACAACCTCATGACTGCAGCCACTGCAAGAACAATGTGCCACATGAAGCTTCAAGAGCAGACACCCAAGGTGCTAGAGTCAGAAACACACCTGACGTCACTTCCACAACACTTGAAAAAAAACCTCTTCAATTCCAATTAGTACTCTCTGCGCAAGACAATCAGAACCTAAGGCCTCTGGAGAACATAGCTGGACTGATGTTACTAGGACATTTACATGACCATTTGTGAAAATTTTTCTTTGATGTATTCATTACTAATATAACAATAAGCCAATAGTTCTCCTCACCAGTTCACAGCTGGAGAAAAAAGACTGAGAAAACTAGAAAGTCAGTAGTCAGTCCCTACTATTAGAAAAGTCAAAGAAATAATTACTGTTAAGTTCACCAAACCCTAGTTAACAAGGCTCAAATCCTGAGAGAATGGAGTAGACTTCTTAAAAAGAAGGAACAGAAAGGAAATAAAATAGAAGGGCTTGGCGAAGTGTAGATGAAAGACTGTCTTACTGCATATTGTTAGACTCCACTTTAATTGTGAACAAGGATTTTTGGTCCTGAGGGGATGTTGGAAACGTAATGCCTATTAGAGTACCTTCTAGTCACTCACTTTCAGACCAAAAGCCCAGATAATCAAATCACAGAGGCAAGCCAGGGGGAGGCAAAAACATCTGCATTCACAGAGACAACTAAATAGCTAAGACATCAAGCACTGTCCTCCTTCCACTTTCGGCCCCAAAGACAAACTCAAGCTGAACATAACCTCAAGAACCACTGCAGTGCTGAATTAGGAATCAGACCAGATGAGGATGCATGAAGAGCTCAGATGTCTGGCGGGGACAGACCAATATTAAACCCACCTGTTTCACTGTCTGCCTTTTTGCTGCTGTATATGACCAGGACTTCAGAAATCAACATTTACAATATTCACATGAACATGAGATTAGACAGAAAAATACACTTGCTGTTAAAACGGGAGTTTTTTCAGAAGGGCAGAGTCAGCTTCTACGCCTAGCTGTGAGCAACAATGACAGGAAAAGGCTTCCAGATGACTATGAGCTGCTGATTCAGAAGTTTGCCTTAGAAGGAAGAAAACTCTCAGGCGTGGTTAGAGTCTGCTCCTGGGAGAAAACACCAATTCAGTCTGTGTTCCAAGTACGCATAAAATGCTTAAAATGAACCACCATCAGGAATCTGAAAGAATTATATTGGACTAGCACTCCCCACTCATTCCACTGTAACTCTTCTCATTTTCTCTCTCCCCAAGGAAAATACAGCAGCTGATATAAATAAATGAAGATCTAATCTGCTGCTATAGTCTCGTAACAGTAGCATTAGCAATGCATTTTGCAGAGTACTACCACTCTAGGGAATTTATTTTTCGTTCTTTGCACTGCCAGTTTGAAAGCTTTCAAAATCCCAGAAGCTACATTTCCTGAGGTGCTACTGAATATGGATTATTTCAGTAAAATTTTATCTAAATCACACCTTATTTTAGTTTCCAATATACACATTTCCTGCTCCCATAAAATGCCCTATTACTTATGACCCATATCAGAGATTTTTAAGCTTTTAGCCCTAGATAAGGGACTCTCAGACACAGATCATGTTTCCAAAAGTATCAGCAAGTCTCTTGAATGGCCCTAATGTAGGGGAGAACAAGAAGAATGCAGGAGACTTTGTCTAAAATGAACAAATCAAAAAGCACCATCACCATGTAATTACAAATTGATGCACAAGCAACAGGTAAAGGCACAGAAATGCTAACCATTTAAAAAGTGAGTGCTGCTAAGTTACTAGTAGGAAAATGCTTGTCAGACTCGAATTTCATGCTGCTGTTTACAGCTTTGAAAGAGACTAAAAGTCTTATTCCCACTCACTTGGACATATCTGCCCTTTCTTCAGAGAGGTCAATGAAACTTGGGGCAGAAAAGATCAGAGAAGACAGAATTCTTCTCAGGATTTTAGTGAGCTGTCCCTTAGCTTCTTCAAGTAATGCAAAATCCACATGCTGGGGAAGAAGCACAGAGGCATCCAAATTTGAAAGTTGCGCTGGTGCTTTGCACATCTCCTTTAAGAGACAGGATGTACAGATCCTCTATAATACCAGTAACACAACATTATCCATGGGTGGGGTGTAGATTTTTGGTTCTTTTCCTAGGACAACAGGTAAAGAATCTGCTTCTCATGGAACTATTTTAAGGGGGATAAGCAAGCTATAAACAAAAAGAAGCAAAAAGTAGGAAAGCTCCTGTCATACACACATATATATTTGTGTGTGAATGCATGTATATACATATATGTCTATAAAACCACAACCATGAACACAGGCCTTGTTATACATTACATATTTTGTATGAAAAGTGTTTGGCAGAACACAACCAAATTTTTTTTATAGCTGCTTCTAGACCTTTTGTGGTGCCAAGACTGCTCTACACATCTTTCTTTTAAAAAAAAACTCCCGTTGCTATTTTTTCCATTTTTAAAAATTACTGATAATTTACAATTTGATCATGATTTCATGCTGTCTGCATTTCCTGCAGGTAGAAAATCCACACAATTACTTTCAATTCATCATTTTACTGTTAGAGTACCTACTAACCAGATGGCAAACAAGGTAAGGACACAACTACGGAGGAGGAAAAGACTTTTTCCTATTCAAAAAGCATCAAGAAACAAACAAGCAAGGGAGCAACAAGGCAATACAGCTTGTTTGAGATAGGCAATATCAGAGGAATCAAAGCAAAACCACAGAATCTCCCATAGAGCAAAGCATTCTTTTCCTTTCCTTTCCCTTCCTTAAACAATTAAGAAATAAACAACAGTCAATCAGTGAAGTATTTCCATCTGTCAGGCTGGTACCGTTCCGTTGATGAATCTAAGTTTTTAGTATAAAATTCCTACTGAGTACAGCTTGAAAGACTGCTGTAATGATCATATGCTGACTTCCTCAGCAGGTATGTTCCCACCCACATGTCTTGTGCTAACATCGGTACTCATCGGTAACAGCAGTGGTCTGATTCAGTACCTACAGCACTAAAACCCCATATAAATCGTCATGAGTCAGTAATTTACATATTTCAACCAGATTCTGTAAGGGTCAGATGATTGCCAGCACAGCCTAAGGGAAGTACAGGATGTCCCCCCTCAAGGGCATACTGCCTTGTTTGTACTTAGAACTGCAACCCCAGTCAGAGTGGCTGCCTCTTTGTAGCAGCTCTCACTGTGACCAACTAGAGAAGCTCTTCTCTCCAAGGCAGTTAACCAGGGTGTCAGGCTAGGATGACAAAGAAATGAGCAGTCACCTTTGCAAGCTACCAGCCTCTCATTTCTGTCTTTCAAAGTAAAAACCTAAACCAAGAAGACACGTAACTAAGGAAGCTCTCTCTGAGATGTGTTTGGGAGAACTTATGGCTAAGAAAAGAAGTTGCCTACAAGGTATCTACACAACGTTTTCTCTTCTGCTTTATAATAAATTTTGAGGCACAAATTATGAGTTTTTTTCCCAATATTTAACAAATTCAAAGAGGGTTCACAGCACTGTGACATTAACAAGTTTTCTTTGAAAACAGACATCTTTTGTCATACTAGCCAGGACAGCCTGTACTCTTTACATACTAGCCTGTGCTCTTTAAGACTGTTTTTCAAGAGGCTGAAACTGGCACAAGAAAGAGCTTAAAAGTTTTCCATCTCAGCCTGAGAATCAAACAGGTGAGCCCGAAAGGCTTTTTAACAACAGAAGCTTTGTTCTTCAGTAAGAAGCATGCCTATCTCATGAACTAGAAAAAGTGAAGCTGTGACACAGCAGACTGGAGAAATACAAATTGCTTCTAGTACATAAATTTCAAAGCCAAAAATTTGTATTCCCACTCCCTAAATCCCTAATCTCATATGCTGCCAATTCTGTGCGGGGCAGTTTTAAATGCTTACAGAAGCATCATTGGGAACAATCCATCAACATTTTTACAGCTGCCTTTTTGCAATGCAGAAAGGCCATAACAGTAATTCTATTAATGAACAACAACAAAAAAAACCAACTCCTCATCCTTCACCGCAACACTTACTGACGATTTCTATGGCAGGGAAAATATTCCTATTACATTACAAAGAAATCAAGTTTATCCAAGCATATCAGAGGTGCTTCTAAACTTCAGATCTCCCGTGAGGTACTATGAGGAACACAAAGCCTGCAAAATTCAAAGTCTCCTGAGTCAGAGTTCCACTCCACCAGAATTTAGCTTCAGCATAGGTCCTTTTGGGCTTATGCTTACTGCGCAGATGTCTAAAAACCTCCCCAAGGGTTTATAGGAATGCAGAAGGAAGACAGGAAATGGGGCTGACAGGATGCACCAGGAATGGGGGAAGATGCAATTGGAACAAGAAGGGTTAAAGAAAACTCATAGTTCCTGCTGTCAAGACCTTGACTTCTCAGTATAACCCTCCTCCCAATGTCAATTACCAAAATCAATGGGGAAAAAAATTAATAAATAATTTCACTGCCAGATAACTCTCATGTATGAACTTTATATGTATATAAATATAATGTTATGCACATAGCTGGAATTTAAACTGCTATTTAGATAAAGCAAAAAACAAAATGCAGTCTCATCAGTAATTCTTGGAAGAAACCAAATTTAAGACAAAGTAAGACACTGATTATCTTTTTATCCAAGCACAGCAACGTATTTGCACACTGAATACTTTTCGTATGTTAAGAAAGGCTGACTGCAATAAGCTACTATTCATTAAGAAGTCTTCTGTACACAGGAAACTCACAATATGTTCTCTAAAAGAATAATTCCCTTTCTTCTTGCTAGTTCTTAAACAGAGACATTGATAAGCACTACTTCCCATGATAAATGACCTTCAAATTAGATGACACAAAGAAAACCACTGAAGTTCTCTTTCTTTACAAAGGCAATATACAACCATACAAGACCCCTGGCACCTATACAGCTAACCTTGTTCTTGGAAGAGTTACATTCATGTAATAATTCTGTCCTGCGAAAAGCTGGCTTGTCCCTAACCAGGGCTATTTAGAACACAGATTTCCACACAATGAGGGCTGTAACTTTATAGGGAGTTGGAGCAGCCTTGCAGTACCGTGAGCAGTGCATTCCTGAAACTCTCCTATACCAGTGTAATGTCAACAGAAAAGGCTGAGTGGTGATGTAATGTCTGAGGGCATGCCAGAGTCAAGACACTTTTTGTTTGACTCACAGTGTACAAGTTATTTCTCCCCACCCCCACCTTTTTTAAACAGGCAATACACAGTTGATTTTACAACCACAAGCGTTATAGAGCCTCACATTATCTACACAGGGAAAAAATGGAACGAACTGATAGCATTCCTCATTGTGACACAGGCAACAATTCTTGAGCAAGAAAAACTTTTGGACTATTTTAGTTTGGAGGGTGGTTCTGGGGCTTTTTTTTTTTTTTTTTTTTTTNTTTTTTTTTTTTTGCTTTTGCCCATCACTATGGCCTCTGAGGCTCCTACACCTAAAAATACATTTGGTACCTGAAGTCCTGCAATACTTTCTGTATCCTCAGATACAAAAAGATATATTCTATACCAGTCTAGCAACTAAAAATCTTTAGCATTTAATCAACATTTCCCAAATTCTAATGCTGACGAGAATAGAAACTCCCCCAGCATGGTGACATGACTATAGATTCTCCCACATTTAATATTTGTATGTAATCAAACACTGGTGCACACCAGAGTAAAGTCAGTGGGACTCAGATGCTTAAATAAACTGTTTTTAAAACTCTGGACATGGATGCCCAGAAGGATGGATAAATGACGTTCTCACACAAATCTCTACAGACAACAAAGGCAGTGGGAAGTTGAGAATCATGCTTGATCTATCTAGCCTACCTTACCCTTCCTCTCTTCCACAGCTGTATGAATCAAGTGAGCTCCTTGATAATGCAAATGCCATACAATTTTGAAGCCATTTATCTACCAACATCAGAGCTCTTCAAAGAACAGAAAAATTGGTGTCATGTGATGAGGTCATTACACCAATGACATGGACAAAAGACAAAGTTCTTAGAGGAGCAAATGAAGGTAGTTATAAATGGGTGCAAATAAAACATCAGCTAAACAGTGCCTCTCAAGCTCTGGTAGTTGCAAGAAACAAGAAAAGCATGACTATGGCATTTCTAGCAAAAATGCTCATTTGTAAAAATACTGTTCACTGACTTTGAAATCAGGCTCATGAGGACTAGGACAATAATGGTTTTGGAGGAAAACAATAGTTTTAAAGGCCACAAAGAGAAACAAAACTGTTCATCTTCTAAGATCCCTGTCACTTAGCTTGTGCTGCAATCCACACATCCAAAATACCTGCAGCAACTCAAAACCATATAAGCATTTCAGAATGTGTTCTTTAAACTTAAAAAAACCCAAAAAATCATTGCAGTTAACAAATGAATCTTTCTGCATTTTGTACCTAAAAGCATTAATGATATATGATTCTTTGCTAAGAGGTTTCACTCTACTTGCATCACAGATGCCCCAGTGAAAGGAGGTGATATACGGATCACTGCACACCTGCTGGTAGCAGGCTTCCTTCTAGAGTGACACATCAGAAGTTATGGCTCCAAGTCTTTTTGAGTACCTACCACAATCTGTGAGCATTGAAAAAACAACACTGAGAAAATATTAGTATAAAGTCTAATCCCCATCAACAGACAAACCGATCAAACTGTTCCCCAACTAGTAGTCTGTATTTTATCTCCGCAAAGAAATGTCATCAATTTAACACACATATCTTGTCAAAGTAAAAACAACACTTCTGGTCATTTTGGGAACTTAAGAATTTGGCTTCTTAAGATATAAGGGCAATCTCCAGGAGAACTCTTAAGTTGCATGCTTGCAGCTCAGGATCTGCTAATTTCTGCCATACTAGAATCTAACCATTCCATATGGAACAGGGTATTATTTACCTTTACAGTAGATTTTCACTGCTGTGTTAAAACAAATTTCCAAAGGCTAACCCAAAACTAACAGATAAAGGGTTTTAAACCCTGATGGTCATAATTTACTAGAAAACTTCCTGTGAGCAAACCATTTTCTATGTACAAACTTCAGAGTAAATTAGCAAAGGCTATTGTTCTGTGAGCTGAGTGTCACAGAGCTGAAAGGCCATCTCTCCATCTCTCACCTATCCTCTGATCCCTTCCCTATATCACATTCAAATGTTTGTCAGAGCTCTCTGAGTGTCAGTACAAGCAATTAACCCAAGAAAAGAAGTAAATGCTGCTGCCAAGTTATGCAGTTGTATCAGTGAAAGGTCTTACATCACCTCTGCTGGATAAGAAAAGCCTCCCCCTTTCAGCAGTTCACTTTTTTCCCCCATGCAATTGCATTCTAAGCACTGATGAGTTAAGATAATCCTTTCTTATTAGAGTTAAAATATAGACTAGAAATGCAACTTTATGAGATGAACTACCTGCACAGACAACACATAATAGTTTTTGAACACAGGAGACTCGCATTTTAATTTACTATGCTCTGTGAAAAAGGTAAGACCTAACTATTTAAGACAGCTTAAAAAAGAAAAAAAAAATATCAGGTTGGCAGTTTAATAAAGATGAAAAGAAAAACTGAAAACAGAGAAAATCAGAGGTGCAATGTGAAAAAATTGCTGGAGAAGCCTTCCTACCACAAGTACCACTCACAATTTGAAGGCAACCTTCTTATCCACAAGTCCCTTCAAATGAGCCTTAGCCCACACAAAGTTTTGATCCTATGAGGAAATATAAGCAAGGTATTCTGTGAAGCTTACTTTGCATGGATCTCAAATGAAAGACATTCTTTATAAAGGCTAAGAACAGCAATATTAAAAGGGAGATGGGACTGGAGGCAGATTAAATTGGATACAGAATTATTTCTTCTTTTGATGAATTCTGATTTGTGGGGTGAAGACTTGTATACATTATGCAAAAGCATACTAGTTGTATAAAAGGGCAAAACTCAAAAAATATTGTAATTTTTTTATTCGCCTTGTCTATCTTACAGTAGATTCCAACTCTAACCTTCTTTTCTAGACATACCTGCAATTGGAATTGGGTTCTCTGTAAAAGACAGTTCCCTGGTGCTGACAGTCTTAGTCACCGAATTTGAACATTACTGGACAGTTTCAGACATAGAGTTGGAGCATGCATTGGCATCTTCTGAATTCATTATCTTTTTTCCTTCCAGTTAGAAGATGCATACAAGCCTGTGTCTAAATGTCAAATTCCACATCTCTTTAACATTCCATATTAAACTTCATCTTCCCTATTAGCTTTGTATAGCTTTATGAGAGAATATAATCATCTTTTGCTCTAATTTCCAACTCATTAGCAGCATTATGTGCTGCTACTTATCTAAACACAAAGTCTGTTAAGCCACAAGAACATAAAGTTTTTAAAATATGCAGGCTCCTAAAGTATTGCATCAGCCTGACACAGAACAGACATACTCTTGCCATTGAAATTATAACAGATTCATAAGAAAATGGCTTAGAAAGCAGAGCAACATATACTAAGACTTCTCCCTACATCTTTAGTAACAGATGAGAAGCTAGATTATATGTCAGAGTGTACACAGGTCTACACTGAGTGCCAGAGGAGAAAAGAGTGTTATCTTTAGGCCAACGAAATAGTGGACCACAAATTGTCAGTGGTTTTCTTCTTAAACAATACATGTGTTTTCCCATTCTTTATAGTACGCTACTCAATTGTTTTAAAAGTTTCATTATCACATTTTCACACTCCTGTCAAAGACTATGCAGAACTAAGGAACACTGCTCAAGTTCAGTGACATGAATGTATTTCCTACTTGCAATCTGAAAGCAGCTCAACTCTGCCTCCTGCAGCAGCAGCAATAGAATTAGTGATGAAAGTCTGACTGCAGGAATTTTGCTGATGACAGTTAAGAAATTTTCAGATCATAGTTGGATACTATCATAGCTTGAAAATACACCTTTTGTCCTTATACAGAGTCAGGGGTTATTAAATACAGCTGTCCAAAGACAATATCCAGCTCTAGAATCATATGAACTTCTGTTAGCCGCTTAATGTGTGACCTGTTTCTTTGTGATTAGCAGTAGGGATAGAGCCCTGCCTCAGTGAAGTAATTCCTTCCTAACCACCTGCCATCATCACTTACAGAACACTGATCTACAAAGAGCTATCCTACCTGATCTAGTAGTAGAGTATTAAAAGAGAAACATTAGAATTTGAAATAAGAATCAATAACTCTGTAAATACACAATATTTACATTTTGTGGGATTGCCTCTACTCCACCCACCAACAATATTGAAATGCAAGGAAGATGCTTCCTAATCATATATAGATGAGTAGACAACATTGTATTAATCTTCCTAGTAAGTATTAGATCACATCAAACAACAGGTAAAACTTATCATGTGTTTTGGTATGTTTTCTTTCTTACACAGCCCACATTGCAAAACAGTTCTGAAAAAGCCTATATGTGTCCTGCTTCCTGTTTTATCTCCTGAATCAAAAGAAGCCATCCATACAGAGGTGTTCTCAAAGTCATGGAAACTCTGGAGATTCAGGGCAGCATTGCTTGCTTATTACCTGATCACGATCACCTGCAAAACAGCAGCTCTTCATAGTACAGGAGTTGAAGTACCCTTGGTTGTCAAACTGGAAGACAGGCAGGCGGCAGTGGATGTCATAGAGCACCGGGGGAAGGCGCCGACGCAGCGCCAGTAGTTGGGTGCCATTACTGTTGAACCGGACACTCATGGCACTCTGAAGGGAGAGGTTTCCACCATAGCGGAGCAGGGAGCTGGGAAAAGACAAGAGGGAGCAAGTGAGATGGGCTGTGCATATGAACTGAACTACTTAAAGACAGAAGTCTCTTTACTGAGGCATTTCAAACAAACAACCCCAGTAAACTTTAATCTTATCTAGTTTCTGCTTCAAGGTATCAATTCCTGAAAAACTTTAATATGAAACCTGAATGACAAGCTATCAAAATGCTACAACTAGTAAAGTCTTCAGAAGAGAAAAGTTAAAGACTCTGAGTAGTTTTCTTAACAACAAATACATTTCCTGTATAGGAACAAAGTTGGACAGAGCACTTAGTTTTAAAAGGGCTGTCCTTTTACTTCTGGGATGTCTGCCTTTGAGACTGACTCTACCAGCACTCAGCTTTTTTGTTAGCTGGTTCTTGAATCCAAGCAGTTTTTAACCCCTGCTCTGGCACCAGACGGCATTTTTTTCCAAATGTAAATAGGCTGACCATTCTCTCACTTCTGCTTCTATTTATATCTCTACAGGGCATCAGAGGATGTTTAAACTCTACAATCAGTTCCAAATGTCTTAAACAAAAGGACATCTTACTAACAAGTTATTGCAAGAAATGCTAAAATAAGTCACTTAGCTAATCTCAAACTAGCTTCATCTAAAAATACTGCCAAGTAGGCAAGACAATTATGCTATCACATGACATTATTACCTAAAACTCTCATGTGGCAGAATTAGCTGGTTTCCTTGTCCCATATAAGGCTGTATGTTCAGAGCTGGAGTATTTGTATCTTTTTTTTATTGACATATACAAGACAAAACTAAAGGTTCACAACTTTCCAGGCTCTCCCTTTAGAAAAGTAACAGAAATGGAATATGTTCTATAAAGGAACCTGAAGTTAATCAAAGCATGCCTTAGATGCAACTTGTACAGATTTTCTGTTCTTTTCAAAGACTTCATTCAATCCGTGTATTTGAAATGACTGTGTGTATGGAAAGCGCAACAAAGATGGAAGACATTTTATCCCTTTTTTTTGTTCCGTGAGCACTGAAACGTCCCTAAGCAGTACTAGAGCTCAACCTTTTGTTAACAGTTCTGTTTTGAGCAATAACCATCAAATCTTGTTGAGAGCTGTGACTTTTATGCCCCTTCCAGACCAGAGGAAGCATGCCAGCTCAGAATTTGCAAATTCTAGAGGGAAGTTTTTTCAAAGATTTTAATGCATAATACTTTCTGATGTTGCCCTTTGCTCCAACAACTGTGAAAAATGAGTCACTCCACATGGACGGGAAGCCACATTCCATGCAGGTCGAAGCATGCATCATTGCCTGAGATACCATTAAGTTAAAAAGCATTGCTCCTAAGCCATAGTTAAACAAAACCAATACAAAATATAAGACTCTACATAATGAATGCCCTAGAAAAACACTGTTCCCACACACACGCATTTGGTGAACTGAACAGTCAAAGCCAGGGTGCCACAAAGGCACCAGAAGTCACATTTTCAAAACCAACTAACTAGTAAGTTCTTCAAGAAGGGCACCAAAACTTCTGAACACTTCCATCAGCATGACCAGTCCTGGTGTCTCATGTTCTCCTCCTCCATGGCAAAGTTGCTGACCCTTCCTTAACGGTGTTCAAGGTATTTAGTTAAAACATGAGAGAATTTAATACTAGAAACTGTAATCTTAGATACAAGGATTTAGTATCCCTCTCATCAGCCCTAGTTTCTGTTAACTGTCATTTTTCAAGACCAATAAAGTACTCAGAGAGCTCAAAATATTCAGTCAGGCATTAAAATTGAAACAAAACAAGAAAACCAAAAGACACACGTTTTTTCCTCCCCCTCTTCTGATAGGGTTGAGTAAGCCAAATATTTTTCTATGGAATTTTCCACTTCCTTAAAAAAGACAAACAAATAAACTGAAACATCATAAATCTCCCAAAACCCCAACCCAAACAAGACCTCAACAGAAAAAAACCAGGCAGAAGAAACAATCCCAGATATTTTGGCTAAGAGAAGTCAATTTTTAATAAAAATATATGAATTTTCCAACAGAAATAAGAAGATAATAGCAAATATGCACCAACTAGACTTAATGCTAGCAGCAGGCACTGCTGCACCTCTTCTCATTACCAGTTCTCCTCCTTGATCCAAACCACAACCCAGAATTCTCTCCTGCCTACAAGTGAATAGACCTACCAGATGCCCCATCCTTTCAAGTCTTCAAGCAAAGTTTCCATGGTTACTATTATTATGTCCTGCCTGAAATAATTTGTTATAATATTTTATAGCAATAGGAGTGCAATGTTAAAGTAGCTTCCATTCTGCTTACAGATGTTTCATTAACAGTCAACGGTACCAAAGCAGTCAATGGTACCAAAGCAGTCAATGGTACCAAAGCAAACAACTCTTGGAATTGAATTCTGTATTGTGTTGCAGTAACTTTAGTGTAACAAAGCTCTAAAAGAATATTTTCCTTCAGCAATTAAAGGAAGAAAGAGAGACTAGAACTTCAGAAAAAATTATCATATAGACACATGAAAAGTCTACCATTAAGGAGCTGCATAGTTAATGCTCCTCAAAAGATCCACAGCTTTGCCTACATCAGACCCTTACTCCACACAGTTCTGCCACACAGGTAATGGAAATACAGTTCCTGCTGCAGTTTTTTAACATTTGGCTCAAACAAAAAAAAACAAAAAAGAAAGAAAAACAAACAAAAAACCCAGCCCCGCCACACTAACAAAAAAATCGGTGAGCTAGTTTGGCTGATACAGAAAGAAATACTAAAATAGCTGTTCATTTGAAATGCCATTCATTTGAAATGTAAGAGTGATAACTTTCCCCACTTGCCTCAATTCTGTCCCCAAAAGTCAGACACTATAGCTTCAAGTGCAGCATTTTGCTGTACTAATCACAAGACAGAGCTTTTCTGTTTTCCCCACCCTGCTGTGCACTGATTGCTTCCTCTCTGCCTCTTGGAAAGGATTTGTTAAATTAACTGCACAGTGTTTTCCTTTAACAAACTTTGAAAAGAAGCAGCAGGTAGTCAGGTGGGGATAAGGGGAACAAACTGACACAAGGCCCCACCAAACATCCATTTCCTGATCCGAACAGAGGAAAAATGTTTGCTCACTCTCTTTCCTCGTAGGACAGAACATCTGAGAGATATGTTCTCAAATAAGAGGGGGAGATGTGTATAGAGGGACTGCAGCTCACAGCTCTATCTTCATGGCAAAAACTTGCTCACCTAGTTCACAAATAGAGGACATATAAAGGATTTGAGAAATCTTTCTTCCTCTGCCTCATACTGCAGGCAGTGCACACGGTAGCAGTATTGAAAACTCAGGAACCCCAAGACTTTGCTATCTTCCATCATAAAATTTTGTTGATTATAGAATAACCACAGTAGGTTTTGGAGAATAATAATAATTACCTAAGATGCCTTCTAGAGTATCCATCTCCATTAAAATTGCAGGAAAAAAGCAGCCAACCCTCTCCAAGAGAGAAGCCAGCAGAAGTTTTTTTTACAGTATTAAACCACTACCAATTCTCATTAGTACTAAAGAGGATCTCTGAAGCAAGAAGCTCTAAAGATCTTCAAACTAATCAGGATCAGAGCTTTTGCACTTTCTTTTTTTGGGGGGTGGGGAGGAGAGAAGTGCTGTGTTTAAGCATGTTCAAACTACTATCTCCACTTTCCCAGTTGCACCCGGGTGCTGCTGCGTACCTTTATTCAGTCCTATTTTTGGATTTTTTCACACAGGATTATGTGGAGCAGTGTAGACATGTTTGGATATATTGCTCATGTTAGAACTGCCACTTCTGCCTGCCCCTCACCGCATGCACTAACAAAGGAATTTCAGATGCAACACCTTGTTGCAGTTACTACGAAGTTTACTGATGCATCGTGCCAGAAGCAATACTCTCATCTTGAAGACACAAACCATGACAGCTAGTGAGAAATCTGAAGGCAATCCTAAAAGGACATTTCTGAACAAGATGAGTGCCCTTTCTGCCAGAGGCATTATTTTTATGAATTCAGAGCCAGACTGCTCGGATTTACTCTGCTTCCAAATTTGGCTCACCCAGACAGCTGTGGAATGCTGATGTTGCCTACCAGCTCTGGAAGCAATATAAAGAGAGACACATGCACTTCTGAGTTGTTTAAAAAGTCATATTGTATGATTAAGAGAAATATTTAGTCCACAGATGGAACATCGCAATCCAAACACACATGCTGGAGCTGGAGGGAGGCTGAAGAGGGAGAGAATGGACGATTATCTGCAATATGGTCATTTCCGTAGCTGGATACACTGCACACAGGCAGCGGGCAAGGGCTAACTAAATACCAGCTCAGCCAAACAATGGAAGGCTTTCACTCCACCAGTAGCACCACTAACACAAATAAATCCGTTTCTACTGGCAGTTAGTGAGGTAAGGGAAGAAGTAGTATCACTGCATTGCAGTACAGACACTGTCCTTGGGAAATGGGTGTCGCTTAAGAGGGGAAAGAAAGGAACTAAGCAAGGGAAAAGTGTTGGTATCATAAACAGCAGTGAGTGAGACTAACTGAATGAAAGAATGACCTTAAAAGGAAAGAATGAACTGAATGCTCATAACTAATACACACCATTGCATATAACTGTGTTTGTCAGCAATTCTGCAACCACAAAATTGAGAAACTTGTAACTGTGGAAACAGAACTGGAATGAAACTTGGCAAACAGAATTTTGGCCTGGAAAAGTGCAGAAAAGTTAGGGGTTTATTTGAAAGAAAATTACAATGTGTTTAAAAAGACACAATTCATATATTGTCTGAAGCAAATACTTAGAGCCAAATTAACCAATAACAGAAAAGTCAGCATCATATCAATAATCATGCCGACTTTTTAACAGTAGACTGTGAGTCTCAGAAATCTCAAGATAGTTTATTTGAAAAGCAGTTGAATTGTGTCAAAGTGTATGGCATTTTACTGTAAGTATTTTAAGTATTAACAAATGTGAATGAAGTCCATAAGTGTCTTAAAAGGTATACAAGCCATACTCAAGATTTTATTATTTTTCAGTAACAAGCTCAGTTTTCTAAATTCTATCATCACTACTTCTGATTATCTCACTAGCTTTACAAGAACTGTCTCCAAGAATCCTTACCAGGAAATAAGGGGTATTTTCTTGGACATTAAACAATAACCAAATAAAATAAAGGCTGTGTATTTTTAGTAAAACTAAACATCTTTGCTTTCCTTCAAAAAGAAAGTACAACTCAAATCAACTCCACCTACCAAGGTAAGAAAAGCACAGAATTCAAGGAGAAGATTCTGCATGTTCAAGAATGTGACATTTCTTTGCTGTTTACTGTTAGGGTCAGAAACATGTAAACTAGTACAAAAAGGAATCTCCCCATCATAAATGATCTTTCATACACGGCAAACTCTAAGGTGAAAGAAGCTTTGCTGTTCCCTCCAAACCACAAGGGCAATATTTTAATTTTTTTTAATAAGTGAGATTCTTATCTGATAACTGACTTCAGAAATGATAGCCTTAAAAACATCAAACATCACCATTTAAGTACCTAGAGCAACTCGACAATGTAACAGCAAAGGCTTGTCTGGTTTGGCCCTTATGACCTAACAGAATCACTGAATAAAAATGTTGTTCCATCAGTGATCTCAGGCAGTCTCCAGAAAGTATCACGTTTTCTTGTACTGTACCTTTATTCACAGGAAAATAATTCAATAATTTCAGTATTTTGAGGAAGATAGCAAGAGCAGAGGCATAAAGTATACTAAACTCGCCCCTTCATCTGTATTACTTTTATCCTTTCAGGATTTAAGGCTTACCTCTGCCATTTACAAATATTGAACAGTAGCAAATGACAGCAAGCAAAAATAAAACCCTGTTTGTTTGAATGTTTCAAATCCCCCTCCAGCTCTAGCCAAGGTTTGTTTGGGTCTTATTACAGACCTGTTCCCAAACATTCTCCTGCCCTAGGCTTGCCCTTACTATAGATCTGCGAGTCAGCAGGCACAAGAGTGTCCTATTCTCACTCTCTGCTTGAGTCATGCAGGTGTTACTGTAACGTAAGTAATAAATGAGATCTAGAAGGCAGGCAATTCTTTTTTCGGGAAAAAAAAACCAACAAACAATGATAACAAAAAAACCCCCTACATACCAACAAAATTTAGCAAGATAAAAAAAGAAACTAGAGAACACAATGTAAAAAGCAACTGTCCAACATCCACAAGCAAACTAGCTGAAACACCTGATCAATTCCATCCTTTTCTAATCCCTAAATTCTCTGATCAGAGTCCATTATTCAGCTTGTTCAGAAATAGTACCTTGTAGGATGGAGTACAGACTGTGACAGAGAACACTGCTCAGCTAAATCCAGCAAAACACAAAGGAGCAGGTTCCATCAGATAACCAGATAGAGAAGATGCAAATACAGCCAGACATGGCATGGGAAGATGACCTTTAGGTCAAATGAAGGAACAGGACCTGTTCCAAAAGTGAAGCATTCACCAAAGTGGTGAATAACACAAAGTAGTGTTTTAACACAAAGAACATGGGTATCAGAGAATGTTACCTCAGAAAAATAATGAATGTAAAAGTTGGCAATTTCTTCTGAAGAATGAATCCATTTTCATACTTAGCATCTATGCAAAATCAGTCACATGTCAATACTGCAGTCCTATGATACATTTTTTTCCTACACTGTGTTGCAATTTGCAGCACTGTGCTGTAGTCTTGCATTAGGAAAGCTGACTAACATCAGCCACACACTTCTTTATCCAGTAATATATATACACTCACTTCCTTTCTTTTCTCTAGTGAAGCTGCATGAATTTTTAATTTACAAAAGCTACACAAGCAAAAATTAAAGAAAACAGCAGCAACAAGAAAGTAGGCCTTTCTTTTGTCAGGAAAATTGGCAAGATCCAAAATGCACCTGCAGTAGAAGAGTCCAGTCTCTAATTAGTAAAGCTTTTGCCTCTAGTAGGTAAAAGACAAATATAAATTTTCATGTAAAGCTAAGTGAATGCAACTGCACATGTAACTTTGGACTCACCAGGTTGGTTCCACCACAGTTTCCCCCAGAGTGATGTTTCAAAGACTAATTCCCTTGTCTTACAATGGGGTTAAACCAACATTTCAGATGTTCTCCTGGTAAATGCACTAAGAGGATCTCTCTTTCGATTTCAGTCACCAATATTTTTTTTACATGTTCCTCTTTTTTTTCTGTTTTTCTAAACAAAAGGATTTTCTCTTTTAATTCCCTCCACATTAAATAGAGGTATAGAGGTGATTAGGGCAAGACTTAGATGATTACAGACCTATTCCCTTAAGAAAGCAGGCTATAAAATCCCATTAAATCTGAGCTTCTTTTGAACAACAGATTATACTTTTTAAATTTGCATAGCAAGGACAATACTTTGCACCTTAAACTCTTGCTTTACAAAGACCTGGGTGCTAAAGTATTTCAAGCTAACAAAAAGATTAAGCATCGTGAGGCTTTTGAAGTGGGCAGTTTTCCCTTTTCTTGGTACAGGAAAAACCAAGGGCAAGAAAGGTCAGGCAACAGACCTAACCAACACTGAAACAAAACCAGGTTTCCTGACTTCTTGTTTACAGTTACACATAGTGTTGAATTTAAAACCTGAATAGCACCTCTGCTTCTAGCAGTAAGCTGGATCCCACAGAGCAAAGGGTCAGTATCGACCTTAAAGTGCCTAGTGAGAACCAAACAAGTGCTAATGTGAGGATGCTGACAGGTGTGAAAAAGTTTCATCTTCAAATCAGAAAATCCCCCTGTATGTGAGAGAGGGCAATCAAGACAGGAGAGGCTGAACTGAAGAGTGACCACAGCCCTATCTGAGAAGAACAAAGAATTAAAATCTGAGCTACTAACAACACTTTTTTATTATACAGTTTGAATCTCAGGTCTCCAAAATTCAGTTGTGTGTCTGATCAACAAATCCAGGGATAACAGAGGAAAGTTAAAAATCTTTCTAAATACACTCCACTACAGGAAAGATACCAGCCTAAACAGAGAAAGCTAAGCTAAACCCTCTATCCCAAGAGGATTAACAAGGTCATCCATAAAGCAAGACTGCAAATGAAATATGGAGTGTGTACATCTAAAACAGAAGCTAAGAGAGAGGGGCCTTCCTACAGTACCATCCCAGTAAATTCTGCAATAAGGACAAGGCATAAGGGTGGTAAAAAGAGACTACAGCACCTGTTTCATGCACTTAAATATCAGGCAGTATTTGGCAGACTTGCACACTTAAGTATTTCCAGACTATCTGTTAGTTGGTGCTCACACCAGCAACAGCAAATATTACTTGTTAAAGAATAAAAAAAATATTTAACAATAAATTCACTGATTTACATACTTCACAATTTTAGGCTGTACTCCTGTCTTTAAAGAAAAGAAAAAGAAAAAAGCATAAACTGAAGATGGCAACCACAAAAAAAGTCTCCATATGCAGGAAAGTCACCAGCATGACTAAAGCCTTAATGATTGTCACAACCTCTCTTTGCCCAAGGTCATAAAAGGTTCATTTGCAAGTACTCCCTTTTTTCCTTCAGTGAGAAGAAAGAAGGGAAGGCAGAGGAGTTTTATTAGCTCTTAGATATTTCTAACCCTAAAGAAGTAATTGACTTTGGCTAAATTTGTGGCAAATATTTTTGAGATTTATTTATGTTTACAATAAGGAAATCAAAGCCAAAAGCCATTCCAAAAGTACTACTCCCCCAGATGCCATTACTGTTCACATGTTCCCTCAACATAACCAAATGATTTCCAGAAAAACCCATTAACGTACGCAATGATCAGTTCACTTTCTATCACATTAAGGGGAACTTTACAGAAATAATGGAAGACAAGTAGGGGGAAAGTATCTACATTTAGGTTCTGAGTAATTTGGGGCAAATATGCCAAACTGGATGTGGTTAGGAGATCTTCACATTCTAGGTTGAAAAACTGATCAGTTGAGCTGCCTCAGTAGCACAGAAGTGTAACAGATGAGGATGGTACATGTGTGGGACGAGTTCTATTTCCTGAACTGCAAGAGAAGACAAATAGTTATTTGAACTATTTGAGGTGGTGCGGTTGACCCATATTGGTGAATTCCAAAATAGCACTTAAAATTTGTTATACTGAAACCCAACTAAATGGATTACTTTAAGCAGCATCAAGTTAGTCAAAATGCAAACAAATGATATCACTGGGAAGAGAAAGAAATTATAAGCCTGACAATAAACAAGTGGTTGCCAAGATACACACATTTCTCCTGCAATTCTTAATATAGTGCTCTGCTCAGCGCAAGACTGACAAAGGCCTCCAAACAGAAACATGTAGCACCCTTCTATTGCACTGAAATATTTTAAACAGGTATTTGCCAATTCAATGATATAGTGAACTCTTCCACCTGCAGGGGCTTTGGGAATCCCAAAGCATTCACTCTGGAAGTGATGAGAATCAGAAGCTTCTTTCCTTCACATGAAAAGTCAAAATGGAAAACAGTTGAAGTAAAACCTTAAATATCCTCATGCTATTCCTGCCATTATGTAACATCTACAGATTCTACATTAAGAAAATTCCCAATCCATCAGTACTAGCTTTTAAGGAAAGAGCCCTGAACCTCAGTAAGCTCACTATCAGAAGCAAACTCTGTGGCTGGCCCCTGAATTAATATCCCCAACACCATAACCAACAATACTGGTGCACTCACTTGCACTTCCAGAAGCTCAGTATTTCATCTAAAAGACCAGACATCTTGGTAGCACACAGCTAAAAGTAGGCAACAGCTACTGTGTAGAGTGTGCTCAGGAAGGAAAGCTAGAAAGGACTCAGCAGTTATTTTCTGAGAAATGCTCATGCATGTGCTATCTTCGTTCTTCTGGTACGTTCTTTAAGGATCTTGAAAGTATGACCCTAGAAACTAAAATTGGCAACCATTGGAGACCTCAATCTATGGACTTGGACTCAGTTACAATGCTATGTTTATGACCTTAGAATACCTTCAACATCACCACAGCGGTTTTCTAAAGTCCTCTATATGCAACAGGTTACAAATATGACCTGTGGTACAGAGTTGCAAGAACTCATCATCTCCCTTTCCTCCCTTTCCCTTGTTCATCCACTCATCAAAAATAAACCCAAACAGAATTAACCATGCTTCTATTCAAAGTTAATACTCAGTCCTCTCTTGCAAAGATGTTCTGTTTGACATACATCTATCTAAACTGTGAAGAACTGTTCTCTAATTTCCCGTAGTTCTGGCAGCTACCACTTCTATTTTGATACCGAGAGAGGCCTCATAAACCTGAAACCTAGCTTTTCCAACTACATGACAATCTAACACACAGCACCTGGAAGATTTCCGTCAAACAGTGTTTTCCTCTTGCTATCAGACCACTGATACAAAAAAGTAATATTCATCAGGTCTTTGAAAGGCTGTGAACTAAACAAAATAAGTGAAACTAGAAGTCAAAGCAATCAGGAGCCAAGAGCTGGATTTTCAAAAGTACCTGTGATTTCCAGTACATGTGGACCAGAAGTTACAGATTTAATAGATTGTTTTAAGAGTTGGAGAGTGTTTACTTGCAGCACAATGACTAAGCTGAACACCTAGTAATTAGCACTCAGCAGAAAAGCTCTGTTCAAGACAAAGACTTTAGAAAACACAGTCAGTTCAAGACCAGCAGCACAGTGCAGCCATACCTTCAAAGTCCTCCACATATTGGCAAGATCAACATACCTGAACATTCATAAACATGCTAAGAAGAGTCCTCTCTCAAGAGCCCCCTAAATCTAGTTAGTTTACTATAGGGACGAAATTTCCATCTCTATATTTTGCTTACTATTTAATGAGCTAATGACTAGATGATTCACTGACATCTAACATATATTCCTTGTACACAACCTGAGAGTTTGCTTCCTCTAAATTTTCAATGTAGGAGGCAAATTTAATGTTAGTTTGGAATACATTAAGAAAGCCTTCTTGATTGATGCTTTTTGAAACACAAATATTCATTTAATATAAGCTAAAAATAGTTTGTTTAAGTGGGCTCTGAACTGCAATTACTTGTCAGCCGAGACAAAGAAAGAAATCAAAGCTGAATTAATGTTCCTTTTGGATTTATCTGTAAAGCCTTGATGGAAAATACCAAAATCGACATTCCTTTAACTTCAGCTTATTATTATTTGTATGGTCAAATTAGCTTTTGAAATATGCCATAAGAGTTACAATCACTAAGAAATACCAGGCTTGCCCTGTTACTCATCATTGGGCTTTTTGAGTACACTGACTTGTAAGTATGCAAGACAGCACAGTTGTCCTGAACTTTCAGAAGAATCTTAAAAAGGTCTATTGCACGTAAGCATTTCTACCTCACTCAGAGTTTAATCCAGTACTTGAATTAGGGGGACAAATGTGTTTCCAGATCCCAAAACTAAAGTGTGGGGTCCTGGAACAGCATTTTACTCCAGGAACACAAAAAGTCAAATGACAAAAAGAAACACTCTGTGCTTATAGTTTATTCTTATGAAACATGCAGTCTTGGAAGGTAAATAATCCCCAGCTTTGGTTACGTTTCACTTCTACTATGTAAAAAACTTGTAAAGAACATGCTGAGAATACAGAAAAGAGTTCACTGCTCCTCAAATGAGGAAGATTTTGTTTCCTTCTTATGTCCTCTTCTCAGCCTTACAGGCCTTACTCTCTCTTGTTAATCGTTTACACTTGCCACTGGACCATCCTCAAACCAAGTTCAACATGCTAGGGCATGCAAAAGCTACAAAGCCTTTCTAACTTAGTTTTCTAACTTCTAAACATGATGAGTTGGCTCAAAAAACAGGTCAAATACATAACTATGCAACAGACTAGGAACAGAAATGAGGGCCTGGTAGTTTTTAGATAAGCCCTCCCAGGCTCACATAATATACCCCAAGATATGTACTTATGACACAAAACTTAGTATTTTAACCCTTGAACTGAGCACACCAACGGATCCCAGTGTGCATAAAGTACTGGTTCAATGGTCCCATCACAAGCAAAACACAGCTTTGTGAACAGTTTTTTTGCACCATGAAGACCAGTTTTAAAATGTTTGATGGCCATTGATAGGACAAACCAATACAACTTTGATCTCAAAAACTTCCAGATGAGTTGATGTAAGTGGCGGGTGAGGGGGAGCATAGGAAAAGAAAGCTTTAAGGGGATAATGATAATATTTTCTTAGGGGAAAAAGCAGTCTCCTGATTTCAGTAGAAAGAAGGAGATGGTCATGGAGCTGCATGGAAAAAGAAAAGGGAGAACATGAGTACCTAAAAATAGCTGAAGTTACATAGTCTTTGCTTGAAATATATGTATGTACTGTAACTTGATGAGGTGCCCCTAGCAATTCTGTAACAATATATATGTGAAACACATATTTTATTTAAATAGTTTAAGAAGCACAGACCTGCCTTTTTTATTTTCTTAAAAAAAGACACAACTTCCAGACCCCATCTAGTGGTGTGAACACCTTACAGCAACCTCCTCAATCAAAACCACATTTAAAGCTTTTCAATGCACTGTTTTTAAAAAAGAAACAATACAGATGGCTTCAGTTTAACGTCCACCTGAAAGAATAGAAATACCTACACATTCTAAAAATAGAAAAATAAGATTTCCAGAATCACTAGTCAACTTGTAATCATGCTGGAATTACATTAGTTCTGTATTAATAGCACTTCATATGCTATTTTTGAGGACCCAACCCACCACATTCAGATCTTATTAGTATACTGAGGTAGAAGGAGAGAATCTCAATTGCTGCACTAAATCTGAGACAGAAGAGATATCAAGCTGTGAATGAACTTTGGGAAAAAGCAAAATGAATCCGCCTCTGCATCCTGACTCAGTCAGCAAGACTAATCAAATTATGACTATTTGAAGTGAGCTAAACTTTCCACAATTCAGAGCTGTGCAACGGTCTCTAAATTTCTCCATGCATGCCAAGAAATGCTGGCTTTTCAATTACCTCCTTCATTGTAGTAGCCAAGCATAAAGTACTCCCAGCTTCCCATCAGAAAGTTAACCAATTCCACACCATATGAATAAAATCTACTCATAATCAGGACTTTTTTCCTAGCCCTAAAAATATTCAATTTAAAATTTTTAGAGGTGTTTAATGTTGCCTGACTAAAGAAGATGACAAACCTGACTTTTCTTGCTGGAGGCATGCAATCGCAAGCTGAGACAAATTCTCCCAGAACCCAATTGGAGGAGAGCCACATATTTTGGAGAAAAATACTCTAGTGTAAAAATCCTCAGATTTTCTGGATAAATAAGTAGATGCAGTTCATTTGTTTCTGACAAGCAGTGGAATCTATATCTGAATTCTTTAACCTACAAAGACATCACTGCTCTATTCAATATTTTGAAAATGTAGAGTTATTAGTTTAAAACTACACAATCAGCCATATTCCACTGACTAACATACAAGTTTAGAAGTTAACAGCGAATCTCCCCTTTTCTGACAGTTCATTATCAAGCTGAACAAAGTCGAAGAAAAACTATACTTCACTTGAAGAATCTCTGCTGATTAAAACTAGGAATTCAGCATCAAGCCTGATCCCCTTCAAATGAGTGAAGGCCAGCCAAATCCTGTGGGTTTTATCAAACCTCACCTATAGCTGTAAAAAGTCTTACCACACCAGTGCTGTTGGCTGCAATACACGTTATGTGAAGGTACTGCTAATTACAGCACTGCTACTGGCCACAAACAGCTAGTCTTCGGAATTCCAAGCTTTTCATTTGCTGGACTTTGCAGATGAGCAGCAGCAGGATTCCCCAGAACAACCTCCAGTTATGAAGCAAACCAAGTAGTGCCTGCATCAGTCTAACTCTGCCTCCATCTGACAACTGACAGTAGCTGGGGAAATAAGTTTTACAGGAAATGTTATACCAGCAGCAAATTATTAACTACATGTAACCATATCAGCTGTCCCATATTGGAAGAGTGCTGTGGTCCAGCTTAACCCACTGGAAATTAAAATTTTGGCAATCCACAGCAAACATTTAAAAGTATCTATACTTCTTCCCCTTCTTTCTACCCACTCAACCTCTAATCAAAACCCCACTACCACATATTGTGACAAAACAGACAAAGTTTACCTAATCTAGTACTTTCTATTAGCACCACAGGTGGAATGATACGACTGAAAACCTTCCACAATGGCCACAGTGTTATGATGGACTACATCAATACTGAAAGAAAGGAGGAATTTCCCTTGACAGTTTAAGGCATAAAAATCCCTCACAAGTGAATGTCATGTGCATGTAATGTAAATAAAAATGTAGACTAGGGAAGGAATAGACAGATCTAGTAATATTTTACTGTAGGTTATTGTCTAACCCGAGACAGTCATTTATATATTGTGCTATTCAACAATCCCAACAAGATTTCAACAATCAAATACTTCTAATTCATGTCCCTCAAAAATCATGTCCCTCTATTCCCTCATCCTTCTTACACTTCAGTATTACATTTTCTTGGATACCAATGACAGTATAAAAGAGAGCTACAAACCTGTAGGGAAGCAAGGATTTCCACCATTAGCAGACTTTTTTGACAAGGAGGAAAGCATCTGATGCAGTAGCCCTTCTTTGTTGTGTTAGTGACATGCTTACACAGGCAGCGTCCTGTTTATCCCTAGATTATGGAGAATTTCAGGGCTGTTTAACCCATTCTGCCTATAAATTTACCAACCAAAATGGTTTTGGCACACATCTTACCTGCAACTACAGCAACCTTTATTATTAATAAGAATACAGAAAATATTCATAAACGCCCTCACATACCAACTTCAGTTTTAAGCAGTCTATCACAAGTACTTATAAAATTATATGGATTACTTTATCTTTAACAAGAACTATTTTCCCCCCTGATAATTAAGTGTATTTTCCCCAGAAGAGACTGCAACAAACTAAAACACTGTAAGTGTTTTTACACTGTAAGTATAAATTCTAGCTTCCACTTCCTCGCTGCAGTGAGGATTGTATCTTAACTGATCTTAAAACAAATACATTTTTTTCCTTGTAAGACAAAGTAAATTGGCCACAAATAGATTAAAAAACAAGTTCCAGCTTTCTAGATTAGCATATTGTATCTAGAGAGACAAGAAGAAGTTTTGACAAATTCTCTGTTACTTTAAAAAGACTGAAAATCCAGCCTAATTTATTTGAATTTGAGTAACTCAGGGTTTGGCAGCCCACTAGCAGGACACAGATCATTCTGAAGAGTCCACTTTCCTGCGAGTTTCACGGGGAAAAAAACTTGCAGTGGCAGCAGAGTGCTTTAGACCCATTTTCTTTCCCTAAGCCAAGCATACCCTTCTCACTGTGTTTTGGGCACATACCTGATCAGGCAGAGGAGAGTTAATGGCTGTCCCAGAAAAATGGTAGCTGAAAGCAGCCTTAACACCTGCACTGATTTACGTTACAGTTGGCATCCAGCCAGACTTAACCCACCACAGATTATTATGATGAACAAATGAAAATTCAACATCTGAAAGACTGAAAAGGCTTAATCTCTCATGCACGCCAAAGTCTGGTATTGGACATTGCAAACATCCACTTTAGAACCAGTCTAACCATATTTCAAGCTGCACCCTAATTCTCTTCATTTGTTTTTAACTCTATGCAAATCTGGAAGCACGTTATACAGCCAAATGATTATACAGATGTCTGTATCACTCAGGAAGTCATGTAAAACTCACAAACACTGAGTAAAAAGCTGCCTTGACTACAGCCTCTAGCCAGCCACTAAAAACTGAGTTGGGCAGCGAAAACAAAGTGTAAACCAGGAAGTGCCCACCACAGCTTCTTCCAGTAGTAGCAAGACAGTGCTAAAAATAATGATGAGAACTTGACACAGCAATCCAAGTTAATTTGCAGTGGTGAAGCCAGGCAGGCTTCGAAAAGATCACTTACCTTAACACTGAAGATCTAGCCCCATTTTAAATCAAATTAGATCATAAGTATGAAGAAGAATATTAATTATGAAAAATAATTGATTACCAGCATTACTGTTAACTTTGTTCTGCATCTTTTCTTACTATCATATATTCTGACTTAAATACAAAAAATACCAAAGCAGCAGGCAATCACCTCCCAAGGGAAAGAAATAGCACAGCATAAAACAAGGACAGCCAGATCATACCTCTGAGGTTTGCGAATATCCCAGAGTCCTACACCTTCCTTAGAGTTGGCGGTAGCCAGTAATCTGGGTTCTACTGGATTAAACATCACACTGTGAAAGGCTGATGGGTAGTGTGCCAAGCAGAAGGGCTCTGTTGAAAAAGTTTAAATTTCAGACGTAAGAAAAAACAACGCATATAACTGCTTGATGCCAGAAGTTTGGCAGCTGAGTATGGAAACAGCATTAACAAGATCTGAAGATACAGAGACATGTTCAAACCACTTCTCAAGCTGACACATCCAAAGCAATATAAAACCTGAAGTTTTAAAATCCACCCACATGTACATTAATTCTGTCTAAATACGGAAAAGGACACATACTGAATTTCAAGACACCATTTGGCTTATAGAAGTTTATCAGAGTTTATAACTAGCTATTCAAAGATCAAATATTTGAATCTTCTTAAGGTTCATGACCAAGTGCTCATCTGATAAAGACTATACATGGAGGGACTTCTGAAAGCTTCCTAGTAAGATATGCCTGAGAGCTTCCACAGCTACTGATGACTACCCAAACCATAAACGTAGCTGCAATTGCTTGTAAGGGAGAATACTTTACAAGAAGTGAAGTAAGTTTGTATGAAACTCAACTCAGAACAAGCTGCTAACCCTGGGGAAAAGAAGCCTACCACCTCTTAAGTGCTGTACAAGCAGACAAGAAGAGTGTTCCCCTTGCAAAATAAAATGTTAACAGTTAGCTCTTGTTTTCTACTCTGTGTGTGAACAGCATGCTCTTTCAGACTCTTTCCCTTTCATAAGACTGTTTGGACTGCTAGTCTGCCTTATTCATTCCATCAAAATACTGTCTCCATGAAGAGTGGGGAAAAGCCTTGACTCTGTTACCTTGTCTCTGTTTCTGTGAGCTTTACAGCTTTAGGCACAGTCTAATTCTCTTCCCTGTGTGTACTTTTTGAGGCATGCTGCCACTCTTTCAATCAACTATGAAACCAGAATCAATGCCTATTTTGAGCCAGGGATTATTCCAGACTTTCCTATTCAGTGTTTACTTTGGTGCAACTCCTGTGTTGCTCACGTGCTTGGGAGACAGTTACTGCCCTTATCTGGGCCACTATGTGCAGCACCTGTAGCCTCACAAGCACTTCCAAAGGTATGTAATTTTCTTTCCTCGTATCCTTCATCACCAAATATAAAACACAGTTAAACAGACAACCCTCTCAAATTCCCAATATCTTATGAAATGACTGCCCATCAAGCAACTGAGACAGAATTAACATTTACTTGTCTTGCCCCATCTGTGTCCTACTATAAGGCTCTATTATAAGTTCTTTTATACACGGACTTCCCTTTTTAGCATTTATTTAGCACTGATGAAAACAAAGGTCTCCGAACACAGATGAAGCTCCGTGGTGCTATTCAGTATCATAGGAGTCAGAAGTAAAAAGAAGACAACTTTTGTTCTGCCAGTCTGCCCAAAGGCTTTAGAAATTGCTGTCAGTATGCCAGCAGCTCCAAATAAGGTTTAACACCAAAACTGACCTTCTATATTTGCATCATCAAATCAGAATCCTGCTGGGACATAAAAGGCTGTGCTATTAAAATGGCAGCCCCCACTGAGAAACAAAGGCCTGCATTAGCTGACTGGAGAGACAAACATCAGCTTGCCAAATAAAGGAGCTGGGTTTTAAAATAAACATTCAATTTGTGTATATTTCCTTAGTCAAATAATTGTCACTAATTACCAGTGCTTTCCTTCACACCTTTATTATAAATAAATTGGCACAACAGTTTTCTTCTAAGATATCAAAAGTTGCCAATTTCAGCCTATCAAAGAGAGATTACAGGAGTTAAACTAATGAGGCACTAAGTCATTTTAATGAAAAGTAGGGGGATTACTTTTCTATTGTTCTTCATGCTCATTCACAATTGTGGCTCTTATATACTGGAGTATGAATGTGTTTCTCAAGGGAGCAGCTCAATACCATCTTTAACAAAAATTGTAAGTAGGTTTATAAAAATTACTGCATAAATCACTCAGCAGTGAAAGACAGGGAGAAAGAGAAGGTTCTTCAGCTTCTTTTAATGCATTATTTTAAACTAGGAGGTTATTTGCAAGATTTTAATAAGCTGGCCACTCAGGGTGACTAACTATACTCGCACTAGCAAGCATAGTGCCTTTTCCCATGAAAATACCATTGGAGACAAGGGCATTACCCCAGTGAGAAGCATTACATTGCAGTAAACATTGTCAGGGCTCACATATAAATGCTGACTCAGGATTTTTATATAAGCATGCAACACCCATTTTTTTAAAATTCAGAGAATCTAAAACACAACTTCAAAATTACTACAGACAACGTCTTCACATCATTTTCACTGGTGCAGCAATCTCATTTGAAGTCTCAGCAACAGTAAAAGCAGTAACAAAGTTAAACTACAACAAAGAAGGACAAACTTAATTCAGAAACTCAGATCAGACTGGACATTAACTTCGGATACTGAGCAGCTTCATACAGATGCATTTAAATATCTAGTCCTCCCGACTGTTGACATTCACTGCCAGCAACAGGTAATTCTTCTAACAGAGAGATCTTTATGGTGGAGAGTTCAGGAGAAGGCAATAAAGGAACATTCCCCATTTTCAATTTTGAAACCATATAAAGTGTATAGGCGTATCACTTGGATATTATGAAGACATGAAAAAAGGGATGAAGTGACCTTTGGATTTTCTAAAAGTAAAATATGACAGAGTGATTTAATCTCTTACTTTGATAGAGTAACTGACCTTTTATATAGGGGAAAAGTGGCAGATGTAATGAGGACTAAGTTCACATTTGGGATAGCATCAAGTTTAGTTGCAGGCAGTTGGGATTAGTAAAGAGAGTTGCATGGGGTAAGAAACTGGCTAAAGGGAAGATGATAGCTCACTAACAGATAACAGATCTATGAGCAAGAGAAGTGTTACTGATGAGTTCCTCAAAGACACGGAAGAGACAATGTAGATATTTTAATTAAGGTCTGTAATACACATATATGAAGTGTGCGCATTGTTTTTCAGAATGTTTAATAAAATTACTACATGGAAAAGAGATAAGAGGTAATAGGATTATGCCAGAGAACTGCACAAAATTGGATGCTGTGCTAGTATGTTTAATTTTTACATATACTTATACAAGAGTAATATGCCTGGGGTAGGGAGGGTATCTATAAGCATCTATTATGAGTATTCTGGTGAGGCTTGTCAAGAAAAATCTAACTCTGGTTACTCGTGTTCAATAAAGCCCTCAAGATACTAGAGGGCGTAAAAGACTCCTGTGAGACTACGAAGTATGTCTTACTTCAGCTTTCATTTCCAAGTCAAAAAGGGACAGAATTGCAGTCTAGAAAAGTGATCAAATTCACTAGGCATGGAAAAAGATAATTCAGTTCAAACATCAGCTTTGACCCAACATCAAATGTGCACAAAATACATTAAGCTGGATTTCAGTGCCATGAACAATTTTCCTCAAACTACTGGTAATTGCATTTAAACAGCTTACAAAACAAGATGAATGATTATTTTACCTATGGATGAAGGGACCCATATTCTGTATCCTGCAGATTGCTCAGTGTTCTTTAGGATGAGGTAAACTTGAAGGTTCATGTACTTAAGTATTACTTGAGTATTCATGCATTGAAATTCAATTATTGAGGTATTTCTCTCAAATGTATGTAACTACAGTTTTAAACTGAGATTCTTCAGCCTCAAAACTGCAGCTGTAAAAACATAGGTTACAGTGTTTTGATAAACTGCAGGTTTGTTTCCTAAATCAACAGTATTCAGTTGTTTCAGAAAAAAAAGATTGAAGTAATAATTCAACTTCCCTTTTATCACATAAGGGCTCTAAGTTTCCTTACAACCAGAAAACATTGTGTATACCTGTCTCAAGGTCAGGAAGTATATAAATAGCTTTGGAAACTATCCAAATCAAAATAACAGCTTTCTAAACATCGAATTTTTTTTTTTACCCCAGGCCATAGGAAAAAACAAACATATTCCCAATTTATTGCAAGATGTTGTCTTTGGCAAGATGTTGTCATTGAAGAAACATTCCCTCCGCTGCCGCTTTACTCAAGTTAAAACCTATTCATACCGAGTTCTATGCTAGTCTGCACTATATGCTGGTACTTTATAAAGTCATTTCAGACAGTAACACTGAGCTGTAAAGACCAGGGCTTGCCAATCACTGGCCAAAAGAATTATGCCTCACTTTCACCAAGTGAAAGCGGGGCAATACTCCAAGTCTCACTGTCTCAACTGTCCTAGAGAAACATAACTTTTCCTTGCCGTGCATTAATTCTTCCTAAATCAATTACCTTTTCCTTCTAGAGACCTTACCTCCATGGGAAGACTCTCGGATATCCCAGATAAGAACCCGGCCATCATCTGATGAACTAGCAAAGATGTTGTCATTTACTGGGCTCACTGAAAGGCCATACACTGCATCTTCATGGGCAAACACATCCAAGGTTTCAGTGCTGGAAAAGAGATACAACATTATCATTCTTCCTTCTTTTGTGATTGTTTTAAAAAGCAAATTATTTACAGCTTTATCTACCTAGTAATACTTAGTGACGGAATTTCTGTAACTTCTTAAGAAGATCCTTGTGTTTAATTAGGGTAAAAAACAAACAAAATGCCCAGGTACAGTGACCTCACACTATGAGGAAAAAAAACCTCTCAAAATAAAACCCAAACATTAAAAACTTCAGATACTGCAAGATGCTCTGGAATGTGTGTTGTATTACATTAAGTTTGGGAGGTGGTAACGCGAAAGGAAAAGAAGTCTTGGGACCTCTGGAGTAAATTTTTACTATTTAATGTAAAAAGGAAAACGAGACAGAAGTTCATTCTTTAATACAGGTTTCTGTTTTGTCCAAAAGTTCAATTGAAGCTTCCATAAGTGCAAATTTCCAGATGGCTTTTTCAATATGTTTTCTTTGTTCTTCAGGATAGACAGACCTATATTTTTCCATGTAGAAAGAGCAGAAAAAACCCAACAAAATAAAAATAATTCCCCCAACAGCACCTGGATTTCAGCCATTTCACAGCTATAAAAAAAGAAAAAGCACATTCTCTATTCTTTTCCCAATATTTTAGATCACTTAAAAAGCAGGAAATGGTAGTAAGGAGAAGCCAAAAGCTGAAATACTAAATCAGAAGATTCTAGGACTGTTTTATTTCTTTTAAAAAGCCCCTTTAGTTCTTTAGGGAATAAACTTTGTATACAATCCCTATATCTCATGGAAGCTCCACCAAAGAGATCCCACATAAAATCAGCATTTTGCTCACTTGGCAATTGATGTTCTTAGTGGCAGATCTACTTATTCTGTCTCAGGGATCATTAACAAAAAACTGGAAAAAAAACAGTAACAGCAAAAGCCATTTAAAGCTATGAAAAAGCAGTTGACAGACCTAGTGTTATCATTAGAAAGAGATTAATTTTCCATAGAAATCAATCAGAATTTGGTGTGTCAGACTACTAAGGTTTGTTTCAGAAGATCACACAAAATAGCCTTAGGGGAAGGAATTCTGTATGGACTACAACTGGACTTAGCATACTAAAAATATAAAAACCTGATAACAAAAGAACATTAAAAATATGTACATATCAAAAGCACTTGCTAAAACATCTAGACAAGACACAGTAGGGAAAACTGGGTTATATAGAAAAGTTAAAATGACAAAGATCTTGTAGAAGCTTAAAAAGTCAGAGCACAATAAACACCAGCATCTAAAATTGACATTTCCACATTTATTTACAGTAAGAAAAATAAAACACCAAACAATTCTGCCAAAAGCAAACATCACTCCCCCCAAAAAAACCCAAACAAAACATCCCTTCCAAAAGCCCTAAAATTATAAAGTCAATACAAAAAAAACCCAAAACACCCCAAACACTAAACAACACAATATTCCTGAGAAAGCATCAGAACAGAACACAAAGTTACTTTTGCCCAGCTTGCATGTAAGATTTATGCAAGACATAAGGTCTGATGGAAGACAGATGTACACTGAACAAATCAATGCAAAAGTCTTTGGACAAACACATCAAGAAATACGTCCAGATTATGTAATTCAGGAAACTCAAAAAAATGTAAGGTTTTGTATTTCTCTGTTCTTACATATATCTCTTGCTGTTTTTACTTTATACTTGATTTTCTTGAGTTCATGTTAAATGAATGGTTAGTGCTTAAATCTGTAGAAGTTATAAGTACAGACCAAAATTTTAAGTTTTTTTACTTCAAAAACAGTAAGCTCAATAGACATGATGTCTAGAGAAGTCAATACAATATAATACCACTACTGTATTACTAATACTTTGACTAACAAGCCTAATCTTGATGTAGCACAACAAAGCCTAATTCCCAACTGTTTCACAGTCTTGGTAGTGTCAAGTAAGTATCAAAACCAATATGCTTCATGTTAGTGTGGAGAAACAGGCAGCTGCATCCAAAGTTTTAAAAGGAAATTAGGTAGGCCAAGCACTAGCCATTTTAAACACAAGTCAGGTGAGTGTGTTGGAAAACAAGAAATCTGCATGTGCCAACAGTTGTATGTGTGCCAGAATAATCTACTCAGAACCTACTATGTTGTCTGCAGGAGAGCATGTATATTTAATGAGCATTCTCTTTCCTGAGGTCAAATAATACAGAACCCAAGTGCTGAAAAACAAAATGGGATGAAGGGGAATACTTCACTCCAGTTATGAATTTAGATAAATAAAACAAAAATTTCAGTATTAAAACACTCTTCTTTTCCTAAACCATTAATTTAAAACAGGAAATGCCTCCAGTGAGTTGACATTAAAGGAGTTCTTGAAGCAGCGGAAACAGCAAACTGTGTATTTACCTTTCAACATCATGGAGTATAACTTGCTCATCATTGCCTAAAAGAGAAATATAAGCAATTAGCATCATGTTCCAGTGGTTAAAAAGCATTATAACAGGAAAAAAAAAAAACCAAACCACCTTTTTTTTTTTTTAAACTTACAGTTTTGAAACCAATATTGAAATAGAGAAGACCAGCTCAATTGCTATGTGGCTACCCTCTACTCAGTTATATGAAAGGTTCCATGTGATATTGCCAGTCATGACCAAATGCACTAACCTGTTTCATCTGCTTCTGCTCAACAAATAATTCTATTTAAACATACTACCAATCATTCTTTGTCCAGTTTGAGCTTGAGTTTTGGGACATTTGCAATAAAGATAAGATTATTACATGAAGGAGCAGAACATTTTTACCTCTCATGAAAATACATCTTTCTTTCTGCTCAAAGGATGCTCCATAAAAAGATCATGGAAGGTGAAAAAAGATGTCATAAATGAAATGCACTTGGCTCTCAGATCAAATACTGCCAGCTAACACTGTCAGCATTCAGGGTTTTGCAACCATCGAGAAGGCACAAACATGACAGCCAATGTAATTTCTTCTGTATTAACAAAAACCAAACCAAGTAACCAGAAAATCACGTCACTTTTCTTTGATCACATCCATTGAATACAGTGGAAACTAACCACATATGTGCAGGCTAAGAGGGTCACAGCTACAAAGTAATTCCAATAGCTCATGCAGCGTTTCTCAAGCTATAACAACAGATTATTTTTTCAATCTCTCTGCTGAATATTTAATTACCTAAATTTGGCACCTCCCCTTTAGAAATACTTAGGGACACACACACTTTTATATTTAATTCAGGAAAAAAAAAAAAAAACAAACCAGAAAGCCTGCAAAGTCATATTTTTATGCTCTGTATATCTCAAGAGTTGTGATGTAGAGTTGTGAAGCTTTCCTAATACACACTAAAGGCAGAGGTTCAGAAAGAGCAAAATTTCATGTTATGATTCTTAAATGTTCAGTTGACTCAGTTTTCATTTATCCCACACATATTTCAGTTGTATTCTGTCCCAACAGAAAAATATGAGAATATTTCTCTTCGACTATCAAAGTATGAGATTTTCTACAACCATTTGCTCTTTGCCCAGGCTGCTAGTAAAATTGTGCCAGCCTTAGATTACTGCAGTAGCTCATCTTTTCCATGGTACAATAAACAAGTAATTTAAGTGTAAGTGTCCTTTGGTCATTAACTGTATTTGGAACTGCCCATTATATATTATTACACACTGTTTATACCCAGTAAAACTACTCTAGTGTCTATGTATTTCACCAGTGAAAAATGCAGCCTAGTTTTTCCAATGATGAAATTTCCTCCAGCAGACAGTCTTGGCTCTTCAGTCTCCATCCAGTATGAACACAAGAATCATTCCAGTTGCCTGGTGTCAGGCATCTAGTCATAATGTGATCAAATTCCCTTCCATCACAAGCTCCAAAATGGGAAAGAAAGAATGAAAGGAGAATGGAATAATCACTGTTTTCCTCTGTTCTGTGTGTGGGAGGAGAAAGTGGTGACAAAAATCTAACCACAAACTGTTTGATTGCTTCTGGTAAAAATTCATCTCTGCAGAAAACATCACTGCTCTTCAGCCCAGTGGAGTTCCCACTTAACAGAGTTTTTATTTTAACACTGGAGAGTTCATTCTTCTTTGAGACTAACAGGGTCGTAATTGTATACACAACTGTGTCATTTATAATCTCTCTTGTTTTGATAACTGCAGTTACAACAATCAGAAAGACAGGAGGAATCTGTTATTCCCTTCAGTTATATTTTTAAGGGCGAAATACCACAGAGCTCATACAGAAGAACACAGTTAAGGTGGCCCAAACCCCATACCTGTCATATAAGCCCTAAAAGAAACGAATTCAATTTCCTGTAGGTTTATTTCAACTTTTCATATAGCTAACATTAAGTGCAAAGAAAAAAAAGTCCATGCAGTTTGCTAGGAAGGGATCTTGCGTTTCAAATGCTGCTCTACTCTCAGTGTGTGTGGACAGAAAAGGGCAACAATATTCTTCAGGGATGGGAACTTCTTTGGGATGGTTTTTTCCTCCAGATATTACATGCGAAACAATGTCCACTCAGTTCCTGCCTTTAATTTTCATATCAGCTACATGGGGTGTTTGCTCCTTCAAAGCAAAGAGCTCTGAAATTCCTTGGATGCAATCCAATTTGTACTGAAGTGGAAAATCCTTCTTCTCTGTTATCAAGAGTTGCTTTAGGGAAAGGTCATCAGATCCTAAGTCATTAGTCATTGGCAGTCATTTATTTACAGAATAAATTGAATTCTGTGGGACTTGTGCTAGTTTCCATATTCCAATTTTTAGTTTTGGGGGTTTTTTATATATTCCAACTTCTATGATTTAAATACAACTCCAGATTCAGGTGTGGGTGTGGGTGTCTGTGTGACAACCAGTAGATCTTAGGACCCACAAATCTTTCAGACCTTTAAAAAATCTCCCAGAGCATCAGTGAGTGAATAAATATAGCTAGCCCCATTTTACCAACAGAGATAAAACAGATGGTACATCTAGGCCATGCAGCAAAATGACTCTTTACAAGGGATCCAAGAGTCAGACTCACAGCCCTTGCAGATGAGCTCACTGAATCTTGATGGAGCAGCTGAAAGAGTTCCTGACTCCTCCAATGGAAATAATTTCTGGCAGAGGCAGAGTGTTTTTATGCAAACTGGAGGAGGAAAAAGAGATGAGAACGGCCAGTTTCTCTGTGCATCAGCTGTCACAGCTCATCTAACCTGGCATCTTAGCAAAAATCTACCATAATCAATTATATAAATCTTTAACTGCAGGTGTGAACTTCAGTAGCAAGGTACATTCAAGCCACTCTTCCGCCTTTCCTGTGAAAACAGCAGCCTCTGACAGCAAAACCCAATGGACAGAGGGCTGAGTTGGACATGAGAAAATACCATTCCAGCTGGTCCAGCAAGATTTGGCACACTTCATTCCTTGAATATTCATGTAAGGTTCCATTTGTCTGAATTCAAACTAAAGTAAAACAGTCTCAGGCCCAAAATTCTGCTGGAATCACTTGTGCAGATATATTCATTTGAAGACAGCATGCACTACTGTCTTTGTCATAAAACAAACAGCAGTCCCCAAAATAACAAGATAGGCCTCACTATTTGACAGTCTTGGGGTTTATTCCATCTGAGAAGTATATCTGAATCATTTCATCCTTGAAATCTGACACCATCTTAAGCTTTGTCATGTCTTTTCTTCTAAGGCATACTATAATTTTAACACAACACTGATGGACAGGAAGCTTCCACCATTCACATGCACTCAGAATAAATCTCTAGCATTGATTTGCAGTTCACAAATCTTGGTTCAAAAAGGAAATCTAAACCCTAAAGGAAATCTAGCTGTATGTTAATGGACACCCTGATGAAAGATACAAATTCTCATCCATTCTATGACCATGTCAGATAGTGGAAATGAAGTACAGCAGAAAATGACTCTTGACTGCATTGACACTTGTGCCTTTTTCTTCTCAATTCAATTTTCCTCCCTATCTCAACACTTTAAAAATCAAGTGGTGAAACGGATCTAATTACAGAAATTATTACCACAGAACCAGTCCACTTCCCGTACCTTCGTTTTCAGACCAAATTAAACTTTCTATTAAAAAGTAGATATATATTAAAAAGAGATGAGAGCATCTAGGGCTATCAGAGCCCAATGTACCAACAGTTCTAAAAGGCAGAGGCTTACCTAGCAAGAACTGAAACGGAGTCTAAGAAAACATGATCCACCAATAGATGGCAATAGTCCTTCATGAGCCATCTAAGGGTGCATTGAAATCAGATAGTAGCAGCAAAGATTTAGAAGCATCAGGCTTGAGTGCCAGAGAGAATGCAGGGTCTGCTCTCAGTACAGCTAAGAAGGAATAACAAAAATAATGTTTTCCACCATGTTTAGCACAAGCAGGGGCAGGCTGGACCCAGGATTCTCATGATAGTTCGAGACACGATGAGCTTACAACAGGGTTTGGGAAAAAGCATGATAGAATTGAAAATGTTGCACTAGGTAAAGGATTCCCTGTTTCCAAAAAAATTTCAATTGCTGATTAAGAACACCTTCCAGAGCTCGTGTGGGGCAGGATCTCACACATGGCTTCTACTCCAAGGCATTCATAATACATACTCATGTGAAATCAGGGTGCTCTTCCTTCCTTACCTCCAGAGAACACTTTTGTATTGCCACTGTTGAAAGCTAGGCAGAAGATATTAGAGTGATGCTCCCCTTTCAGCTGAACTGGTTTGACTCTTGAGTGGATGGCTTCTTCCATATGCCAAAGTAAGACCCGGCGGTCATCTCCTCCTAGAAGAAATAAAGGAAATGTGCATTATTGCCTGAGCTATGTATAAATTGATTACAGACAAATTATTTAATTCTGCAGCTATTCATAAAAAGCTTTGCTAAAACCTTAATTAGCATTAAAATGTATGCTTTTTTTATATATAGGCGCACATTTACATTAAGATGTCATGCAGTCAGGTATTCAATCAAAATTAATGAAAACAGAGCAATCAGCAGGAAAAGTTTGAATTAAACAGCTGCCATTCTGCCAATACATAGTGACGACCTATAGCAACCTGGAGAGTCAGAAATTTACTGCTATGTAAAACTCTGTGGCAAGCTGCAGATGAATTACATGCCAAATACACATACACATGTTGGCAAAATGCTTCAACACCAATTCCTTGTTGCCAGCATTCCTTATGTTATTAATAAAACACAAACTTTTTCCCCCTTTCACTGACAACTGTATCTCTTCCAGCAGTCTTTGCAAAGCCTTCATAGCATAGGTTGGCTCAGGACTGACATGTGGCCATAAAAGGATTTTACTGAAGCACTCAGCAGTCTTCAGCATGCACAGTTATGTCAGGCTTCTAGATCTGTAAAAGTTAAGACACACATTTCTGAGGTGAAGTCCTGACAAAGAGAAAGTCCTGACAAACTTCTTGGAGAAACGAAGTTCAACTCTCTTGCTTTACATCTTGCTGTACTCCTAATTGCTTGCCTACATGGAATGCTGAGTTTAGAGCTCTCTACATAAATATATTTAAGTGCCTCCTTCTCTGTCTGGCAAACAGTTATACATAAAATAAATATTAGACTGTTTGTGCTTCAATTGCATTAAGTTATTATTTATTAGAAAAAAAGATCAAGACACTATTGCATTGGTCAGGATTCTCAACAGCAATTTTGAATGCCCTTAAAATCTGAATACGGTTTCTTCATGTCAGGCTCAAAATACTTTTGGTATCTGTCTTTAATAACAAATGAAAGAGAACGGCATCACAAGTCAAAAGTGACACTAGAAACATGCTGATTACAGTTAAAACATTTGGTTCTTTGCAAAATCAAAAGCCTAAACTCAGAGCCTTTTGAGCTGCTATCCAAAGGACAAAGGCATCAAAAGGAGAAAAAAGAAACCAAAATTATTTGGCCTACTGTTTTCTTACAGAAAAGGTAAATGCATAAAAAGATTTCATTACTACAGTTAATCAGATTTCTTAAAACTTTTCACATCATATGATGCTATTAAGTTTTCCCATGGAACTCAGTTATGTCAAACATGCTACACGTAAACAGTCTCTCAGCCCATGAGTCTCCTAACAGATTTTATGACACTTTGATAGACAGTACAGCAGCATGTTATGATTACCCATGCTCCATGAAATTGTGTATTCCTCCTCCTGATTTTGCACTTCACACATCAAACAAGAGTGTATGGTACAAAAATTTGTGATGCATTTGATAACTACTGAAAACAAGTCAAATCTGATGGGTCCAAAATCTCACAGTAATTTATGGTCAACTGAACTGATGGAAGCTTATATTCCTTTCTGTATAGAAATAGGAGAGAAGGTTGTATTTGCATTCTAGTGATTGCAGATGGGCTTGTAATAAGGAAACACAGACATACACGAGGGTTGAAACATATGACCACATTATTAAATTAAAATTAAGAATTGTCACACTGAACATGGCTACTTCCCAAAGCTGCCAACAGCCATGTCATAACGTTATCCCTACCTGAAAATAATTTAAGCAACATTTAACACAGGTGAATGTCAACATTGCTTCTATCAGACTTCATTTGCTGCCTACTGTAAAAGACATTTCAGGGTAAAACATTGTAACATATTGTTGTTATTTGTTACCATACCAAACCAATTTGCAAAACCACTGCAGTATGTCTACATAGCCTCCTGTCTAACAACACAGCCGTCTAAGCATCTCACTTTTAACAGTAGACTCATAATCATTTCCACCAACCACTGTCCAGATTCAACAAAAATCATTAAGATATCCATAGAAAACAAACATTACTGTGGTTCCCAGCACACATACAGTATGGTAGAGTAGGATAAATTGCAACCTGTGCAGAAAAGTGTTTGATAGTGTGCAAAAGTTGTCACTACCTTCTCTTTGAAGCTCCTATACCTTAGTGCCTGTTTCCTCTGCCTCCACCTTGGAAACTACTTTTCCTGTTGAATGCAAATGTCTCCGTCTTCCCAGACACCTAGATCTCCATGAAACTTTGGTGGTGGTACATACCACAGCTTAGGAGGTTTTAAATGCTTTCCACACTCATGCAATGCTGTTCCTTCTCCATCTGTGTATTCTCTTGTACATCCTTGTCTTTGAGAACTTCTAGACCTGTTCACTCCTCAGTTTTATTCCTCTCATACCCCATTGAGACATAAAAGTTTAACAAAATAATAACACTAACTGAGTTGCCAGTGTGTTCCCTTCTAATTCCAATTCAGCTGTTCTAGAAATGCTTTTGACTTAAGGCCAGTTCCACCAGAAAGAAAATGTTACCCAGTGTGTTGGACCACAGAGGATTTGTGGCAAACAAGACACTTCAGCAGTCCCGACATCCTCATACAAGAGAACAAGGAGTGTTAAGTCACGGGCAAATAATATCCAAGAAAAGTAACTGAAACCAGGAAAGGTGCAAACCAGCAAATGCAGTCTCCATTACCCAAATCTGACTCTTACAATAAGAGCGAAGAAACGAGGCAGGTGCACATGTATGGACAGGTATAGAGGGAGAAAGCAAAGAAAATGTGAATACATAGTTTTTATGCTTTGTAGAAAGGAACTATGATTCATCAGACACAAACTGCATTCACATTACACAACATAAGTTACAAGTCTGAGAACTATAGAAAACTTCAGGTCTATAGTATTTGTTCTGTGCAGTAGATCAGCAAATGCAGATTAATTAAAATGCTTTCAATTTATGGTGAATTTATTGTGCATGTACAGCAGTTCTACAAAAACTGAAGCAGAAGCCACTCAACACTTTTCAGAAACCACTGGGCCGACTGCACAAATCTGTGGTAACTCTACAGTCCTTCCCAAAAAAGAAGAACTGCGTATGGCAAGGGCACATTCTTAGCCTAATATGGAGCATATACCAACAGCAACAGGTTTACTATATATCTGGAAAACTTGGATATATGGCTTCATATGAAAATACTTTAGTCAACAAGGCTCCACATGTGGATTTTCTGGAAAGTGAAGACCCGCAGAGAATTTGTAATTTTTCAGTCCAGGGTGTCAGAAACAGTAAGTTTGACATCTACAATGAGGAAATAGCTTTCATCTTATTTTGCAGATTCTGTTTACAACTGTATGACTGACAATTTGAAGAGTAAAAGTCTGTGTGACCCAGCTAAGAACTATACAGTGCCATTCTACAGTTACTTTTCAGAAAGGAACCACATTTAAAAAGATTTAATTAGTTAAGTACTTCAGTGCTCATTACAGGAGCAGGGTCAAACCTGCTCCTACATTGAAATCCAAAGAGAGACAGGAAGTCTATTCCTTTTAGGCCTAAAATAATTTGAAGGGGGCCAGATCATATCCTTGCCAAAAGTAAATCTACTCCAAACAGTATCTGCGTAGCTCATGAAACACACTTGAGCTCCTGTGTACTAACAGAAGTACTTCAAAACCATACCATTCAGGACTGAAAAACTGCAGTTTTAAAGTGCATTAACCTTGCTGCTTTGTGGACAAAGCTCAAGACCACTATTCCCCTTTATCTCCCAAATACCAGGACCATTCACCAAAAAACCTACATGGCAAGTGGGCAATACTTCTAAATCATAACATAGAAGATTAGTCTTATTGCTTGTATCTACTCCAGAAGTTGCATGAAACACCGAAAGCAGGATTGGATAGTATTTCAAGAAGTTGATCACTCAGTTGGCCCTGGCCAAAGGCAAAGGGCCAGACTGTGTCAGAATTATTCCCAGTAGATAAGTCTCTAGTTTGCTCTTAAAAAAAACACTGCTGAGGTAGATTTCATACTGTCCTTAGGCAGCCTATTTCAGTTTTTCATTATGCTTGCTGTCAGGCAGATTACCCTAATATCAAGCCTGAGGGTGCAGTTTGACATTACATATAATCCCACTCCCCGTGCCATATGCTCCTGCTCTTTTCCCTTCCATTGGATTCAGTGGCCATTCAGGCAGGGGGTGAGTAAATTAAAGAAGTTGACCTGACAGAAAATCAACTGACAGACAAACAACCTCTCCCTACCCATTCCATCCCTCTGATCAGATGCTTCCATCATACCAGTTTCCGACTTTAAATTATGGAAGTGCCGCATTGCAAACAATGAAGAGGAGAAATAAGTGAATGAGCTACAGGATGAAGGGAAAGTGCAAGATCAAACAGCATCCTAAAGTCTTTCTTCCTGTAATTTAAGGCCATTTTTAAATCCTATTCCCAGCACACAAAAAGAGTTTACCACTTCATGTAATAATAATTAAAATGCCTTTATGCAGCTCAAGACTTGCATTTCTATTCACCTGTTCTTTCTGTAGACTAAATGGACCCCTTTCCTTCACTATTTCATTCTTCTAGGCCTCTGATCATTCTTCATACCCTCTTCTGAATTTTCTCAGTTTGGGCATATCTTTCTCAAAGTACAATGCCCAAAATTGGGCACAGCACTCCATTTGAGGCCCCAACAGCAGCACAGCAGGTTTACTTCACATGCTTTGTCATGTCTGACGAAATTTATGTTGTGATATTTATGCATTTGTATCCTTTTCTACATGACTGTGGTCTAGTCTCCGTAGGATATTTGTAGAGTTGACCATTTTATTCACATGCTGCAGGTTGCACTTGTCTCTATCAAAACACATGACATTTTTTTCCATGTAATGTATCTTAATTAACTTGAACTTCAACTCCTACCCCCTGAAATAATTGCTGCCTTATCCTGCTATCTTTCCTGAGAAATGTTATAACTTCTCAGGCATTAATTCAAACATGATGTAGTAACTGGACCTAACATCCCTCCTCACACAGAATTCTGCTTGATACAAAGAAACTAAGATCAAAGCATCCCTCCTTAAAACAAACTTGATCCACAATCTCCTTATTCAAAAGTAATACTCCACAATCTTTGCTAGTCATCTCATTCCCCTGTTTTAGGCTCATGCTCCTTCAGATTTACGTAACAACTAAAAGACACATGTATTTCCAATACTTTCTTGCATCCTCACAAATTTAGGATCATAGAGCATATATTAATTTATGCATTATCTGGTAGGAGGGGAAAAAAAGCCAAGAGAAAAAGAACACTAGCATGGATTAAGTAAGCCTCTGATTACAGTACTTCCCAGAAGTTATCTTGAAAATACAGTCTAAAGTACGCAAAAAAAAGTGGGAGGTTATGATAAAGATACTCATGTTTGTAAAAGATAGCAGTCATAAAAAATGTCAGTCAGATAAACAAACAGAAAAACATATCCACCAAACCTAAGGATGGGAGAAAGACAATCTATTACGCAGACCAAGTAAAGCTGATTTTTAAGAAGTCAAATTGCAGGAGATGCTTGGCAAATGTGAGGGAAGAAGTTAGTTGCATTCCATTGCATGGTGATTTTAATTTCCATGCATGGACAGTCATGTGTTTCTCAAACTATTAAAAGAAAAAAACACTACCTGGTACATAAAGTGTTGCAAAGACACATTTTGCCCACTAAAATCTTTCAACTCTATCCAGCAGCAAGTTTTAACCAATTTCAACCCACTTTCTCATTTCTTTTATGTTAAGCTTTCCTCTTCCTTTGTGTCATTCTATAGGTAGTTTTTTTCTACTTGTCACACTGCATCTTCTCCTGAGCATCCACCTCCTCCTTCTGATTATTTCAATTTTTTTTTAATTCCTGTCCTTATGTCAGTCCCTTCTTCTAGCACTCCTGTCACAAAACATTCATCTCTCTCCTTGTCCCCCTCTATAAAGGCACACTGTTGAGTTTCACACAGGTACAGAAAAAGTCTACCGACTGGCCCCCAATTAAATTCATGGGTGAATTTTTTTACTTGAAAACATGGTTAAGAACAAAAATAAAGACTAATAAATGTGTACTTTCCAATACAAGATTTAAAGAAGTTAAGATACCAAAAAGTTTCAAATACTAACATGGATGCAGGCTAGTATTTCAATGGCCTCTGTATAGACAGTACAAATGCACTGTACTTAAAACAGTTCTAACAGGGTCTAAGTTGTTAACAAGTCAATCAGCCAAAGCAGACCTCTCTAGGTTAAGAATATATATATTACTTAAGACTGAACAACTGAAAAGACTGCTTGCACTCTCCCTTTTCATGCACTCCAATACACCTGTTAACTCTTTTAGCATCTGTAAGTGCAGTTGGAAGCATCCAACATCTCATCCTTACTTCTGTACACTGACTATTTTGAGGGAAGAGAGACGCTCATGCCACCAAGTCTAAGGCTTTATCTGCATTTGGAAGTCTTCTGAAGCAACTCTTCTACAAAACTTCAGAACAGAGGCAGCTTACACTCTTCCTTTACCTTTCCCCATTGCTTTTTTTCCTGCTGTTGCTATTTCTGACAGATTCAAGACCAAGTATGAGCTTAACAAGGAGTGCTTTGAGTTTAATTTTAATGAAGCTTAGTCTTATAACGGCATGAAATTTAACAGAGTATCCATAAATCTCTGGACTTTTAATTTCTTGCTCTTGACTGAAGCACAAAGTACCTGCCTGCTGTTGCTACAGCACATAAAGCATTTTAGATATTATGGCCATGGATAACATGAAACTTTTAAAAATGAAAGCTACCATAATTAGAGCTTTTCATTTTCCCAGGGCATCAGTAGAAAGTCAGATTTAAGGTAACCTGTTCTTAGTTATCCCAAATTTGTGCACTGCTAGCACATGTAATTTAAGCCCCTTTTTTTTTTTTTTTGGAGGGTAGAAGTCTAGCACCATTTATCTACTACAATGGAGGAAAATCTTACCTTCTTTCAACATTCTGAAGCTTTATGAGAAGTTAGGAAATTGAAAACTGCACATAGCTTGAAAGCCTTCCTTTTACATACACTTTTTAAGATATCCATTAAATGGGAAATCTGCCTTCGGTCTCTTACTGCACCTACCTTGATTCAGGCAGTTTGGACAAAATTAATTTTTAAAAGCCCATTCCAGCCCTCAGTTGTTTATGCTTCTACTTAAAGAATGGATGTCAACATAGGTAAGTGCAACGATGATATGGCAAGATCTGAGTATCTCCTGAGGCCTTCTTGAGCAAGAAGAACAGAAAATACTGTTGGTGTTTCTATCAGTTATCACGGAAAAAACAAAGGAACAACAAATACACTTGACCTCTCTGTAGCACTTTAGGCACAGAAATACATCACTCTACCTTCTACTGGAGAAGGACCAGTACAAACCAGTATGGCAACTGACAAAAATGGGAACTTCAGAATATGTGAATCAGCATTCCCTTCCAATACACACACGTTTACATACGTATATATGTATGTATGTATACACACATATATTCACAAGATAAATATAAGTATGTCTCAAAAGCTGCATGTGCATAAAGATAAAAGAATCCCTAACAGTAACACTAACATCCTTCATGGACACTTCAGAAATCACTGGACGTATACTTGTAAGTTTCTTCAGGTAAGAATGTGAAATTTAGGAAGGTTTCAGTGTATCAGCTTACGCTCTATGTTTACACAGGGTTTCTATTCTGCCCTTGTTTAAAAGTAACCAGTTATAAAAACTTTTTATTGAAGACTCTTTGAAGTTATTAGTAAAACCGTTGTGTGATACAGTTCACCTGTACCCAGGACACCATGGCAAGGCAGTAAACTGTCCGCTCAGCAATGCCCCCATCACATTCCTCAGTAGCCCCTGTCGCTATTTACAAGGTGGACAGGCAAAACCGAGGCCCCTGGTTGGTAACCAGGCCATCACCCTCCTTGCAAGTGGAGACCACTCTCCACAAAGCTGCCAAGGCCTTGTGCCAAGGACCTCTGCAATTGCCCCCGAGGGCAGCTGCCCCACACGACAGGGAAGGGTCTCTTCCCGCTGCTGCCCGGCCCCTGGGAAGTGAGCTGTCGGAGCCCCAGCCCCGGCAGAGCAAGGGAAGCGGGGCCGCTCCCTCCAGTCCGCTTTCCCTGGGGGCTCGGGGCGGCCGGGACGCGACGCCCCCCCAATTGCGGCCTGCAATGGACACCGCGCTCGGCGGCCCGGCCCTGCCCGGGGCGGCGCGATACGAGCGGTCCCTCCCAGGCCGGCAGCCCCCTCCCCGCCACCCGAAAGGCTCTGCCCCCTCGCAGCGGGGCGCGGGGTCCCTGGGCTCGGCGGGAGAAGAGCGCCGCGCCCCCTCAGCGCCCGAGCCCCCGGGGCGCCGCGGGCGGGATCGGCCCGCGATTCCCCGGCCTGTCGCTAAGAGCCGCCCGAGGAGACCGCGGCCTGCAGCGCACGGCCAGGCCCCGGCCTCAAGTTGCCTCCTTCCCCTGCCGCCCCTCCGAGCCCGGAGGCGGGGAAGCATGAAGCAGCACCTGCGCCAAGCGCTGCTGGGGTGAAGGGAGGCGGGCAGCCGGCCGCCGAGCCCCGCAGCCCCTCCCTGGCTGGGGGTGAAGAGCCTTTCCCTGTCTTCGGTGTCGCAGCTGATGTCAAGCTCTCGCCTCCCTCCTACCTGACAGCATCTCCCACCCCTATGGCTCCCTCAGCCCCAGGCAGGCAACAGAGGGGACCTGAACCAAAACCCATCACCACAAATATATCCCCCCACTTCTACAAACGCGCCCTGCGAGGGGAAGGAGGAGGAACAAAACAAAACCCGGCTCCCCTCCCCCAAAAGAACATGGGGTGGGGGTGGCCCCAAAGTGACCAGTCCCCCGATAAAACCCATCCGGTTCCCGCCCGATGCCGAGCAGCACTGCAGCCCCCCGGTCAAACTCAGGGCCGCCGCCCGCCCCCGGCAGCGATCGCTGACCCCCGGCCAGGGGCACGGCGCTGACAAATGTCACCTGGTGCCCACAATGCGCGCCGTGGGGCGGCTTCTTCTCCGTCGTCGTCCCCCCCGAAATAAGAAAATCCCCTTTTACGAGGAAAGACACGCGAGCCATCAAATAAAAGGGCACCCGCAGCTTCCACCCCCAGCGCCCGGGAAACACTCTCATAAAAACTTTGTCCAGGGCTCCCCCCCGATAATAGTAGAATTTAAAACCTGTCAACCATTTTAGATCCCTACTTGAGAAAACACCATTCCCGGGCACCGGTGGGTTTAGAAAACGGCTCTGAGCAGCGCTGCCGCGGCTCCCCTCCCCCGGGCTGCGGGGGAGGCGGCCAGGCAGGCAGATGCTTCCTGGGGAGGGGGTGGCGGGAGGGGGCGAGGGACGGGAGCGTTCGGTTTACCTGAGACCAGCCACTGGCCTCCATTGTTGGAGAATTCAATGGCATTGACACAGCCGAAGTGCCCCAGGAGGTCCTTCTTGTAGAGGTTCCTGCAGCCCCGCAGGCGTCTTCGCTGGAAGTCCTGGGTGAGCAGGGGGTCCCCCTCCAAGCCCCGCTGGGATAGGAACCCCACCACCGACCGCATGTTGCCCCCCCGGCTGCCTCTCCNCTCCCCTCCCCCGCTTCCCCCCTTGTTATGGTTATGATGATTTTTCTTTAGCCAGCCATGGCAGAGAGGTGTTAGACACTCCGCCGCTTCCTGATCCCGCTGGCTCCTCCCCGCTTCCCTCAGCAGCTGATCCTCAGCTGCAGCCCGCGCCTCCCGGCCCGGCTCTAGCGTGGCGCCGCCGCCGGTTAAGTCGCTGCTGGAGCGGCGCGGGGGGACAGACACACTCGCCCCTTCGGGGACCTGCGCGGGGACGGTAACGTTCGCCACTCCGGGAGCCTCCTGGAGCGAGGACACATTCGCCGCTCGGGGAACTTGCGGGGGGACGGACACGCTCGCCGCTTCGTGGACCTTTGCGGGGAAGGACACGTTCGCCACTCGGAGGACCTGCCGGTGACGGGCACACCCGTCACTCGGAAGAGCCGTGGGAGGACGCGTCCCGCCGCCGCTCAGCCGGCCCGACTGAGTGAGCTGTGCCGCCGGCAGCCCCGCGGCCGGCAGGGAGGTGACGGTGGGCGGGCAGGTGCTCCCGCGCAGCGGTGAATGGGAAGGGAGCGCTCCGGAGCTACGGCCGGCCCGCCTTGAAGGTCCTGCAGGCAAGGCGCCGGAGGGAAGATGGGGGGAAAAATACCTCAAGTGCGGGGGCGGGTTGCAGTGGGGCTTGTCCTCTGTAAATGCTGAATGATTTCTGCGGGAATTCAAAGCATTATGGCTTTAGAATGTAGTTTGTTTGGGTTTTTTTGTTGTGATGATGGTAGTGATTTTCTCTATGATAGTTTTCATGGGGCTGTCAGAAGTTTCACTGCTTGCTCTCCTGCTCCTTCCCAAGTAACACTGAAAACAGGAGGGTTGCCCCATCCCAAGTGAGTCAGTAGACCTTTCTGCAGCCCCGGAAGGCTGCTGGAATTACTGATGAATTTTCTTCTCTTACCCTTCAGTATCAACTAAACCCCAAAAGGCAGCTGGCTAACCAGGTGGAACTGATCTGTGTTGTCCTTCACTCTTTAAGGACACCCCAACCTTTACCTTTCCGGGATAAAAATATCTTTTCTCTTTGCAGAACCCTGTACCTCTCAGGTAACATCTGATGCTATGTCAGACGACAGGAGAGTCATTCAAAGAGTGACGTCTGTGAGGCACTGCACAGACCCCCAGTCCCATCTTGCAGCATTTGACTGCATGCTGCCTGCACACAAAGTGAGCAGCTTAAAATTTTCAGGTCTGTATTTCTCTGGCACCAATACCTAGGGAAGATACAGTTTTCAGAAGGTGAAAGGAATTGCCTGGCCATTGTGGCCATCTTTGTGTAGTACTGCATCTGCTGGGAATTAGGAGTATTCAAACTTTAAAACAAGTAAAGAGAAAAGCCCTCCCTGACATAAACTGTGATGTGGCAACATGACTGAGTACTGTTAGACTGCTGCCATATTCCAGTGACAGCTTTTCTATAGAAATTGAAACTATTTCATTATATTAAGTCAGTTAAGTGCTTTGGGTTTTTTCTTGGTTAAGATTATACAGAGAGTATCAAATCCTGCATAAACCATGCTTTTTATTTGGCAACACCATAGCCTTAATTTTAACATAAACCAAAAGTAAATAAAAAACTTTCCCTTCTAATTGGGAATAAAAAAAAATGTAAGAAGTTACTAACATTAACAGTGTTCGCATTAATAATTAACATCACTTCACAACTGAAATGAAAACAGAGCAGTTAATCTCTTACACATCTGAACTATACAAAAGGGTCTTTTCTAGTTGCAGTTGTTGATGGCAACTATTGTAATGTAACATGTCTAGCAACCCTCAATATAGAGAGGCAAAGACCCTGTCCACCATGGTTTCTGTTTATTACCTTAGCTTCAGACACAGGTAAGCTTCAGACACTTCTATAAAATCGTATTTTATAGCTCCGTTGCTTGCATGCCATGAAATTCTGCACCATTACAACTATATCAGAAACTATTGCTTACTTCTGAATTCCCAACATATGGTTCATTTTTCCCCCTTTCCTAATGTATTGTTCAGATTGAATATCTTTGAGTACCTTTGGTTTCTGTACTGAAATAAATATGTAATATACTAAAATCTCCAGCGCTTTTTCTCCACATTCTGGATCCAGAAAAGCTGTGTACTTACGTGGTCTTGCAAAGAAATAAAAGTATTTCCTAAGCCCCCAGTGCCAGGATTTTTAGGAAAGATTTAACTGAGGTGTTTTGCTTGTTTATTTTTTGTGTTTGTTTTTTTTTTAATCACATTTGTAAGCAGTCAGAAAGAAGGTATGCTTTCAGAATTTAAAAGAAAAATAATAGCAGACTGCCAATCTGTTCTGCACAATGACATGACCATGTAGGTTAAAAAACCATACTGGTAAGCATTCTTTTCACTCTTTCTTTGATTCCTTGCTTTGAATTAATTTTTAATATAACACCTAAGGAAGTTATCATAGCCTATACTGGTAATATCTTCTTTTGAAATTAATGGGTTGCTGTGTTAATAATGCCAGAGTGCTGTTATCTCTCGAAAGCACATAGACTGTTGTCCTGAATTTCAACAAGTAGGCAACAGAGTGGAGAAGTCAACTGGAAAGGAAATGGGAGATAATGAACAGGGTGGTGACTTGCTGTAGATGCCATTAGAAATGAAGGTAAGTAAATAATGTTTGATGCAATACAGAAGAGGGAACTAGGAGAATCCTTCAAATAGAGAAGTGATGTGGTTAGAGTAATGATCTATGTAAACAATCTTGGGTTGCAGTTTCAGAGTTGCTAATTCCAAGGTTGTGCACAGCCCAGTCTCTCAGCACTACTAAATTGATCTGGATCAGGTATGGCCATGATCTCACATTGCTCTCACATTAGCATCTGTCCATACTATGGAGTTTTTGTTCAGCCTCTGGAAGGATTGACAATAACTGATCTGGGTTTACTGTCTGCTGGTACAAAGTTATCCCTTCAAAACTTTTTCCGAGCAAATTTAAATTGGGAGAATCAGTTAAATTGTATTAGTTGTTTCCATTTGATGGCTGTGGTGTATTTGATCCTTAATAGGAGGCCTACAGTCAGCTTTACTCTGTTGTCAGACTGTGGCATTTACAGTGGTCAATGGCTGTTGGATTAGGAGCTGGGTTGGTTAATGCTGGAGGGAGAGGTATTAGGGCAGTCTTTGTATACCAGCAAGAGAACAGGGTCTTAGCTGCAAGCATGGATCAAAGGACTTTGTCTTGGAGATGCCACATAGAAGTGTGTACCCTGGGTGCTAAGATCTGCAGAGAAATTTCAGTCAGACCTGACAGCTGACAAACAAGTTTGAGTGGCAGGTAAACTGGTGATGCTATCCACCGATATTCACAAAGAAGATAATAAGAGGGCTTGCAGGGAAGAGTTCTAGCTCTGCTGAGCTCTAATTTCCTGCTAGTCATTCACAGAAGAGAGAAGACGACTATGTTTTCAGTTTGGATAGAGGGAGGTAGGTCTGGGGAAAGGAGCAGATCCATATATCATCTTCAGAGAGGTATTAATTAGATAACTGAGAGATAATGTAGGAGGATAAGAGGAGAAGACCAAGGATACAGCTCTCTGAGAGTCTGTCAAACACTAGGAAGGAAGAAGCATGGTTGACTGTGTCAGGTCAGAAAGGATGAGCTTTAAATACTTTTTTTGGAGTTTTGTTGACCCTTTGATTGGCTTTGGTTAATCCAGAGTGGAAACTGAGAAGTTTGGACACTGATAGTTGGATGTCTATGGAGTAAGTCAGAGAGAGTGAATGCATATTTACCAAAGTAGAGCTGAGTCAAGACTTTTATTCATTTGTTTATTTATACCAATATTTTTTATTTTTGAGGGGAAGTAGAAAAAAAGGAAGGGTAAACCAAGAAGACTGTATCATATTTTAGCCATATAATTTTTAAAAAATACTATTGCTTTTGTAATTTATTTCCTCTAGTAAAAATTTGGTAGCTTCTGGGCTTTTCTCCTTTTGCTTAATTTCATGGACCAGAAAGGTAGGAAAAACAAGGATTGATTTCTCAGATGTCTCCCCTTGGGGCTCACTGTTCAGCTAAAGATGTAGGTTTAACATGCAGCTAAGCCAGTCTGATGACTTGTGGCCATTGAAATGTGGTGCTTTTTTTTTTTTTTTTTTTTTTTGTGGCTCTGTGTTCTGTCTTTGTGCCGATGCTGCTACTTATTGGACCTGTTGGTCTGCCATTTGTTTATTTCGTTCATGGAAGTGTCCCAATGACTACCAAAATCAGCACAAGCTAGTCTGGAGTGCTCAGCTGGGAGATGAATTTTGGAGATGGGGGATGTCATATTCTTAGCAGCCATAAACTGTGAGGCTGACTCAGTGTGCCTTCTGGACTGAGCACTGGGGTAAGTTACGCAGCTCTTCAAGAAATGGAATAGTGAAATTCATCTCTGTATCTACATAAGCAATGAAAAGAGTTGGGAATTAAGGAAGAAACACGATGATGATGATGATCAATGTTCATACAACTCATCCTCATGGGATTATCTGGCATCTTACACCTCTGAGAGAGTTTTTTTCAGATTCTTTGTGAAACCTGCAAACTCCATCAGATCCCTGCAGTGAGCTACCACTGACTCATCTTTTGGCTTAGGATATAGTTTCACTGAGATCTGGCTGTATGATGAATTAGTACAAGGAGTTAAACCAGAAGAAAACCCAATTTTTTGCTGTGCTAGCTTTCTGCTCGCTTAATTCCTTGAGTCAAGCAGGCACCAGTGTTTGCAAAATTGAGGCTGGGGAAGAATGCTGACAGGTAGAACGGGGAAGCAGAGTTGCCTTTTGAACAGAAGCTAAACCTTCTATCCACCTTGTTGCTGTGTGAAAATCCACCTTTAGGATGTGGCTTCACAGTTGATTGAAACTGATCTCATTCTGACTTCTTGAGGAAAGAAACCCTACTGCCTTCCTGGTATCAGCCCTGTTAAAACAAACCCTGCTTAAAATGGCTTGTTTGCATATGTAGTCATGGGGTTACTAGCATCGACAGAAGGAAGATAAATCATATTAGGAGTTGAAATGCGAGTTTGGCTTTCTTCTTGGGATGGCGCCCCAAAGACAGTGTTATTAATGGGCTAGTGGGGACTACATGCAGCTCTCTGCTCATTGTCTGCTACCAGCAATTTAAGTCTTCACTGGAGCCTCTCTCCTTTGATATTCCACAATCATTGATTTTCCTTTGAACACTGAGTCATTTACCCTAGTCTTCTCCCTCCTAAAGGATGAGCTAATGTCATTATAAATTTTTTTTTTTTCCCTGTGATCAGCAGAACAAGTGAAGCCTGGTTTCCTATGGATTTGTCCTGATGTGGTACCGCTGTGTGGATTCTCATATGTGTATTAAGCAGTGTCTGCACATGCTTACCATTTTATCTGTGACAGCTTTATTAGGACCTGCTTCATCCATTTGGCTTTGCATTTCACTTAAGTTACCTTTGTACAAATTTAGATGGAATTTAGCAATGGTTTAAACATGCTTTTTTTGGCAAGGAAAGTGGGGGAAGTAATGGGATCCAGAGGCAGAAACACTAACAAAGAGTAATTGCATAAGCCTTCTTTCCTTAGGAAATCAGGCTAAAAATTAGTCTTTTGACAGAGACTTCTGCAGAGATCTCAGATCAGGCTACAGACACAGAAAAGTAAATGTTGCTGTTTACTATGTAAATGCTTCCAGTTACGTCCTTTAACAGATTTCTTGTAAGTAAGGCTAATCCAGCAGCTGGTGTTTACTCACTTGGTTATCTTCTCATCTTCAGCAATGTCCCTATCAGGCTTTGGGAACTTGAATTTTTGTTGTTTGTGTTTTTGCCAGGGTGCACTCGTGCATTTCATTTATTTTTAATTTAGTCTTTTTCATTTCATTTTCATTTATTTTTAATTTAGTCTTTATACTTGAATAAATGGCTATGTAGATATAAGACAAGCTATTAAAGAGACTTGTGGCTTACAGGACTCTGTAATGTCAGTGATGCTATGAAAAATAAAGGCTTTAAATGCAACCAGGGATACAATCCGGTTATTTGGACAAACGCTAGCATCTTCTCTGTGAGATTTTCGTTGTGTAATAAATATTGGGGTATTTTATTGCATTTTTCTCTATTGTAAATTTACACTTCTATTACATTAGAAATTAAAATAAACAATTTGTAAAAGAAAAACCTGCTATTTCAGATTTCTGGGTGGATGCCAGTTTATTACTAAGGGTCCACCTACAAACAACCTTTGCAGATTTGTTCAGTATTCTGTGCTTATCTTAAGCTCTGACAGAGTTCTCTCAAGAATGCCTTACCCTCCCCACAACAGGGCAGCTGGATCTTGGAGCCCAGCTATATCATCTTAGTTCTCTTTCCAGTCACTTCAGCCTTGAAATAAGTCTGCCGTGTCCCCAGGTGTTACCATTTTCCTTTGAACTAGTTCACAGATGGATCAGTTCCATGATTTTCTGACCCTGTCATTACAGAAATGTGGGTGCTGGAACAAGGGAGCAGGGAGTGAGAAGTCAATCCTAGGTACAACAGGAAATGTGGGAATACCCATCCAAGTGGCAATCCAGGTTTATACTAGATTACAATGACCCTACAGAACAATACCTTGGGGGATGTGTGAACAGAAGAGAGAGGGAGAGAAACAGGCAGAACATGTCCATCTGACTGTGGGAACTCAGGTACTGCCAGACCCCTCCAGCTTTCTTTCCTAAGCATGCACATGATGCACTTCTGAGCACAAGCCATGTGAGAAACTTCAGAGCAGTGCTAGGTCCTGCTTGGTGACCTGCAGTTCAGCTGGTCGGCTGTGTCTGGTGCATTGGAGTATAGCAGATTGGATAGGGAAGCTGTGGCCAGGCTGTGACTTAAAAGGGAGATGCAGACCTTCCCTGTAGAGGAGAATGAACCACAGACAAGATGTGTGAGTTACTGCAGTGAGATTGCAATGCTTTGTAACCTCCAGTGAATTAATATAAAAATGGATAAAGACCTCTTCACTGGAGAGCAAGATGGAGAGGCTTTGCAGAAACACTTATTATACATAAGCTGTAACTCTGAGGTATAAAGCATTTATACATTCGAAATACAGATACAAGTCAATGGGAAACAAAATTCTCTGATGCTACCCCACCACCAGTGAGACCTGATATGCTCACACCATGCTGGTATAGATCAGGTTCTTAGAACAAGCTAAGCTTAACCTTTCATGGCCTTGTCATCTTATTTCTGATAAGGAGGGGGCCTTATTTGCTCTGAAAAGTGTTCTGGAAATCACCTGTGTTCCTTGTGTGCTATCAATAGGTCTGTACCTCATTCTTAAGTTAAGGAAGAAAGAAGGGGGAAAATAAAGATGAGCATTCACCTACAGACAGAAAAAAAATACTGCTTCTATAGAGATTTTCCCCATGCCAGCCATTAGCTGCTTTGTTGCACTCTTTGGACAATGTGTCTGCTAAATGTCTCTGCTAGGGAGATCCTCCTACCCTGATGATTACAAGCAGCAAAGTTAGAGCAAAACAAAATTTGATGCTGTCAAATTGTTAAATTGATTTAATGCAGCATTTCCCGTGGGTTCAGTCTCTACTTCAAACAGATGCAGCTAGCTGGAATTCTATCAGCACAACAACTGGGAGATATTGGGAATTGCAAAGCAATTTGAAGAAATTGGGTGCTCAGATCCTTTCATTTGCAATGGAATTTGGGCTGGAAACTTGCTTTTTGCCAGTGATGACCTCAAGCCTTGATGATCATAACCCTGAACACAACAGCTGCTTGTATACTTATTGTCCAGGTGTTGCGGTGTCACACTTGTAACCTTCGTATTTCTCCTCACAAAAGGGGAACAATTACTTGTCATGGTTATTCCTCTGTTCATTTCTTAATACTCTCCATTTGATTTTTTCCCTCTTTGTTTTTTTCCAGGTTGCCTCTTTGAAGGTGGCTGCGATTTACTGTTTATTTTCCTGGCTGCCTTTGTTCTTTACTTCCCATTCTCTCTGGTCCCTCTGCCTCAGGGACTCCACGGTGTTCCGCGGGTGGGTGGGTTCCACGGCCCCAATGCGGCTCGCTCCTCAAGCCCGCCGTAGTCGCAGACGACAAACCGCACTTTCCACTCCAAAAATCTCCTTTGAAAAGAGCTGGCTTTTCAGTGGTTTTGCCAGTATTTGACGCCCCGGCTGAAGGCATGCTGACGCCTGCCTAGGTACACAGCCGCCCCGCCACCAGGTGCCGTACAACATGGCGGCGCCCAGAGCCCACTCGCACAGCCGGACACAGAGGAAGCGTCCGCCACTCTAAGGCTCCCGGTGTGTGTGGCGACTGCCCCGCGGCGGGTTCCTGCAGGCGGACGCAGCCGTTCCGCGGGACGCAGGCAGCGGCCGGGTCGGTGGGCTCCCGGCGGGGCCGCGGGCGGGCGGTGGGGCCGAGCGCGGGGGAGAGGCTGCTGCGCACATCCCGGAGAGACAGCGGCCGTGGCTGCAGGTGCGCCGGTGCGCGGTCCGGTGCCTTCGCGGCCTCCCGTATGCTCGCTACCGGCCTCCGGGCCTCTTCCCGGGATAAATAAGTCCGACCGAGCTTAAAGCGGGCAGCGCTTTCGCCCTGATGCCGAGGGGAGTCGCGGACGCCCCCGCCTGTCCCCATCCCGCCGGGCCTGACGGCGGCCCGGAGAGCCGGTCGGCCGGGGCCACGGGCCCGCCCCCGGGCCTTGGTGCACCGCTGCCGCCGGGACTGAGCCGGGGCCGGGGTGTTTCACTGGGGCTTCCCCTGCCCTGGCGGGGTATCCGCACGAGGGGCTGTCTGGGATCACAGGCACGCCTCCGTTCCCAGAGGGCTAGTGGCTGCTGGACCGAAGGAGAGGCCCTCGCTGCGGGCGGCCTCGTTACATTGGGTGTTCGCGCTCCGTTGACGGGGTGGCATTGTTGCTGCCTGTTGCTTCGCGGGCGCTCAGGCAGGTGCCCGGGCCGTGCTCGGGGTGCTGGGAGCGGCTGTGCAGGGCTGGAGTACATCGACACCCGAACGTCTGCTTGTGGGGAAGAGTGCGCAAGGGCAGCCCTTTAGAAACAACGTGGTGGATTGGGGAGGTAGGGATGCAGGGGTAGGATTGATTTCAGTTTTCTGAAGGTAAAGTATTAAGTTTTGGTATGATAAAGGGATGGACAGCTATGGTAAAACCAGATGCCGCTACTTAGGGCTTTTCAACGCCTGAAGAGCCATTTGACCCTAGTATGGGTGTGAATGTAATAGACAAATGCCTGTTATTTACTAATGCGTGAACAGATATGCTTATTCTGCAGCAGTTTCACTTTACCCTTGTTTAGGCTGATCTATTTCCAAACTGAACTAAAAGATGTTGACAATAACCCTGGCTAGTTTATTTTTGGAATAGCAGAGTTTGTGGAAGCACCCAGTTACATCAGTATGAATTAATGGATTCCCTTTAAGGTTTTTAGTGGTATAATCAACAGCAGCGTTCAATCTCCTCTTCCTGCCCAATCCTGCAGAAGTTTGTCCCCAGGCCTCTGGTCTACCAAAGTGGGGCCCAGTCCTTTTTTTCTATCAGTATCACAAATTGTGGCTAGAACCTTGTTATGATACCATTGTATGGATTTAATATCTCTAAACACATTTCATTAAGTTGTCTTTAATTTCTGCCTCTCTCATTTTTCTCTGCAGGTCAGGATGAAATCCTGCAATACTGTTTTGAGAGGGTGAGGTGAGGAGGGAGAAAGGGCAATAAAAAATGGCCAAGCAAACAGCCGTGACAATTACTTTGGCGACCTTGCTGGGTGTTGCATTGGGGGGCCTGGTTTTGTGGAAAGCAACCCAGCGGCGGAAAGGAAAAACATGCTGTAGCAGTCAGCAAGAGGAAGCAGCAGTTAAGTCGGGAGATGAGCAACTCGTTAAGGCAGAGGATAAGAAGGTGCTTGCCTTCCTCAGATCTCCCTTTTCCTGGGTAGAGAGCACCCTTGCTGCAGACATAGTGATAGTTTCAGAGCAGAAGGAGTGGGATCATGTTGAACCATTGCTGAAGAAGGAGCTGGAGAAGTGGCCGGTACTTGGAATTGATTGTGAGTGGGTGAGTGATCAAGAAGTGCCTTTCCTTCCTTTAAACTGCAAATTGCATGGGGAAATCATTGAGGGTGGAGTGATTCCTTTTCTTAAACAGATACCACAGGACTGACTATTGAAACGATGATTGTCTGTCATGACCACAGTGAAGTAGCTGCTAATTTTGATTGCTCTTATGTTTAAGCATGCTAAGTTTTTAATTCACCAGATATATTTGTTTACTGAGTTTCTGTGATAAACCGACTTTACTAAGTATTGTAACAGTTGTATGGCTAAATATAGCTTTTTGTGTAGTATGTCTTTAAAGGTGATTTAGTAGAAGTAGCTTGGGTTTACACTATTTTAAATCCAGCTACAGTATTTAAGAAACAGACTCGTAACAGTGTTACATCCAAAAAGGAGGATAATGGTGAAACGTAAATAAAACTCACTGGTATAACCAGAAAACAAAGTTCCTCTTCTGCTTATACATTTGCATATGTGATATCTCAAAACAGGCTTAAAGTAATTTATAAAGCCTGGCTTTGCCATTGTTTTGACTGGAAATTTATTCACCCCATAGTCATTAGTATAAGCCACAGCTAAACAATGTATTTGCCATAAACATTTATATAGTGGGTGGCTTTGTGCTGATGTGGTTTAAAAAATGTGTCTGATTTCTTCCACCAGCTTAGCTGTGAAGGGGAAGGATGAAAGGGGGAAAGATTCTCTTGTGGGAATGTGGCAAGAAGTAGCTTGGTGACATTAATACTGTGAAAAAGACCACATAACTTGCAGTGAATTTTTAGAGACGTTTAGCAATACTTGACTGTATAAATTGATAAGTACTGCCTGCCTCAGTGGTCTTTTTTGCAGTTTGCTAATTACTAATAATATTGTCATCTGGACTTCCATGTTTTACTTCATTACAGGTATCTGTGGAGGGAAAAGCAAATCCTGTATCCCTGCTACAGATGGCTTCTTCCAGTGGTCTCTGCATTCTTGTTCGGTTGCCCAGGCTTGTTGCCGGTGGCCAGACTCTTCCAAAGTTCCTGTTGGACATCATGGCAGATAGTGCTGTGTTGAAAGTTGGGGTAGGATGCTGGGAAGATGCTTGCAAATTACTTCAGGATTATGGTCTTCCAGTCAAAGGGAGCATGGATCTCCGGTATTTAGCCATGAGACAGCGGTAAGTGCCTGAAGACAGAGGTAGCTCTGTTTGAGGCATCATTTGAGTTGGAAATATTTCTTAGGTGATTTGCATAAGCTGAATGATATCAGGCTGGTATGTCTGGAATCCTGGAATTAAAGGGTGGCTTTAGAGAATGGGCACTGATAACTGCAGCCCAAGAGCATGGCATGCTTCTATTCTGTGGTCTTAATGGAAATACAATCTTCATGAGGATTTCATTTGCTAATTGTATCTGCTAGTCTTCTCTCAGAGACTAATACCTTTGTGGACTTTTCTGTGTATCCTGCTTTAGCTTTTAAGAAGTCCAGGCACAGTGATGTAATGCAATGAGAGTGATCACTGTGTCAGCAGATGTTAGAATACACTGCCTGGAAGTATGGGTTAAATGTGCCCAGGGCACATAAGTGGAACTGTTGGATTTCAAGATTTCTTGAAAAATTACTAAGTAAACCAGTTCCAGTTTTCTCTTTTAATAACAGTGCTTCTATGGAAAGTTTGCAGTTATGATTCCATTTTCTTATCCTTCACCCTTCGTAGAACAAGATGTTTTACTTGCAAATATTCTTCAAGTACAGTTATATGTATGCCTGTGTGTGGTGTTAATGATCTGGGCCGTGGGTTTGCTGACCTGTTGGTGCCTTTTTAGCCCTGAGGATGGACTTCTTGTCTCTGTTGGCCAGGATTCCTCCAAGTCATTCCTGGTTCTTGGGCTTCTCATGAATCCCTGGGACAGGCAGTCCATCACTTTATGGTGGACCTCTTTAGTTCAGAGCCAAACACTTCAACCTTAAATGTTACTAACTCCCAGTCTTTCCTGCTTTGCATATTGCAGTCACAAGATAATTACTAAATCTAGAAAGGACATTTTAGCAGAGGGTAGGGAGAGGGCCTGTAAAGCTGACAGGCAGCTGTGTGCTGTTTGAGTCATGCATCATGTGTGTTGTGTTCTGGCAGGTTCAGGCTGTATGAGGCCATCTGAATTTGCATGAGTGTATAGTTTCATTTTTTAATATGTTTGTTTCACTTTCTTTGTTGAACTGAAGGAAGGATCTACTTCACAACTGCCTTAGCCTTAAGTCTTTAGCTGAAAAAGTCCTGAACTTCCCACTTGACAAGTCTCCTCATGTGCGTTGCAGCAACTGGGAGGCAGAAGAACTGACACAAGATCAGGTGTGTCCTCCACTTCAACTTACTGTTTTGGAACAGAAAGTAATGTTCTTAGTAGAAAGAGAGGCTTTACAACAGGGAGGTCTGAGCCTATTCTAATTCTCCCTCGATGTGATGTGGCCTGAAGTTAATTTTAGACTCACTGCCTGCATTTCCCTCCTTTTCCATGAAGATAATTTTCTGCTATTCTCCCTGGATTTTTGACCCTTGTTTTCCTTTAGTCCTGAAAGATCTATAAGGCAAGATCCCTTGAAGAAGTGTTTCCAAAACCTCCCCTTTTTATTATTTTCCTTAGTCTGTATCAGTCAGTGCAACATTAGAGAGACACTGGAAATCTTGTTCACTTTCTTTAGAGCATTGTGTTTTCCGTGACTGCCCAGTTTCTTTAGTCAAGCTGCTGATGTCTGCGATAGCAATGACCAGTAGAGGGAGTGACAGGACAAAGAATCATGCTGAATATTCGTAGCCAGCATGCCAAAGGGAAACTTATTTGTGAGGGAGGTATTGGTGGGGTAGGACAGTGTCTCACCTGAATTTTTTCAGTCCCTTGCAGTTCCTGGGGCAGTACGCTAGGGTAGTGGGGTGTGGTGATGTTATGAAAGTGCTTCTCAACTGGCAAAACTTCATGTGAACTTTAAAAGAAAATGAATCCAGCTTCTGGCTTTACTGTACCAAGTGCTAAAGACTGATAATATTTGGGAGTATTTGCTGTTTGTCAGTATCTTGATATCTGTGCTTTTCTGCAGGTTCTCTATGCTGCTAGGGATGCCCAGGTCTCAGTGGGTCTGTTCTTCCATTTGCTGGGATTTACCAGCCTCCCTGCTACATCTGAAGGTGAAAACTCTGTCACTGTTTGGGAAAAAGCACGGGGTAAATGCCAGGGCTTGTTGGATATCCCATTTAGAGGAAAAAAGAGTGGCAGCAGCACAGGAGAGGAGAAGAGTGGAGAGGGACGTTCCCCTCAGAAAACAAAGAATCGGAAATCTTGGGTGAATGGCCAGCCCTCTGGCAATCAGCAAATGAGAGATCCACGGAGGCAGAAGCGAAAGCCTCTGGGTGTGGGATATTCTGCACGGTGAGTATATGACCATGTCTTACTCTTTGCATTGCATATGGAAAACTTTGAGTCTTGCCTCATGCTCTAGTCATTAAACAAAATAGATCATATGAGCTAGGAAACGGAACACAGAACCTCACAATCATGGGGGTCAGATCCTGGTCTTGTGTTCCTCATTTTCCTCTAGGTGGTATTGAAAGCGGGGGCAGCACTTAGATGCCTACTTAGGTCATGACCAAGTTGAGGTGTTGTCTTCAACTTTAACCCTTCCTTCTGCTATGGAAGCATTAGCCAGAGAGCACAATCCTAGCAGGAGACAGTAGACTGTCCAAATGTCATTCTTGGGGTGTCCTGAGCAGGGCCAGGAGTTGCACCCAATGTTCCTGGTGGATCCCTTCCAATTCAGCATATTCTATGATTCCGTGATTCTACTGCTCAAACAGCTGTGTCCTGTCTCTTCCAGGGAAAAGGTGGCAACTGCACAGAGCTTCTCCTTATATCAGGATCTGCCTCATGAACTGTTGTATGTCTTTTGCTGTTCCGTGTCACTGTGACCACAGAGATGGCATGGTACTGAGGCAGAGCTGAAAGCTATGTTTAACAGGAGTAAGACATGCTATGTGAGGTGCCTGAGGGCACAGGAAGAAACAGTCTGTGGCAGAAGCAAAGCACTGCCCTTCTGTGTGGCCAGAGGGAGAGAGGAGAGTGGCGCTTTGGCCTTGCAGAGGCAGATGTTGCAGGATTCAGGATCAGCATCCTTGCAGGCAGTTTTTTGGAGTGGATCCTAAATTCTTACGGGCTTTTGCTAGTGAGAGTTCGGGTGTTTTTAAATTAAAAACAAGTTGGAGAAGTTGCTTTAAGCTCAGTGCAGTGGAGGGTGTGGGGTACTGGTATGTTTGGTTTTGTTGGGATACAATCTAATAAAATTTATTGCTGGACATAACTGAGATTATATGTAATAATCATTGGGAAAGAAATATGATATTTTTTAATTTGTCTTCTTCTCTTTAAGTTTACTGGATTGGAAATGGAGAAATTTTAATGTAGTTAATAGTATTGATTTCATTAGCAGTCATTAACAGTATCGTGTTTTTCAGAGCAAGTCCCTCTTTTGTTTTTTAATTTGGAGGCTGTGTAATACAAAAAAGGAGGAGTGCATCTCATGGGAGGATTAAAATTTAAACAAAATTACATTCCAAGATAAATTGAGATACTTGTTTATTTATTTTTGGTTTTTAACTGTGCTTGACTTCATGAGAGATCTGTAGACTCGCTGTTATTTACAGTATTTACAGCAATGTGGCTCTGGTCTGTAATAAGCCTAGATGTGGTTTCAAAAGTCCTTTTTCACTCTTCCTTTCTGTTTAAGTCTGTTTATTTTTAATGTTTATTCATTTATAGTTGGGAAGTACTGAAATTGTCATGGTGACTGAGTTGAACTGTTGATGCTTAGTGGAAGGAGACCTTCTGTACCTTTTGGTGGGTTTTTTCCCCTGATGGACCTCAGAAGAAATAATTTTGTCAGATTACATAGCCTGTGAATTAACCTTTTTAGCTGGTACAGCTCTGCTGAGTACTAATTTGTAGTCTTGCTGTAGAGAAGAAAGGAAACTTTTCTACAGTGTATGGTAACATGTCTGGCCAGTTCCTCCTAAGTCCTCTCTGAGGCCAGGCTGCTCCACTCTTCAGTTTTGTCTGAAGGAGGTTGGCAGAGTAAGGAGACGTTTTCTGCAAAACAGAGCTCTTCCACACACTGCCGCAAACCACCAGAGATTCCTCAAGCAGGACTTCTTGTCACTGCCAAAGGCTGGGGCCTGTGTTTGAGGGCATCAGCTCAGCTTCGTTATTCCCCTGAACTCATCTTCGAGTTCCCGGTGCTGCAAGACCATTTTTGGACCATTTCTCTTGGGTAAATGAAGTAATTCCTATTCACACTAAGTTTTAGAAAAGTTTCCATAATAAAATATTAAAATCCAGGCTTAGGTAGATGATACTTGAAACTGCCTTGCCTGTAAGTTCACGCTCTCTTTGAGCTTACGCTTAGTTCCTCATCCTTTGTTACTTCAATTCTCTTTTATTTTCTAATGCAGTTTTTTTAAAATGCTGTCATCATTGATGGCATCTCTTGAAAATTAGGATTCAGAGTTACAATTCTGTTAGCAGCAGGCGAGCGAAGATACCTTAGAGTCAGTTGATGAACCCTGGATAAGTTTTCAGATGTACTGCTTCTGTAGCACCTCAAGTGTGTGTTTAGGGATACTCCTGTGATTTGGAGGAGGCTACATGAACTGCAGTGTGGCATACAGAGCTATATAGAGCTCTGGGTTTTTTTGCATGCTGTTATAGTTGCTGTAACACTGCCCTTGTTTCATAGAAAATCTCCACTGTATGACAACTGCTTCCTACATGCACCAGATGGACAGCCCCTGTGCACTTGTGATCGCAAGAAGGCTCAGTGGTATCTGGACAAGGGCATTGGAGGTAGGCTTACCAGTTTTCCTGTTGGTATTTGAAATACAGCTTTCTCTCCTCTCTCTTCTCTCTCTCTCTCTCCGCCCTCTCTCTCTCCACCTTCTCTCTCCTCTTGCTCTTTCCTCTCTCTCTCTCCTCTCTTATCCTCTCTCTCTCCTCTCCCTTCTCTTTGTTTCTTAGATAAATGGAGCATGAATTTTTTTTGTATCCCTTCTTATTGGAAATACTGTTAGGGGTTCACTAAGATGACTCTTACGTTGTAGCATCGTTCTTTTAGCTTTCAAATACAACTTTGTCTTGAATATTTTATCTTTGCCTTTATCCTTTTAGAGCTAGTTAGCACAGACCCATTCGTTGTGAAGCTGCGGTTTGAGCCTTCGGGACGTCCCGAGTCTCAAGTTGATTATTATCTGACAGTCAAAGAAAACCTGTGTGTTGTATGTGGCAAGCGAGAATCCTATATCCGGTGAGTTGTGTAGTGCATAGGAGAAAAATGCATCTTTTAAAACAGGACTGAGGTCTGCATTTAGTTTGGCATCCAGAAGCTTGTTTAGTGACCTGGAACATTGTGCTTGTTCACATCCTGGATGGGATTACTGTTTGAATGCTCTGCAGTTGTATGTGGCTGTGTAAGAGAGATGCTGAAGAGACCAGCCTTTCCTCCTACAGAGGCAGGAGATACTGGTCCTAGGAGAGAGCAAAGCATATAGAACGTTATGTGCTGCAGTTTGAATGATGGGGGCAGCAGTGTGCTGACACACATTGCCAGGGTAGCATCCCCTTCTGAAAATAGTTGTGCTATTCCTTTCACTACTTAATCCTTAAATATTTGAAAGCTTTAGGTGAGCCTAAAGCTCATGAGGTCAAAAAGAACAATATTTTTGTCTTTGTCTTTTTGTCTGCTACTGATTAGTTGAGAAGTATACTTCTCATACTGCATTACTTGATTTTTTTTTT
>VZRN01003663.1:1354004-1376232 GCA_013397935.1 Dasyornis broadbenti | reverse complement strand
TTTTTTTTTTTTTTTGGTTACAGTATGACTCTTTAACTGAAAGGGGTGAATTTTTGGAAGGGGAAAAAGGAGAAACATACAAAATCTGTAGAGAGAACTGCAGATGAAAAGAATAAAAATAATAATTTGCTGTACCAAGAGTGCTGGTCCTGCTAATCTTTGTTCTTCTGGACTTCTAGTTTTAGTTGACCCTTTCTGGGCCAGGAAGGGGAGGAACTTGGGAGCAGCAGCTCCAGACAAATGCAGTGAGCTGTCTGTTTTGTCTTCTCTAGGAAGAATGTTGTTCCTCATGAATACCGAAGACACTTCCCGATCCAGATGAAGGACCACAACTCGCATGATGTGCTCCTACTCTGCACATCCTGCCATGCCATCTCCAATTACTATGACAACCACCTCAAGCAGCAGCTGGCTGAGGAGTTTGGGGCCCCCATTGGCTCTGAGGAAGGTGTGCGTCTCCTGGAGGACCCTCTGCGCAGGCAAGTGCGCTCGGGGGCACGAGCCCTGCTGAATGCAGACAGCCTGCCTGACCCCCGAAGGGCAGAGCTGCTGCAAAGCATCAAGGACTTCTATAACACAGAGACAGTCACTCCAGAGATGCTTCAGGCAGCAGCTGATCTGGAAACCAGGTATAGCAAGCCCATGTAGGCGGGATGTAAGGTTTTTTGTCATTTATATTGCATTTCTTACTGGTTTTGTTTTTATTTCTACCTGTCTCCCCTCAACCCACCACTGATCTGTGAACTGCAGCTCTTGTTTCTTTCCCTCTTTCCCTTCCTCCTCACCAGTCTTCTGTTCTTGCTTTCCATCTTCCCCTCCAACATTTTATACTTCTTTTGGAGGACAGATCAGGAAAAGAGTCTGAAGGATAGTCACATCGGAAGTCTCCTCTTCTTCAGTTTCTCAAAGTCTCCCCAAATGTCTTTTCTTAACAAGTATCTAGTCTCTGCATGATACGAGTATTTTCTCCTTGTTATGTTTGCTGTTGTTTGTAAAGTGATGATGTTATAACTCAGAACCTATCCAGGCAGGAAATTCAGTGACAAGCTCAGTGCTCTGGAGGGTCATATAGTTCTTGCCTTGAGAAATTTGCAGTCTCCTGAGGAGCTTGTAATGGACCTTAAGAGCTTTGTTTAATGTTGCTGCAAAAGAAGAACACTTTCTCAGTTCAGAGAAACCAACTTTACAGTCTGTGTTCCAGAAAGCAGTCTGGCATTGAAGCAAAGTTTAAAACTCTCCCTCTTGGTTAGCTTACAGTTTGTCTGTAATTAAACTCTGCAGCTGAAATTATCTTCAGTATCTTGCTGTTCATTGGAGACAGATCTGGAGTCTGACAGTGGGCTTGTGTGAAAATAAATTGTGCTTGTGTCCTGGCAGGATCTGCAATGAGAGCTACGTGCCACATGGTCTGAAGGTGGTGCAGTGTTGTGCTAAAGGAGGCCTGCGCTCCCTTATGCAGCTGGAAAGACGCTGGCGGCAGCATTTCTTGGACAGCATGAAGCCCAAACATCTCCCAGAGCAATGGTCAGTGGATCATAATCACATGAAGCTGATCCAAAAGTATGGGGAGGATCTTCAGATCAAGCTGTCATGAAACTAAATTCCTGGACTCTGGATAGTGTCTAATGGACATATGTAGTTACATATGGAAGATGGAAGGACTGTTTTTATTTCTATGTCTCCACTAATACCTGTGGCCTGGGTTTCCGAAAAGGCAGCAGCAGATCTGCCAGATTTGACAGTTAAATTTGACAGTTATAGGATTAAATCCACTGACTTGAACTTTCATGTGGTTTGGAAGTTTAATCCTAGTCACTCACCAGTTCAGTGCAAGAGTGATATGGTAAGGAAACTTGTCTTCTCAAAGTGACAATGAAGAATCATTTTCTAGCCCCCAGGATGTCTGGTGCCTCTTGACCATCTCTTGTAATAGAGTGAGTCAAGATATAGGTAACAAAAGCACAACAGATTAACATTTCCAGATTTTCTGACATACATTTGTGCCCTTGGCTTCACCTTGAGAGTCTTCTTGATAAAAGTCTTTCTTTGTTTTCAGTGCAGTTGTACTCATATGAGTTCTTCCTAGAAAAGACCCCCTACCAGAGAGAGATTTGGAAGAAGCAAAGAAACCTTACTTTTTTTGCAGATTCTGAGCTGTACCAGCATTACAGATAGGCCTCAGAAAATTTCCTGGTGGCAGGTGCCTGATGAGAAGTGACACTCTGGCAGTATGGAAATACCCATGTCAAGCCTGTTGTTAAACAGGTTCCAGTAACACAGAATTTATAAAAAATAAACTAATTTTTCCTTATTAGTTTATTACTAAAAATAAACTAGTTTTTTCTAATTCTGCTTGTTTGTCATAATAGCCCTGCTCACCTGTGCAGGGCTCTTACAGAGATGGGGTGGCATAACACCTATGACTGGAGTGTTGGAATGGAAGGATGCAAGCTCTTTAGGAAGAACGGGCACTGGAGGCGAGGAGGAGGTGTCACCTTCTATGTCAATGACTGGCTGGAGTGCATAGAGCTCCATCTGGAGTGCATGGAGCTCAGCCTAGGGATGGATGAGGAGTCAACCAAGGATATGGGTCAGGATTAAAAGGAGGGCAGGGACAGGTGACAGTAGGGATCTGCTACAGGTCATCCAACCAGGAAGACTGAGTGGATGAAGCCATCTATAGATAAGAGCAGCCTCACGTTCATAAGACCTGGTCTTCATGGGGGACTTCAACCATGCCATATCTGTTGCAGAGGCAACACAGCAGGGCACAAGGAGTTCAGGAGGTTCCTGAAATGCACTGATAACTTTTCCAGAAAGCAAACCACATCATGAGCTGCATCAAAAGAGGCAAGACCAGCAGGTCAAGGGAGGTGATTCTCCACTTCTATTCTGCTCTCATGAGACCACCTGGAGTACTGTGTCCAGCTCTGGGGCCACCAACATAGTAGACAGTCCAGAGGAGGGCTACAAAGATCATCAGAGGGCTGGAGAGCCTCTCCTATGGCTTTTTTACAAGAGCCTGTAGTGATAAAACAAGGGGTAGTGGCTTTAAACTGAAAGAGGGTAGATTTATATTAGATATTGGGAAGAAATTCTTTCCCTGCCAGGGAAGCTGTGGATATCTCATCCCTGGAAGTGTTCAAAGCCAGGTTGGATGGAGCTCTGAGCAAACTTGTCTAGTGGAAGGTGTCCCTGTCTATGGCAGGAGTGTTGGAACTGGGTGTTCTTTAAGGTCCCTTCCAACCCAAACCATTCAGTGATTCTATGAATAGCTCTTGGTGAGTGTCTTTTCATATCAGACTGAAATAAGGACAGGTGTCTTAAAAGGGCTGAGAGGAAACAATTTAAAGACCAGCAGCTTTTAAGAGATCAGACCACACATGGCAAAAATTGGAAAATCTGATGTCCTGTACCTGGATTTGACATGTGTGGTGATGGGCAAGTTATACTCTCTTCATACCTGTTTCTCTGTCTCTAAAATGGGACTAATAATACTTAACTATCTCACAAGGGTGTTGTGAGGCTTAATTAATTAATGTTTTTGTAAAATGCTTTGAAAATATAAGCAAGTGTGAACTAATTATTACTGTTGTTTTTAAAGATGTGCTGCTGTCTAACTTTCTTAAAGATTCATGTTTTTTGTCTGGTGTTAGACCTTAGTTAAAGATAACTTCAAAAATACATACTCCTTTCTGTAAAATCACTTTTGATGATTTTGATTGCATGAGATGAGTGTTCTTGTACTGAATGATGAAGCTATGCTCAACTTTTATACGTGTCTGTAAAGAAGTTTCAGTAAAACCCTTATCTTACTTCACACTACTGTATATAGTGCAGTTGACCCACATTTTATTATAACGTTTGTGCAGAATCCTGGACCTCTGCTGTGATTGTGGCTGAAACTGTCCCTTATCAGATAATTCAAGATATTTCACAGGCCAGGGGTGAAAATCCTCTTTGTAGCAGAGACTGTTTGAGATAAGTAGGAGCCATGGAGAGAAATGGTACATTAATGCCATCCCAGAGGAGCTGCAGTAGCAGCATGAGGAATCAAAGATTCATGATAAATACTTATCACAGAGCTGCAAATGAGATCATTTTCATTATAAGGGCAATTTTTTTTCCTGTTCCACTGACAAGTCTTAACAAAAACTCATCTAGCCAAATGTGGTATGTCTCTGTGCTCATTCACACAGCTGATTATAATCCCAGCAAGACCTTCCTGCCTCCAGCAGTAGTTTGGATATAACTATTTCTCTCCAAAGCATTTTGACCATGTGTTCAGATAGTGCTATATCCTGTCTCCATGTGATCAGGGTGTTGAGAGCTCTCTGCATGGCTCAGAAATTCCTATTCAGTTATCAGGAGTACAAGGTGTCTATTTCACCTCTTTGTTCTGCTTTTTCTCCCTTTGTTCTGATGTAAGAACTCCTGGTAAAACTGGTCTGTTTAATGGAACCGATTGGCTGACCACAGGGTCAGGTCTTTTCTGTTTGTGAGACAGGAAACTAATGTTGAGACAAGAATTGGACTGCGGGTCCTCTATTTTTAAGGAGTCAGTAGTATTATTGAAGAGGGTTTTTTCCAAATCACTTCTTCAGAAATAGAAGCTAGCAAGGAAAACTTCCTTCACAAATATTTTCTAAACGAAGTTTCTTTGTTGTTTGTAAGATATTTTGAACTTGCATAATTTTAATTCAATCTGAAAGAAGAGGGGAGGCAATATATTTATTATACAGAAATAGATTTGTTTTATTTTATTATGATTTTAAATTTTATACTGCTTTGTAGATAAAACTTCCTTGTATGTCTCCATTGCTAATTGTTACAGTCTATAAAAATTTACTCTTTTACCACACTTAGCACTTTTGAAGCTCTTTTTTTCCATTCTTGCATGCTTGCTTTTTCTTGTCTTTCCTTGTTTCTTACCCAGTCCTTATGAGTCCATCGTTCCTTACAGTAACACCTGGACCTCACCCTCCAAGTTTGCCTTTCCAGTGCCTTCCCTGATTTGTGTGTCAGAGATCAGCTGTGGAAGACCCCATGCTGGCAGCAATTCTGTACTTCTAAGCAATGTGATAGCAAGCTTGCTCAGGTATGTTTGAATAGTGGATTCAGGTGCTGTCCTTGACCTGGTCATTTTGGTCAGTCAGCTACAGATCTACATTTATCCAAATGAAACCTTAGATTTTTCTCAACCTGAGCATTCATCTATGTTGCCCCAAGTATTTTACTTTAACTGGAACAGTCCTGCACTTAACCATGCACATCTGTTTTGTCTGTGGAGGAGGAGAATTGGCAATGCTCTCTGTATGGGCTGGCTTTCACAACATGGGATTTTTCTGTTGCTTGTCACTTCACTTTGTAAGTTTGTCCGAAGTATGCTGCCAGAGATGGGGGAGAGAAATTTTCCCTTTTACCTGGTGCTTGGTGCCACTTGCCTCAAACTGGTCCTTGCAGGTTAGTTAGGGAGAGCACACCCTAGTTGCTGTGATCCCCAAACCTGTCTTGGCTTATGAATTCCCTGCACAACTTACCTCCATCCTTTTTGTTTCATGTGTTTTGCTGATGGGAAATGGCTGTTCTTCTGTAAGAATATGATTGGGTACAAATTTCCAGAGACACGCCTCTGGAGTGGGAGTAGCAATGACCCTTGTGGTAGGCTAGCTTGCCTTCCTTCGTGGGCTACAAACACTACAGTTTGTGGGTTTTTTCTTGATTTTTCAGTATCTTAGACATTATTGCAAGGTGCAGGATTTACTGAGCAGCATTGTGTGTTGGAAGTGCAGGAAGTGCTGCACTTTTGAGCAGACCATACGTGACATGTTAATTATGCTGCTGACAGACTTGGCATTTGGAGTGCCTTGGTTTTCCTCCTTTGACAGTATCTAAAGGTCCCAGCTGTCACATCTGTGACTGACAGGATTGAAGACAACATATCCCTGTGGGCTTGCATTTTTCTCTGGTATTCAGTAATGGCGGGGATGGAAAGCTCTCTTCCTGTTGCATTTCTATTGCTCTGGCTCCTTAGGGAGTATCTGAACTCCGCACTATCTGTAACATAGTTTTCGTGGGAGTTTTTCCGTGAAGGCAATGTGGTTGCCTTGAGAAGTGCCTCATTGCCTTGGCCCTGTGCCTAAATATCTTTGAGGAACTGGGTCTTTTGCGCATGCAAAGGGAGCTTCTGTAACAAAGAATCACCAGGAGTCCCTGCCAGTCTGCAGCGTTCTGTATGGATTTAGAGGCACCTCTAGTCTGAACCAGCAAATCAGTTCTCACCACTTATTCTTGATCTCCTTCTTTCGGGCCTCCACAGTAGTCCAGACTTACTATGAGTCTCTTCATTCCCACAGGCTGACAAAATGTCATCCCTTTTGATGTTCTTTGCGAGTAAGGGCCATTATAAAGTCCTTTCTTTCTCTTCTGCTTAGTACCATATTATTGGTATAAGGACTTTTCCTCACCCTGAGGAGTGCATTGTTCTGAAGAAAGGCAGAGGCAGTTTGAGGAAGTGCAAAGTAGATGTGTCCAGCTTTCTCAGGGAGTTATTAAAGAAGCCACAGTGAGCCCTCTTGTATTAGCCCTGAATCAAGGGGGTTTTGTTAAATGCTTTTACAGGTAAGGAGGGTAATGCAAGTGAGCCAACATGGTTAAGCTTAGTAGAAGAAAAAAAAAACAAAAACCAAAAGCCAAATAAACATGCATGGAACATAATTTTTCATATTCAAAACAGATTACTCTATCACTGTGAATTCTACCATGCAGGCAGCTCTGGCAAGGATTTTCTGTGCCAAGGTTAGTGCTGCATCCTCTCTTGCCACTTAACTGTAACGGAACTTGTCTCTGTCTTGAATTAGCCAGTGTGATGCTACCTGGGGTCTCAGTGGTGTTGGTCGCCAGGAAACAGCAAAACTATCTTTCTTTTATTACTTTTCTTTGCAAGCTATTGGATAAGTTCAGCTTTGAGACAGGGGGAGTAAAGAGAATAGAAAAAAAAGAGGATGGAGGCTTTTACTGTAAAATAGAGATGTCATCTTCAGATAACAAGAAGCCATTTCCTTGTACAGGAAAAACTTCAGCTACAGATGATAGAAGATATGGCTTCTATCTTTCTTTGCTTAAAAAACTGAAAGATTGTGCAGTGGTTAAGAAGGAAAAAGGAGAAGGCATTTATATATCTTGATGTGAATGTGACAAGTCTCGGAAAGAGGTACTAGGCAGCTGTCAGAAATGCAGGCTTAAGGGAAAAAAGGCCTGTCCAAACTCCCTTCACAAAAAAACTGCTGCTCTAAGAAGCTGGTTCACATTGTATCGTGCTCTATGGGGATCCGAAATGTATCTGTTTCACATTGATTAACAGCAAGTCCTTTCCAATTGATTGTTCTTTGAAAAATGTCAGACAGTACTTTGCATCAGCTGAGATCTGCCAGTTGCTTTTCCATTTTCCTCTATGCTATGACTCTGTCCAGGACTTTTAGCTGTAAATAAAGGCAGAGAGACTGACTGACTGCTGAAGCGTGTGAAAATATGAGTGGTACTCCCTTTCAATGCACTATGAATAAAAAAATCATTATGCCTTCTTGTCTAGCCAGGGCTATGGAGAGTTCAAATCTGAGCTGTAAGTATGTGTGTATAGTTTTATGTCATATTTTTGCTATTCAGCTAATGTTTTCCATATGTTTTAAAAGCTTTACACTATCTTCTGTCCCCCTCTGGTTCTCTTGTGATATATGAGTAGCAAGACTAGATGTTGTTCAGCTGCATGACTCAAAGCACTGTGCTGATGTCTTAAAGACCAGCTCCATTTTACAGACCTTTTCCCCACATTAGAAGTAGAGTCGGTTCAAGCAGTAAAATTGGAACTTAAGAAATCCTTATAGAGCCCTGGAAAATATCAGACTGGACTGCCCGTCTCTTGACAAAGTGTTTATGGGGGAGAAAACTGCTTTCAAGTGCATCTTCTGTGCACCGTAGGTGATGGTGAATGTTAGATCCTCAAGAATATCCAAATACCACTTTTTTCTCTGCCTTGAAAATGGGCATTGGGACTCTTAATGTCGCTGGGCTCTGGCCCCATTAGCTCCATGCCCCCAGTTCTGCTCTGCTGCTTTCAAGGTTTCCAATGTATAGTGAAATACTGGAGTGTGTAAGGCCTGCTGCAATTTTGGACAAAGAAGCCAGCAGGTGAGGTAAATACAGGTAAATAAATGTAAGAACTAAAAATGGTAGGTTATCTGTATTTCACTCAATTGGAATAAACACCAGATAAAACCAGAAAGACTTCCTGCTACTACTAACCTTTTGCTGGATGTGTTTCACTGCCAGCTGTGTCTAGTCAGTGGGTTCACAGCAAAAACTTATTTCTCATGGTGGGCTGCAGTAGTGGACAAGGAAGAGAAATTGCCATAGCTAGTGGGTACTAACCTTGATTATCTCGCAGCTGGCCTTGCCCTAACCTTGAAGGGGCAGGAGCAGAGGGAGGCCTGAATGGATCCTTATTCTCATCACTGTCTCTTTTGCTGTGAATATGCCACTCTGGAAGGTGAGTCCTGTGCTCTGCAGGGGATATCAGTGTGGAAATGTGGCTTATGAGCAAAGTCTAGAAGAACTGAGTTTGTCTTGTTTAGGGGCAGCAAAGAATGGAGGGACAATGAGGTAAATAAGAAACATACTGTGCTGAAGAGGAGGGGGATTTTTGTGGTCTGCTTTCTAGTCTAGCTAAGACAGGAGGGTATGGACTTAAATGTCAACAAAGGAGATTTGTGCTAGTCATGAAGAAAAGCTTCCTTATAGTATGCATTGCTTCATGACACAGGTCACATTGCTTTCTTAGCAGCATACTGACTGGCTCCCCAGCTGCAAACCATCTGTGCTGCCCACTGACAAAGCCAGAGGTGATCAAAACAAAAATATTTTAGCTAACTCTGTCCATGGACGTTCTGCTCCCCTACGTGCTATGTGCCCTTCAGTCACCTGCTGCCAAGACAGACATGCAAAGCTTTTCTCTGAACTACTTTAATTAATATGTGCCTGCTCTGGATTTTTATAGCTCTTAAAAAGTAGCAGTGAGTGGTATCTTGTATCAGAGGGAGGTTTTATATCACTGCTGTGAAGCTTGTCATTGCTACTGCTGAGGAGGTGACCTTGGCACGTGTTCCTTCCCCTTTGCTCCTCACACAATGTGTTAACACCACACTTGGCACTTCCAGTCAAATGCTTCAAAAAAGGACACAGAAGCCAAATGAGTATTTTTTTTTTTTAATGCAACTTAGTAGCTTTCCAAAAACCCCTGCTTCCCTGAAAAAAATTACGAAAACAGACCTCCAGACCTAGACAAACTTTCTCTTCCTAAGTAAGTGCTCTGTTTTTTTAAGTCTCAGATCTTCACTTAGGGGAGACAATGGAGTCAGTAACTTCACCAGCCTTATTTTTCTGTAAAATTCCTGAGAGTTTGTAGGGGAGATTTCACCACCACCACCACCACCCTGTGAAGTTAAATGGAAGTGCTGTACAAGGAAACAAATCGTGCTGGAATCAAGATGGGAAATACATGCCAGTTAAACCAGCATTATTTTCTCACTTGTATCGTGAACAAAGATGAAGGGGAAAGCCTGAAAAATACAATCAACTTGAAGGGCATATCAAAACCCATGGGGTTCTGTTGTGCTAGGCACACTGCAAAAAAAAATACCCCATATGATCCATGAGGGCAAGGATGGAGATGCAGAAATTACCGTGCTGGACTGAAGCCAAAGTCTAGTTAGTTCAAGACAGTTTCTCTGACCTTAGTTGCCAATAGTGTGAGCTTGGTTCTCCCCAGATAGTTTGTTTTTCACACTTCATGTTTTCAGGGTGAAAACTGACTGATATTTCCTGTGGTAGTTTGAGGAGAGCTAGCCAGAATTTTTTTAGCAAGTCTCCTATCACCAAGACATGTGGCAGTGCCTGCTTTGCTGGGGCTGAGCTGTATGGTCAGCAGGATTTAATTTCACCTTCCCCTCTCTAAATACCCAGCAGTGAGTAGACTCTCAATGAGTTGACTGTCTGAAAAATGTCAGCTAAAGTGACTGCACGTGTTTCTGCCAACACGAATTCCCAAACTGCATTTAGGGTTTGAAAAGGGGGGAAAAAGACCCTGCTTGATACAATACTGCTTCAGTTTGCTTCAGAAAGCCTCCTGCATAGAGGAACTGTCGGTTAAAACGTTTTACAAGGAAGAACTTCAAAGTCTTCACACGGAGTGAACTTGGAAATACTCTGTTCTCTAGCTGACTCTTTGTTTCTTTTAAGGAGCGGGGATGCAGAGAGTAATGGTAAACGTAGTTAGAGAGTCTGTGGAATGAAATGCTAGTGTTCAGGCAGATTTGGTATTAACAAGCTATTTTGCATGTTTTAACCCCAAAGATTCAATGCTCTAGGTGTGCTGATTTGATAAGGAAAAAAGGGCTTCTCCATCCTCCTTCCTGTATTTGTCAGTGGATTGTGGTGATAGTGACATAAAAAGATATTGGGGAACATTGTCAGAAACACATAACCAGACTTCCCAATTTCAATGTGTGGCATAGGAGTAGAAACTCATTCTATGCATGCGTGCACACCTCACTGCTCTGCAGATTTGACATGGAGGAGACAAAGAAGGCATTAGAGCTGCTTTTGTGGTCATTACTGCCCCTGCTGAAACTGCCTGCCTATCAACAGCTGCACTGAGTGAACAACACTTGCAAGGCAGCTGGATGAGGAGCCAGCTGGGGAGATGGATAATAGAGGCAAGGAGACACATGAGCAGGTATCATTTGTTCAGGCTTGAGAAACACTATGGCTGTGTCTTCAGCAGTGAAGTACTTAAATGTCAGTGGTCTTCACTAGCTATGGCCTGTTAATGCCTGCTGAGATGCATAAAGGGACCTGTTTTCTAAGCCAGTACAAACCATTTGGAGAGGACCCTCTGGTTGCATCTGTCTCTGTCATGATAGGCAGAAATTTAGACCTCACTTGCATAGCGTTAATTATTATTTTGATTGGAGGTGGACTTTTGGATGGTCTTTTTGTTTATCTAACTGAAATGTGACCTGATGCTGTCGAGGGGGGTGCAAAGGCCTGTTACGTGTTTATAGGTCATTCCCCTGGCAATATAGTCCTTTAAACTCCTCAAATCCAGCAGCTGTGTCCATCCTGAGGAAGCTGCACTGGTGTAATGCTATCAGTACACTAAAGCAGTATTATTTTGTATCAACAAGCTCCTTTCTCTTTTAACAGTGAATAGTAGTATTAAGTAAATTACATTTTTCTGACAAAAGAGAATAAAAGGCATTAAATCTGTGTCTCCACCTCAGGCTCTAGGCTATATGCATTTATGCACTGCTGGCAGCCTGGATTCCTGCTGAGACACAGCAACCTGGTACAAAGGAGCCTGCTGGGGAATTGGGCACTGGAATGTCACTGAACTCAGGTGGAAGGTTGTCACATCACTGGGGGCTGGGGGAGTAAGAGGCAGTAGCAGGGAACAGACCTCCTGACTTCAGTCATTGCGGACCTCACAATTTCACCTGTTGTTCCTGCTCCCTGTTAATTTCATATCAAGGAGACCCAAAACATACACAATGAATGTAGGAAATGTATCATTGCTCCTTAAAACAGTTCCCATGGGGAAGTCTGTTCTTGTCATTTCTAAAACCTCAAGTCCTTGGAGCAGGATGCTGCCTCAGTAGCTGAGCTCATGCTTCAGCAGGTTGGGTGGTGGTAGGGCATTGCACCTGAAGTGCAGCGCAGCTGGAAATGGTGTAACAGGGCTGGAAAAAATTATTCCCAAATGCAGCAAAATTGTTGGGGGTTGGGGAACAGAGTGAAATTGGGGCATTTTGAGAAGACCAAGTTTTTGAATAGGATTTTCAGCTGATCAGTGTTCAGGGATAGGAGTGAAGTTCTATTCTTAAGGTGTGTCTCTCATGTCCTGTTTCTTCATTTCTGACCTCTCTGGCATCCATAAACTACATCCTGAATCTTGCTCAAAGCTGTGAAATCTTTATTTCAATAAATCCACATCCAAAGCATGATGCATGGGCTGAGGTCAAAAAATTACAAATTCAGCAGAGGTATAAAATCAAAAGTACCTTCAAGCCCTTCTAAATCTCAGTGCACTGGCTATAGCTCGTTTACTGACATCTGCTCAGTCTGGGGGCAAGAAAATGAATGTGCACAGACTGCCTTGGTTCAGTCCATGGAAGACAGTGCCAGGTCACTTATTTCGATGTTTTATTAGTGAAAGAACTGCATCCGAGCCAAAAATGATTTACAGGTTTTGTTATTTACACTATAGTGGCTGGTGGTCTAACTATGGATAGAAATTTGGGTGAGCCCCAGCTCATGATGAATGAACAATGACCTAATGGTCTGATGTCATCACAAATCATTCATGTTGCAGATGATTTAAAAGAACTTCAGATTTTGATGGATATGATGCTAGCTGCACCCCAGACAGCAGATGGCCTGTCATTATTTTTCTTTTCCCATGGGACCCCAGATTCACCAAGTTTTTGTAAGGCACTTTCTTCTGTTTTATCTGCAGTAAGAGCATTCCACTTTCTGTTCTCCCTCTTCTTCCTTACCATACAACTAACATTCATTCGCTTTTGTAACTGGACTCCTTCCTTTTTACAGCAGACTTCTTCTGAAGCAGCCAATGCAGTACTGAGTGTGCCTGGGAGAGGAACAGCCTCCTGGATTATTTCTTGCAATGCATGGGATACCTGACTGAGGAATTCCTAGCTTTCTCCAAAATCACTCCTCTGGTGAACAGTCTCTTGCTGCACCTCCCTCTGAGACTGTGAGGCTGGAATTTAATTTCCAGATCCAATGGATATTTTTCATTGTGATTCCCATTTGACATTCTCAGTTTTACTGGTTCAGACCTTCCATTTCCCACTTCCTTGCATCACAGAGGGCATTCAACCTGTGATATTTAAGTTTTCTGTCTAAGGCTAGTTTTCTCCTAGCAAGCAGAAAACACATCTCTTCCTTCACTACTGATCACACTCTCGCTTAGCATATTCTAAGCTTTTTTTTTCGATCCAGGTGCAAAAAGAACATGAAGGAGGATAAGGCAGGAGGAGGGAGATAAAAAGAATTGGAGCATTTGTTTCTTCCTGTTTAGGGAGGTTGCAGAAGTTTCTGAGGGCTATCAAACAAAATCATCCTTTGGAGTTTGTTGGGAGCCAAATGGCCCTATGAGACATATCTGTCCTTCTGTTGAGCTCCTCCTTGCACCTGATTATAAATAGAACCTGGTGCCTTCTTCCCTCTGTGTCTGCTGCACTCAGCTGCCCCTGGCAATGCCAAGTAGGGAAGGGCTGACTTCCATCTCTGGAGACACAGGTACAGGGGCTGATGCTGCCCAGCTGAGGCAGGAACACGGCAAGAGTCCATGAAGTGCTGTGATGGTGGAGTCCGAGCTTGCTCTATGCTGGAATAGACATAAAGCCTGCCTGGCTGAGCTTGCCGCTTAGGGCAGAAGAAAAGCCAGGCAGTGAAGAAGGAAAGACCAGTATGACACTTATGCAGGGTGGCATAACTGTTGGCAGGCTGACATCGCATGTGCTATACATGGGGCTTTAAAACTTGGACCTATTGATATGGTTATTTTTGTCTGTATAGATTATACTGCAGTAAAATAACCTGCAAGTGTTCTTCAGTATGCCAGTAAGCAACACGGTTATAATTGTTGCACAGATCCTTTTTCATCCTCTGTCTGTGGGGAAAGGTATGCTGCAGTGGACACATTTGTAAAGGAATTATGTGTGCAAGTATTTGCTAGATGTGGCACATTTCTCGGCTCTTGCTGTGACCTTCAAACAGAAATTGTTAGGTTTGCAATGGTTCTTAGCTCCTTTGGGAGATATTTTCCTTGTCTTCAGCCAGCACCAGAGAAAGTCGTGTCTGCTGCAAATTTCAGTTAGACTTGAAACTAATCTAAGGGTGTGAAACACATGTGCATGCCTGTATATGCATGTCATGATGTATCTCTGCATCTGAAAATGCTGCAGTGATGTGCTGAGCATCTCTGCAGACACACAACTGTTCAAATGAAAGAGTACAACTTCCATTCACAGTGGCTTAAGCATTTTCTCCCATTTCTCACTCCTTTTTCTGGCTGCTGTGTTCCACAGTGACAGCTCTTTATTACCAAACAATGCATTCAGGTACTGAAGACAATTATGAGGAAAAATTAGGGGTCATTTTCTAAACAGTGAAATTTTTTACTTCATAATTCCCATCCCCCTTCTATGTGAAAGTGGTGGAGGCCATTTTTGTTCAGCACATCTACAGCATTTACTTTTAGTGGGGGATAAAAATATTTGTCCTAAAATGTGAATATTTAAAGAAGTACTTTCTAAAGTCATGAAAAGGACAGCAGCTCCATTTCTGCAAGAGCTTCGAAATAATTTAGCAGCAGGATAGTGAAAGTTTAGTAATACCTGGATTGCTGTTTATAGAGAGGGATGCTGTCAGGCTCAGACTGTGTACCTTATTCTTCAACCAGAAGTGGTGTCATACTGAGGGAGCTGTTGCCCCGTGAAGCCCCTGGTGTCTTCCAGACTGACACAGCCACTTGCTTGCCTGCTGCAGGTCAGCAGTTCTTACTGGTTGCAATTCCACTGAGGCTGTCATTTCAATAAATATTCTTGCCATCCTTGATGTCTGCTTCACCCACCTCCCTGAAAGTAAAGATGTTCCAACATAACACAGATGGAAATGGTAGAAACTTGTAAATATTTAATATTAGATTGATATGCCTGGATTGTGCTCCTGACATTACTGGGATGCCTGATGTCCTCTGAACTCCAACCACTTCCTTGGCTTTTTTACACATCCCAGTTGCCACCTGGAGATGGACCTTGATCCCAGCAGGCAGATTATGGCATCAGGCTCACTGCAACAGCACTGCAGTGCCTCTGGAGTTGACTGATCCATGGCTCCTATTCCTGGCCTCCCTTCAGTCTGGAGTTTCTCATGCTTTGTGCCAGGGCTGGAATGTTTTGGAAAGTTTTCCATTAATTATCCAAGCTATTTTCAGTGACAGAGTTTCAAAAATAAATATATTGCTGTGATTTTTAGGGAAGTTAAACATTTTTCATTGCACTCTATTCAAATCCAGTCTGCTGTGCAGGGTGCAAGCTCCTTTTATGGGATGTGTGAGAAACTGGATTGGATGTTTTTCACAGGTTATTTCCCAGATTGTTGTGTTTTCACATGAAATTCCTCTGTAGTTGCATCGTAGACAGGAGTTTCATCTTTTTGCAAGATGAGCATTTCAAACTGCTTCTCCTTTGCAGCCAAGAGGACTGTTACAAGCACTAACCTGGTAGCTACACTGAGCTGTAAAAGCTTTGGATTTCTATGAAGATTAAATTGCAGTTCAGGTCACAGTCGGCACTGTGATGGGATGCCAGTAAAGGAGAACAAATTGATCATCACATCATAATAAAAAGATGTTATTGTTAATTAATTCTGAGCACTGGAGGAAGTGCTACGTGCTTTACTGTGAAGGTGGGAAATAAATCTGTGTCCTAGAAAAGATGCAGCAAGGAAGTGAAGCAAATTACTTGGGGTGAGAAAAGGAGATAAGAAAAGTAGGTAGGAGGGAGAGCAAAAATTATATCAGGCTCATAAAGTGAATCAAGTTGATTATATGTGGATCTTCTAGTTAATAAGTTGTATTAATATGTAATTATTGCTACTTAAATATTTATTCTGTTTCTACACTTTTAAAAGATTGTATGAACTTAAGAGCATTGTTCTGGGCTGTTGATCACTCCTGCCTGATTCTACCATAACTCCACTCCTCACTCAGGTCCACCTTGTCTTGTGGTAGCAGACAGGTGGGTTACCTGTCTTAGAGGGGATTAATGGCACCATCTCCCAGCGGGGAGAGCGGGTGTCCTGAATCCCAGCCAGCCATTCTGAAGGCTTTCCTGGCTCTTACACACTGTCAAAGCAGATTCATCTTGCCACTATTAGCCTTTAAGCAGATGTTTTTCTCTTCATACTTGAAGAGCACAAGTGCAATGGGGAACTGTTAATTACAGCTTATTGTGAATTCTTCTCAATGCTCTCATTTTCCTTAAGAAACATGCTCATGAAAGTAATGTTAAGATTACAGTGACCTTAACAGCACTTAAGACAATGTTTAATTGTACAATTTAAAGCAACCGAAATCCTGCTTCCCAGTTAATTCTGTGCTATTTGCCTTAATTTGGCTTTGAATCCCTGCCCTCCACCACCTTACTTGTTTGCATGCTGGCCAGAAACAATGGCCCAGAAGACACTTCTGTCCTGGTCAGCATATATGACACCCCAGATACCTTATTTTCTGTTAAATGCAGAACTGATTGGCACCCACCATCTGTACTTATTCTGACTGGGCATCAGGATAAATTAAGCCACTTCTAGGGGAGTAATTTATCTGACTGGTCTTTTTATGGTGTCTGCGGCAGTAGAGGGCTGGATAGTACTTGAACAGTGTCTAGCTCTAGGCAGGGCATGATCAAGACAAGCTGTTGGACTTTTGGTCCAACACCTTGTGGTTTCCCAGTGTTTCAGACGCATACAGACATACCCATGCCCTCATGAGAAAACTTTTTCAGACAAGGAAGGTACTTCAGGCAGTGTAGAAATTTGGCCAATGTAGATGAGTAATGCAGATAACATTTTACTTTTTCTTTTCAACAACAGTGTGGAGGAGGATGATGGCACACACTTTGTCATCTTGGCATTACAGTATGGGTGAATGTATCCCAGAGGTTTATAGGGATAAGATTTGGATCTGGATGAAGAGCATGGTGAGATGTCATGGTCAGACTGTCAGAGGTGCCTCTTCACCTCAAAGAACTCCAGCTCTTTCTGCCCATTGAAAAAAACTTTTCCCTTCTCCCTCTACTTCCTGAATTGAAATCAGGGATGAGCAGTGAGTCCTCTCCCTTCAATGGGTAAATTGCTTTCATCTGCTCCTACCAACCTCTTCCTGACCTGGAAGCAGACCACTGCCTTTGTTTGGGAAAAGATCAGGAGCTTCACCAGGGAGGGTGAGTGTCTAGCCTAGGTGTGGGCCAGAGCAAGAGTCACTTGGTGGCAGCAAGTTCAGAGAAAATCATCCTAAGACGTCTCACCTCCTTGGCACCCTGCTCTGCCCATGCAGGAGGGCTGAAGATCATTGAAGAGTGATCATTTGTGAAAAATCCCTGAAAAGTCCCTGAACTGGCATTGCTCTTCCCTAGATGCAAGATGGAGCTCATCTCCTGGCTGGCTGTGGGCAGAGTTGCGTCTCTCTGAGCAAGTCTTCTCATCCTATCTCATCATCATAACATGCTACTCTTATTTTTCTCTGGAGCATGACCTGCTTCAGCCCCTGAACTCTAATGCTAATGTTCTTCAAATGTTCTTAGCTAGACTCTGGATGAATATACTCAAAAGGTTTCCAGAGTCCAGACATACCTTATGTTCATGTTCCAGATGCACTTCCATGCCTGGAGGCCACAAATACAGCAGACCTGATTTCTCAGATCAGAGCAGTGCTAAGAAAAATCTTTTGGTGTTCTCCAGATGTTTCATAGTTGAAAGCTAGCCACGTTTTAAGTCAGATTGCTGCAAAAACATGCACTGTGTCTCACCATAATTATAAAGCAGTCACACTTCATTTTTCTGAAGACAAATCTGGATGATACTTGTCTTTTCCCCCACAATAATTATCATCTCAATTTTATCTGGGCAGTTTGGGACACCAGGTCTGTTCTCCTAGATGATGTGACCTAAGCTATCAGCCAAACACAAAACCGGCTTCTCAAGAGCACCTTTTAATATTCATGGCCTTAGGAGATCTCTTTTCATTGAAGGTGATGCTGGTTAGGGCCTTGGTGTTGATAAATAAAATAAGGTTCTCAAACCCCACATAAAATTTTCCTTGTAGCTGTTTATATTCCTCCTCCTGTTCTGTATCTTTATTATTCACCAAATACTTAGTTTATGCTTATGCTGAAAAAACAGCCACTAGGGATGTCAAGAGGTCCCTTATTCCACTGCATAAAGGTTGTCACAAAATAATAAAAGACTTAACATCTCTATGATGGGACTGAAAAAGAATAAGGGTGCTGATAAGATCCCATAATTCTGCTGTGGGGTTTGTATAATCTTGATTTGTTTAGTTTATTACATTATGTTCCTCAGGTCACTTCTCCTAGGGCATTTATTGAATTAGTTGATGCTTTTGCAAAGATCAGCACAGAACTATTTATTATCACTGTTAATATTAATTGTATGTCCACATTGCCGGCTGTGTGATTTAGAGATCTCCATGCCAGGCTGCTTCTGGTATTCTTTTCTCTGATGGGCTGGTTCTCATATCTGCACGCAGCATTGCAGCTCACAGTATAGCTATACCTGAACTGAACAATTTATATTGTCAGAGATCCCTATAGAACATAAGGTTAGAAGTGTGTTGTCTTTTAAAAGAAAGATGAGATTCTGGAGCAAAGCTTGGTGGTCAGAGGTTAAATCGTTGCAAGTTCTGGCGGCAGAACATGGAACCTGCAGTACCAATAGCTTGGACCTGTGAGCTAGTCATCCTACTGAGGTATTTGGGCCCTGGAGATGAAACGCCACTGCAGATGTTTCAAAGCATGGGGAACCCTGGTGCTGTGTAAGTATGTGACTTTTCTGCTGGAGCTGTGCTGTGCTGAAGATCCTGTCTCCTGCAGGTCAGCTAGCTCTAGTGCCCCAACCAGCAGCTCCTAATACCCTTCAGCTCAAATAGGTCCCAAAGCTTAGGCACCATAAATAGAGAACCTCTGCAAATCTGGTTTGTCTGTGCTAAACTGGATCTGCTGGCATGGTGAGCTGCTCTGCCACCAGCTCTGAGGGTGAGTAACTTTTGTTGTGCTCTTCACTGTGATTGTGGGCTGGAGCAAAGCTTCCCTACCCAGCACTCTGAACATGTTTCTGGAGGAACAGATCCTGCTTTCTAGTGCTGATTCCTGGAGGCAGAGGGAAGTAAAAACAACTGCCCCCTAGGAGAAAGACCTCCTCACCTGGCTTCTGACTGGAGCTCTGCTGAAGCTTGCCTGCAGAGCACTCTGCCTGTTTCTGACACTTCCCTACAGGCCATCCCTTGAGAGGGATTTGGGGATCTTCAAATTAAATGGTTAAATTATGTGGGTTGCGGGTTTTTTTGTAATTAATGAATTAAAGAAGTAAAGCAGTGATTCTTCACAGGAGGACTCCTATCACTCAGGCAAGTTGTCAGCAGGCCATGGTACCCAGGTAGTACAAGTAAACTCAGTGGGTTTGGGGTTTTTCTGTGCTGTGTTTTGAACTGCTGACAGTGCTCTGGGAATAACAGGATATGATGGGGGAAGAATTGCCATGAGGGCTCGGCAGCATGTCTTGCAGGAGAGAGGAAACACTACTGAGAGCTTGGAAGTCTCCTCTCCAAGAACACGAGCTCATCAATGACAGAGAGCACGCCTGGGCACACAGTCAGCTTTCAAGGCTTGTAGGTAAGGTACTTCCAGTGTGAGAGTCAGCTGGATGCAGGCAGCTGCCCACTGAACTGTGCTGTACACAGTGCCTCCCTGCATGTGTGCACCGAGGTTGAGTGCCAACACTGCCTGAAATCTCTGCTGACACATTCCCCTGGACAGTGACTGCAGCTCTGAAACACTGCAAGACCATATTGCTCTGCTCTCTTGATCACCTGGCAGTGCTTTGCACCTGCTTAGCACAGGGGTTGAAGGCTGCTGATGGCAGGGAGGGGGGTAGTCCTATTAGTGTGAACCAGTACTGTAGTATGGACAGAGTGCTGGGGTTCATTAGTGGATGGCAAATCTTAGACGACACTTGGAAGACTCAAGTTTCACAGGTAATGCTGTGAGAATATAAGGCTCCTCTGGCCTATCTCCTGCATAGGGAATAAAGTGCAAAGCACCCTTCCTCAGAAAGGTGGCATCTGCTCTGGAAAGGGAATAGTGCTCCAAATGATGTCCCTGGAGAATCTGAATCAGAAGAGTCCAGGAGCTGAGTTTCTTCTGAGCAGGAAAGAGCAGATGCTGGGCTGAGCCTGCAGGGGAGCTTGTCAGGGGCTTGGCTGAGGCTGAGAGGCTTGTGGGGTGGGGATTTCCATCAGGATAATTAAGTCGTGCAATGCAGTGTGGCGAGCAATGGTGATCGCATGGCAGCTTATAGGGTAGGGTGGGCTAGTAGAGTGGAGGGGCAATGTAGGAAGAAAATGAATGGCTGCAGTGGAAAGGGGAAGCATCGTGCTTGGAAAGACAGTAGAAGACAGCTTGTTCGGTTCAAGTGTTGGGGCAGAGGATTTTCTCCTGTTTGACACATAAGTCTCCACTGCTGTTTGTGATTTGCTTTTCTGTAGTGAATCCCACCAAAAGGCGAGAAAATACTAAGAAGGAATCAAGCATAGTCTGGTATGATCCACATGGGGTGAAAGAGAAGACTGGCTGGCTGGCTCTGCTGTCCCATGGACATGAACACATCTTACTCCCTGTCCTTCTCTTTTCTGAATCCTTGGTACAGCTCCTCTGCCTCTCTTTGTGTCCCTCTGCAGCTCAGGCAGCTGCTGGATCCAAATGCACTCAGGACAGCAGATGCTCTTTTTTTCATAAGACTCTGAAAGAGATTGAAAATAGTGGGAGCCCAGCTTCCACAGGTTACTCATTCTCCTGGGACAGACATGGACTGGGCAGCTTAGACAAATTATGGTTTTATTGATCCCTTGGAGGACTTTGGTTTTGCTTCAAATGTCTCAAACTTCCCCTTGCCACTGACTATAACTAGTCAGCCTGGGGAGTTCTGTATGGTTGACAGGTCATTGGGAAAAGTACCTAGCAGGATGTGAGATGCTTTCTAACATTTTTCTACATCAGGCATGCAGTGTGCTTTGCAGGGAGGTTGATGTGGAGCCATGCTGCAGCCCTGGCAGGTGGTGGTCCTAGAAAAAGCATTCTGCTCTGAGTGCCCACAGAACAAGTCAGACGGATGAATTTTTTACTGTGCTGTACTTCAGGAAACAAGCAGTGTGCAGGTAAATCTGAAAGGGCAATTTAGCAGGGCAGGTTGCAATTACACTTAGGGGAATTTGGCCAGGAGGCAAGTAGGGCAAAAAGTTATTTAGAAGCCCTGATGACATTTTCCATACTGTAATACAAGTACTATAATCTCCTCATCAGGTGCCTTGGAAGCACCCATGTTTTCTATCTAACCCCCTTAGCAGGTGCCTTGGAAGCACTTTTATTTCTTAGTATTTGTTTTCCAAATATTTGTTTTTCCTGGTGAGTTTTCCTGGTGCCTCCTCCTGCTCTTGCAAACCTTTAAGTCGTACTTGTACAGCAGCTGCACTGTGCCTAAATGTCACTTGGTTTCACAAGCTGTATGCTCTGTTGTTTAAGCTGCCCCCAGGGCTGGATTCAGTGAGCTTTTTACCGCTACAGCTTTAGCAGTGCCCTGTGATGTGGAATTGTATCATCGTTGCCTCTCCACTGCCATGCTTGTCCTCCCGCAGGGCTTGAAAGGCCTCGAGACTGTGGTGCTGGCCCGGGCGCCCAGCCCTTGTGCCAGGGTGCGACTGCTGCGTGGTCGCATGTAGCAGCGACGGGAGCGGGTGTTTAGGCAGCCCCATTTTCAGCCGGAGAGCCTTGCTCCCGTGAACCACCCCTGCGTCAGTAGGACATGGGCTCATCTCCATGAAGTGGGTGCCTAAATCCCGAGTGCCATGGGCTGCCACGGTGTATTCGCTGGCCGCCTACCTTACGGGCACCACTATGGCAGTACAGGCAGGAGTCCCACCGGGCCAGCGGTGCAGGAGGGTAGGCTGCTGTGCTACCCGCGTCCCAGCAGCTGTCCCGTGGGGCTGAGCGCGTGCCACCCGCTCCCCGCCACGGGGAGCTGCAGCGCCCAGCGCATCCCCGTCGGCTGCCGGCCCCCGCTCCCCGCGCCGGCCAGGCNCGCGGGGCCGGGGCCGGAGCGGTGCGGGGTGGGGGAGCCGCGCCACCGCCACCGCCGCCTCCTCCTCCTCTCCTCTCCCTCCTCCCGCCGCCGCCCCTACCCGTCGAGGCAGCGCTCCCAGGCTCCCCCGGGGTGCTCGGCATGAGGAGGATCAGGGCCAATGCCATCGCCATCCTGACCGTCGCCTGGATCTTAGGCACTTTCTACTACTTATGGCAGG
>VZRN01003663.1:1255323-1353897 GCA_013397935.1 Dasyornis broadbenti | reverse complement strand
GAGAGGCCCCTCCCCCTCGTGGTGAGGGAGCGGCGGCCGCCGGCATCCCGTCCTGCCGCGGCGGGGAGGATGCTCGGGGAGGGAGCCGCGGCGGCGGGCGCGGGGTGCGCCGGCGGAGGGTTGCGCTTTGCCTTCGGGCTGCTTTCTGTTTATTTTAGCATTCGTGCTTGTCACCATGGCAGCCGCTACAATCGGGGAGCACGGTGGGCACTCTCGGGGGAATAGAGTAATGCCGTGGGTAAAGTGTTTGCGAGTTGTCTCCGCCGCCCTCAGCCCGGGCTCTGCTCCTCCGGCTGAGAGCGGCTGCCCTTGGCCAGGGGAAGAAGGCGGGTGAAACAGCTGGAAGGTCTTTGGTTCGCGCTCAAGAGGCGTACACATACAGATACGTACACACACACGCATGTGTATGACCATAGTGCTTTCCCATCAGGACCAGCTGAGAGCCATGACCTCTCCGAGCCCTTCCTCCGGCCAGCCAGGCTCTGATCATCGGGCCGGGAGATGCGAGTGGCACTTGCAGTGGACGACTGTACAACTGGTACCAACCTCCTCCTCGGCCCCCTGCGCTTGGCTGCCAGATGGGGGACCTGGGCGCCACTCGTTGAGTTTTGTCTCTTTTAAGCCAGAGACAGCTGTCTGTGAGTCGGCTAGGGTTTGGGCAGGGAGATGGAGGGAGCCCCCAGGGCTCATTCCTAACCCGAGAGGTGGTAGCAGTGCCCTGATGTGCTACTTGGGTTTTGTTGAAAGCCCCACCCTCTGCCTTCCCTGGGTATCTGTGGGCTCAGTAGAAGGATAAAATTGAGCTCCTGACTTAAGGATGATGAGGACCTTTCTGCTCTGTCCGTAGGGTGATTTGTCCTCCCTTCAACCTGTATAATAGCATCAGTAAAGCTCTCCCAATTCTAGGCAGTAGTTTCATAAAAAATAAATCAGCCCCTGGAGCAAGAAGTGGCCCAGCAATACCATTCCCAGGAGTGATCCGGCTGAAGCAGCTCGGGAACTGCACTGTGTGTCACTCTTTGGCTGTGAATCCGTTTGTCAGCTGGTTACACACACATGGAAGTGAACAAAAGCAGCAGCCTGGTCAGAGTCGGAGCAGGGGCCAGGCGCCAGGGCTGCCTGCTTCCCTCTTGGCTGGCACTGGCATATTTTGGCCTGTCTCTCGCTTTTTTTCACCTGTAAAGTGGGGATGGGAGGTGTATGTATGGGTGTTTGGGAAGCTTTGTGAATGTTTGGAAAATGGTGTCAGAGCAGTCCCAGCCCTCAGGCAGCTGGGTGGAAACCCTTCAGCTGAGCCCTTTGGCCATTGCTTGCACCTGCTGAAACTCTAAGTCAAAGCTGAGGCTCTTGGGCCTTATGTTATTTGCGACTTGCTAGGGCCGGGGACTGCCGGCAGTTCAGGCTGCTCTGTTGTGAGACCCTCTGTGGAAAAGGACTGTAGAAATGAATATGGCGAGGTAAGGAGCTCTGTGCAAATGCTGTTATTGCTGTAGCCCTTTGGGTGCAGTGGGAAATGCCCACAGACTGGCCAGGGCTGAACAAACGGAGGATTTGGAGCACTCCTGCTTTTTTGATTCCACCTTAGTGGCAGAGGAAGCTGCCCCTGAGCCTCTGATTTCTTGTGTGAGCTTCAACATGCTGCTCTGGCAGTTTTATTTCTCTGTTCCCCCGCTTATCCCTTCTGGTTTTTTATAGCATTTACTTTACTCCCTCTCAGAGGGCTTTTGAGGTTACATGAATCCATATCGTCTGCCAAGCACCTTAAAATCCTCATGAGGAGGATGCTGTGGCAGTGCCGCACGTTGGTATATTGCTGCTGTTTGGGGGGAGGCAGTATGTGCTCACGGTTAACCACAAAGCCTCTTCTTACAAGATATAGTGCTGTGCAACAGCCACTCCAAATCTGGTTCTGCTCTCAAAACGGTGTAAAGCATCTCAGCTCCGCTCTATGCCTGAAATCCCTTAGTAAGGGAAAATAATCACCCTTTGTGTCTCCCTCTGTAACTGGGGTCTCAGGATGTGCCAGCCCTCCCAGTAGGGCTCTCAGTAGCAGCTGAGATGAAGGAGGACCCTCTCCTAATGCACTTGGCTGTGGGGCATGGTGGAAATGCCACATCCTGACCTGCCATGATCTATTTGCATAGGGAAGGTAAACAGGAAGGGTTTGTGGTGTTTGGGCTTTCCTTCACACATGCAGATTTCCCAAGGGTTTGGTGCGTTGCCGTGAGAGGCAAGGTGGTAAAATGCAGTATGTGTACTCCTGTAACTGTGCAGTACCATGGCTATGGAGAGCCTAACAGGCTTAGCAGTGGTGTGCACAACGAGCTGTCCTGGCCACGGCCTCTGCCCATGCTGCTGGGGCAGAAGAAGGGAAGTGACTGTAGGTGGCACAGGGCAGGAAGATTGGTGGAGGTCTGGGAACAGCACTGTCACTGTCCTACAGGGGGTGGCATCTAGCAGGGTCTGAGCAATTGGTCTCGTGGGCTGAGCTGCATGTGTGAGCCTGAGGGCTGCTGAGACCAGGGCAGTAGTTGTGTGGACGGTCCTCAGTATGCGCCCAGCTTCATCCCTGGCTGCATGGCATGTGGGCTGCAGCACAGCCTGCCACCCTCTCCCAGCCAGCGTGGAAAATGTGCCAGTTCTATCGTCCTGCTGGAGAAATAACAGATCTGGAGAAGCAGCTGTCCTTTGGCAGTGCAGAGCCCTCAACCCTGAGTTCATTCCCTTCAAAGTTGGATTATTTGACTTAATGTATAATGGCAGTCATGTATAAGGAAAAGCTTGCCTGCTTCCCTATCCCTTGGCTTTCTGCAGAGCCACTGAGACAAGCTGCCCATTCTGATCCAGTGTCTGGTTTCCTCTGCTCTGCATTGTATGATGGTATTAGAGTTCAGGTTTGGCCTCATCTGCAGGTAAGAGTGACTCATGTGACTTATGGGTCTCTGGAAAAATATGTTTTCAGTTTTCTAAAATTGACTGCTTTTCTGTCTGGGAAAAAGAAAAAAGCCTTTCTTTTGGATGTGCGAGTCCAAGAGTTCTGCTCTTGCATCTATTGGTATGACATTTCAAATCCTGGGCAAGTTGTATTGCATGGGTTTAAAAACGGAAGTGCTTTCTGGACTTATGTTTTTCTTCTTTATTCTTTCTTAATGTGAAGAATAAAAGTCACCTCATGTAAACACTATAGTCTATTGCAAGTCTCAGCTTGAAATTGTTTTTTATTTGTTGACCTCATATTTATTAGCACAACTTTGAACTTAAAATCTGGATGTCTGCTTCCTGGAGTCAGCCAGGGAAGTCTTTGAATATTTAAGCTGGGGCATGGAGCTGTCAGAGATCAGTGTCCCAGAAACAGCTTGTGCATTAGTAGTGATCCTACAGATATCTACTTTAAATATAGAAATCTTGACATGTGGCCTCTCTGCAATAGGCTCTTTACAAACAGGCTCTACAGATGCTTGAAATGAAAATTCAGAAATTGGTAAAAGGCAGGGCTCACTTGATGACATGCTGAGCCCCTGCTTGCTTCCCCTTCCACTTACCACAGAGGGTAGAAACACAAGTCAGTACCACACTTCTAGAAATGCGTTTTTCTTCTGGAGCACTGCATAGTTTCATATCACTTAGAAGGAGCCCTGGGAGCTTTGACAATTGGTTTGTCTGGTTTTGGAAGATGGACTTCTTCCCTGGACTCTTTTCTGTCCCTCCCAGGCAAAAGGTTGTCTCCTGTCTCCAGGAAATTTCCAAAGGCCAGAAGCTGTGCCATGTGTCTTTGGAAGGGCTTTGGCGTAATTCCTGTGGTGTGTACAGGTGGTTAATTGTTCACCATGTGCTGCTTGTCTGCTTTAGTATGGCACTGATGAGCAGAGCCCAGGGCTCTGTTCTTTCCTATTTAAAGGTTGCAGCATGGGAAGCTCACCCAGTGTACTTGTGTCCCACTGAAGAGAGCAAGGCTGTTGCTGCAGTGTGGGCAAAGCTTGTTTTAGTGAGAGGGAAGGTTTGTAGGCAGCTTTGAAAGGGAAATTTTTCTGTTGGCTGACTGTGAGCTGTGGGTGGGAGTATTTGCTCCTATTCCCTAGTCAAAAGTGGGATGTGAGGCTGCCCACAGGGTTCTCCAGCTTGCTGACTTCTCTGGGATGGCAGGAAAGCAGCAACGCGCCTGGAAGTTGGAGACAGAAGAATATAATTATTTAAATGCTCTGAATTGTGTTAGGCTGATACATGATTGCTCTTTGGAGCAGGTATGATGCCTCTTATCTTTGTCAGTTGCTCTTTGGAGCCAGTATGTTGTCTCTTGTCTTTATCCTGCCAAATTTTGTGACCTATGTGGTTGCTCTGTGACCCCACTGGAGCCAGTTTGGCAGTGGAGAGGCCCTGTATTGTAATGCTGGCTCAGGTTGCCTGGGCTCAGCCCTCCTGGCTGCTCCCTACCTCTGTGCTCAGCCATGTAAAATGAGCACTGGGGAGATGAGATAAAGGCGTCCTTTTTCCTTGTAGCAAAGGGTTTCTAAATGCTCTGCAAACATCACTGAACTGCGCGTCACCTGCCTGTGGGGAGAGAGCAAGCAGGAGACTCCACTGGGATGCCTTGCTCAGAACAGGTGGTGTGTGTGGGCAAGGAATAAGTTGGCGAGGAAAGATGTCAATTGTTTGATTCCCACATCTTGTTTAGTCAGAAAATAGGCAGTGGCTGAGCTTCACCTGCTTCTCTGAGTTGCTGAACTGGCACATTTAGCCATGCTTGTATTTGCCACCAAGTAAGACCACCTTGATGGATGCTCTTCAGATCCTGGAACACCAAGATAACAGCACACTCTGATGCTTTTGTTTTGTATTGCCTTTGGCTCCTGGGTATCTGAATCCCACAGAGCAGATGCTGGCTGATGCTCACCATGCATTCATGAATGATTTTATTCTCATCCCTTCATCACATTTCCTCTGTGCGCTGCTTTCAGAGTATGCTGTTTTCCTCACAACGGGATAAGCTGCAACTTTCATGGTTTGCTAAATGATACCATTTTTCAGGGACCTGTGTCTCATGAGGCTCTTGCATGTGTGCCTGCTTGGAGACAGGTCTTGTAGCCTTGGGCATGTAACTCTGGAAACCAAGGTGGATCCTAAATAAGTAAAAAAACCCCAACAAACAAAAGAGGGGGAGCAACACATTCCTTGCATTGGTGTATTGTCGGACTTAATTTCATGACCTGTGCCATGGAGAGAAAAGGCCTAATTTTTAATGAGATGCCACAGTTCATTTCAGCAGTTTCCTTACCATTTTACTCATAGCAGGTTGCTCCCTCTTGAGACTCCTGCGTTTTAGGGTAAGAATCAGGCATATGGGTCTGTAGGTCTCTTTCTGCTCTTATGCTGAGTGTTTGAGTTTGCACACATGTGGACAGAGCACTGGAGGCTCTGTGGTCTCCCCAGGCCTGTGATGCTGCCTGTAAGCCAGACCACCTTGGCTGCAGCAGCAGGAGCTCGAGGCCCCGAAGGTACAGTGAGCAAGCCAGTGAAGTTGTCATGTTCAACAGCTCACGAAATGCTCTTGTTTTCTTAAAACATTTTACTTTCAAGTTGAAGTGGAGGAAACTTTATCTCTCCATCCTACCAGCCTGCAAAGCAGCTCCACTCCCTGTGGCTCTGCAAATACCTGGGGTGTTGGAAATGAGACGGAAAAGAAGCTACGGGTTGCAGTACCAGTGCTTTTGCAGGTGAAGGTGCCTCTGCCAATTGCTGAATTTGTGCTGTTCAGCCTGGCCCGTTCCATTGCCAAAATCCAGCACCTGCCTGGCTCTTTCCAGCAGCTATATGGTCTCTGCTCTTCCCAGTTTGTATCAGGGTAGGGGACACAGCCCTTAATGCTTGGGACTTTGTGACAGCCACTCCTGCTGTGGCCAGGCCATTGCAGCACTGATATTTCTGGATCTCTGTGGCATCTGACCTGTGGCACATGAGGCCTATGCCAGCTCCCTGGGAAAGGATGACTTGGTAAGTTTTTCTCTGAGGGTATTACTGCAGGAGGAAGATTCAGTGACAGCTTGATGGTTTAATATTTTATTTACAGTGTTTATGTTTTAAAAATGTGGGCATGACTGCTGTTTGCCTAAATGGCAGAAAATGATTTTATATTTAATTTGTCCCAGTGGCCCTTGTGATGCATTAAAAATAAAATAAATGGTTCATGATAGTAATATTAATAAAATCCAGTTGGCAGCACTGGCCTTAATTGTTAATCAAAGTGATACTGTAGCTGTAGCAAGGTTGCTGGGGCCTGGGGATTGTGGTGGTCTGGGCAGCCTGAGACAGTGTGTAGAAGTGAGGGGAGTGCCAGTGCAGTGCTCCTGAAGATGATTTATTTTACTAGAGCCTTTTCATTAAATCAGTGGGTGAAGCAGTTGCAAGTTTTAGTGAGCTGAAACATTCTGTAGTATGCAGCTGCTTCCTCAGTTAGATCTGTCTTTGCATATACAAAAAAGTCTTAAGATTTAAAAACTAAAAATTTAGCAGTGTTGCTGGAAACAGAAAGCTTTGATAGACATCTCAGGTTGCTGTTTGCCATGGTGAAAGTTGGTCCAGACACTTCATCCCAAGGCAGTGTCACTTAAAAGGCAAGGGGAGAAGATGTTGTTTTGTTTCAGTGGCACTGAACTGGGACTGCCCGTTTTGGAGCACTGAAAACTGACTTAATTACTTCTGTTAGAAAAATATGGAGAGTACAAAGGCAATGAAACACACAAAAGCAAATGTGCTGGGGATGAAGCATGTGGGACAGTGGGGGGCCTCTGGCTCACTTGTGCATTGTCTCCCTTCTGCAGAAAAAAAGCCGGGCAGAGCCTGGCAAGGTGTGATCTCTTGCTTTTCTTTGTCTCCCCACAGAATACCAGCTGGTTGTTCCTATTCCACATCACTTCAGTGACAGTACCAGGACCTTGCTTTTTCCTTCCTGTTTCGGTCATGTATGCTGCTCTCATGTGCCCCTCCAGCCCTATCTGCCAGTTCCTGCAGTAGGGTTGTGGGCGCTTTGGGGTTGTCCTGTCAGCTGTCACTGCTGTTCTGTCTGTCTGGTGCTTGGTGCAGATGCTGTGATCCACGACACATCCCATACTATTGTATTAAGGTCAAGATTGAACCACAGTGAGACCCATGGACTGCGAGTTGGGCTGACTTATTGACTGAGCTGAACTCATCTTCCTTACAGGCTCTTCACGTGCCTCAGTTTCCCCAAAGTCTAAAATGAAGATTTTTATCACTTTACAGGGATTTTGGGCAGCTTAGCTTGCAAGTTTTGTAAAGGGCTGGAGATGAGAGAGATAACCTTAGCAAAATATTTGATTGAGTTCTCCCTTTGTGTATGTCTGAACCAGGAATGGGATTAGCAGTACTGTAGCACGTCAGGGCCGATCTGCTGCAAGAGGAAGTTGTTAAAGCACAGCATGGGCTGCTCTGTGCACTGAAACCAGGATTTGTTAGAAAAGGCTGTGTCTTACCTGCTGCTATCTTTTGCTGTGTCTTTACAAGCGGATATTCTTGCAACTAATAAAAGTGATAAAGGACTGGAGGTGGACTGTCTGCTTCAGATTTCCATGTCTCAGCTGTGCTTGGGGCTGTGAAGACAGTGAGATATATAGCAGTACATTTAAAAGAAAATCAAGAACAAAGTAAAAAAAAGTAGTTTATTGGGCCCCATCTTTGCAGAGAAGTTACCCATGTTGTGATGTGCTTTGAGCATATGGGTAATTTCTTAGTGTTGGTAGGGACTGGGTTTTTGATAGGCAGCTGCGTGCTCCCTTTGGAGCTACTTTCATTCAGTGCCTCCAGGGACATCATCCCTGCAGAGACCTGCCTCAGCTCCTTCTGCAGTGCCACTGCAGGTCTTGGAGCACTGTTGGTGTCCCTGTGCCTTCCCCAGGATGTGAATGAAGCTGTCACTGGGCAGGGAAGCTGTTTTGGCTGGTCGGATGATGCTTGGTTGGTCGTCCTGCCATGATGCAGCTGTAGGGTTGACTTTGCAGTTCAGGTTTCAAGGCTGCCATGGTTGGGCTGAGGTAGTGCTCTAATTTCTGACTGTTACAGCATGGTCACTGATGATACTCGGCTAAAGCTGCAGAAAATTACGTGCTTTAACCTCTTGTTTTTAATTCTCCCACTTGAAAAATTTATTCATCTTGTAACCTATAATATGATGCTTTTGAGGAGGCTTTGTTTTAACAGTAGCAGAGACAAAAAGCATCTGTGCTGAAATCTGCATCAGACGTTTTGTGGGCCTGTGAGGAAAAAAAAAAGGACTATTTTTCTTGCCTTTATTGTTTTGGATAACAGCCCTGAAACAGCTAGGGCTTGGCTGGAAAAGTGCTTCTAACCAATGAAAGTGTCTTCAGAGGTTCTCTGAAAAAATCTTTCTCCGGGACAAAATTGGAAAAATGACACTTTCCATCTACTTGTGTGCTGAGTGCCCTGAACAAAGTATTTGGTACCAGAGAGTGTCATGCCCAGTAATGCCATGTGGTAACTGTGTGCCTTTAATACCAAGTATGCAGTAAAAAGGATAATATAATATTCTTATAATAACTGAGGATTGTATAAGAGCCGCAAAAAGCAGTGCAGCTGCTTGGGTAACTGGTCAGTTAGTCTCTGAGTAGAGGAACCTCAATACAGTGGCAGTGCAAATGGGAGCCATCACATGCACACAATGAAATTGGAACAATTGAATGCTTCCTACATAGTTTCCTGTAGTCTTTGAAATTGTAAAAATTAATAGTAAAGTACTGGAGTTGAAAAATGTGAATGTTGCAAGTGCTCACTGCGAAGTTCTGTTGCATATGATCATGCTGTATTTCCCAGGTGCTATAATATGGATGTCATTTTTGGTAGATTATTTTTCTTTTTTTTATACATTTCAGTGAGATTTTTTTAGATGTGGTTGTGTGGCAGGAATTACCAGCCACCAGGCTGCTGATGGAGTAGGCTGTATGTGTCTCCCAGCCTTCTGAAATGTCTCTGTTTGGCTGAACTACCTGTTTTATGCCTAAAGATAGGTAACAGTCTCTCACAGTGACATCTGAGGGGAACAGCAGGAGCACTGACAAACAGATAGGGGCATAATCCTATCTCTGGCCTAGGGATGCTGAGTTGCCAAATCTCTGCTAATGCTACACTTGCAGAGCTGGCTCCTCGGCTGGGGTGAGCACAGTTGTGTTTCTCTCATTGCTTGGGTGCAGTGTGGTGTTTATACTGAGCTTGGGTTGGCAGCAGAAGGATGGATGCTCTGCAGTGAGGTAACTCTTTCAAAAATTCTGTTGGAGCAAATCTTGAGTGAACTTGGCGTCTGTTTGTATCCTCCCTGTGTTTGGGTAGTCTGAGTCTGGTTGTGCTGAATGCTTGAAATGCCAGATTGCTGTGCCATGCCTGCTAGCTGAGTGGCCCTGAGGGACATTTGGGGGCATTTCCAGTCTGTGCTGGGAAAACTGGATCACACTGGCTGTGCAGCCCCCAAAAAATTTTGGGAAGGGCTGGGAAATCCATGTTCCTTCAGGACTAACCATGAATCTGTCAGGCCAGGCATTGATGAGATGCAGTCAACTGAGGTCTGGCCTTGGAGAGGCTGCCCAAGCACCTTTCAAAAGCTGCCTTTGGCTGAGTGGGAGAAGATTTTAAGTGAGCAGTTGGACTGCTTGCTCAGGTCAGGTCCTTGAACAGACATCAGTCTCATGCTACATGTTAGGTGAGCCATGAGGAGGTGATTAACAGTGAAAGCAAACACTGTCCTTACAGCACAGGATACAGATTGAGTCACATTGGGTAATAGGAAAAATCTGCTGATCTGCCTGCATCACTCTCCTTACAGCTTTATCCAAAATTATGAATTGTAAATTATTAACTCATTAATTTTCTTGGGCCCAAAGCCTCACTTTCAGGAAAGATGTGCTAGAGTTGAAAGGAAACATAGTGGGATGATACAAATCGTTGTGTGTGGCAGGGCTAATGTGAAATACAGATTATGGCGTCATTCTTCTCCCTGCTGCTCTTCAGCTGTTAATTGTGCAGTACTGCCATGCATGGTTGGTACCTTGCCATCCCTTGTATCTGTGACTCAAAAGGGCTATCTGAGTGCTTCTGCCACCCAGTTGGGTTTGGATACATCAGTCGTGGGTGGCAATGCCATGGCAGTAGTGTTTTCTCTTGCCCACTGCCAGCATCCTTGGGGCAGTGGGTCTCACCAGCTCTCACTTGTACTGAGGAATTGAAGGGGATGGTGTTCTGTGAGGACCTTGTGAGAGACATTTGATGTGTGCAAAGCTGAGCCCTTTAAATCTTGGTGCCCTAGTTAAAGGGGATTTAGTCCTTCCAACCTGTCACAGTCCATCTTATTTTTCCCGCTCTTTCCTTTTAGTTAGAGGATTAAAATTGTCGCATTGAGCTTAAAGGGGATTCGAATGCTCTGTATTTTTGTTCTGCTTTTGCCCAATATCTCCTAAGAGACATCATAAAGAATGGCCAAGAATGGATAAACAGGTATTAGCACCACTACAAGTGCTGAAGAAGAGGTGAGAAAATTGTCCCTGTCCTATTGTGCCTGCATTATTGCAGGGTCTGCACAGGATGCCGCTTGACCTCCTGAGCTGTGGCAGCTGCCCAACACACCGGCATTTGTCTGTGCCCACAGATTGCCTGGAGGCAGGAGCAGGGACTTTTGGCACTCGTTGGGCAGGACCAGCAGGTGCAGGAGAGGAGAGTGGTGATAGGAACTGGGTGTATGAAGGGATTCCGGTCTTACTCTTCTGTGCCTCCTGTGCCACAGGAGCCTTATAAGGCTCCCCAGCTTACCAGTGCACAAAAGGAGCTTGCTTCTGCCAGTGTGCTGCATGTTCAAAAAACCCACTACACAGTTCTGCACAGTTCCTTCAGCTTGGCTTCAGCAGAATCCAAAATCTAAGCTTTAAATGAGATATCTTGACTTGTTCTTGGAGGGACAGGAGGGGAGGAGTGTGGCTGGGTGGTGCTGTTCACCATGAAGGAATACATAGAAGTGTTAGAAAGCAGAAACACAGGGTGACCATTTGGATTCCCTACTTCATATAGCAGTGAATCTGAGAAATTAGGAAATAATGCCACACATGGTATTTATTCAATATCCAGGAAATCACTTAACTAAGTCTTGTGACAGATTCATAAAGACTAAGTAAATTTTGAGCATCCACAATACATCATCAATTTTCTTGTCCAACTTTCTGTTAGTGCTTTTATAATTCCATTAGAAATACACCTCCCATGCTATAAAGCCCTATGTGGCACTTTAAGTGTGTTCTTCACCATTCCCTGTGGCAAGGACAGCCATGAAACATGTTGCCAGGTTATTTTGAATCATTAGCGGCAATTCATATCTTTCTGATCTTGAGTAGATGAGTTGAATTTGAATGGAAAATATTTCCATTGAGGTCAGAATTTGCTTTAAGTTTTCTGTTCAATATTTTTCATCCCAAGGTAAATTCCCATATCACTGTACCTTATCTGATAGAGGTGAATTTAGATGCATTTTGATCAGTGGCTGTCAGTTGGGAGCCATTTGAGAGTCAGACGCTGCTTAGTCTGGGGTGGGCTCAGCAACTGTGCAATGCAGAGATCAGATTTGCACTGGATCACAAAGGGGATGACTCCAGGCATTACTTGAGGCTGCTTGGCAGGAGCTGGGTGAGGGTTGGCAGTGTGCTGAAGGTTCAGGTGCAAAAGGAGAGATGCGGAGAGAAGCTGTTCTCTATGAAAACTCCTTTCTCCTGCCCCAGCTGTAACTCTTGTGTGCTAGGGAAGTGCATAGCTCACAGGTTGTGTGTCTTTCCATATGTGAGGGTCTTGTTTGGGGGCCCTTGTGTGAAGGGAGAGTGAGATAGGGAGACTAGTTGAATAATAAACCATTCGAGGCTGCCACAAGTCTGCTTGGAGTTAACAGTTGCCTTGCCATCCTTTTTCAAGCAATTTGCATATAAGAGTTGTGTGAGATCTCCCATTTGTCTTGCTCCTATGCAAGACCTCACACAAGGCCTGTGCTGCTGGGTGCTTCCTGTTTATCTGCACATCTCTTTGGGTATCCAGACTGGGGGCTTTTTTGTGCAAATGTGAACAGAAAAGAGAGCTTCTGTCTTGGGGTTTATAACCCCTGTAGATGAGTGAGATAAAGAGGTGGGGATAGAAAGCATTCTTTCCCCCATTTCCCTGACACAGAGCTGAGATTAAGCCTTGAGCTCTGCTGAAAGGAAGCAAAGCAATATTCAGAGTTGCTAACCTCTTGTTATTAATTCTGATGAAAATACCAGTGAAGCCAAGACAGCTTGGATATTACCAACGCATATTCAATGAATTTGCTACTGGATTCCAGTTACTATCCCAGAGACAATGAAAACTCTGTCCTGTGGTAGCTCCTATTGTAACTGGCCATACCTCATTACGTTTTACATTGATAATATATTTAGACCACCTCCCCACCCCTTGTAATTTCTGTCACCAGTGATGGGCTAGTCACCTAAAACCACTTTGGCACATATTTGTATGTAACCTGAGTGGGCTGGGACACCATGAGGGGAACAAATTTAGCTTATGGCTGGAGGGAGGTCTTGGGAAATCCTCTCTTCCCAGTTACCTCAAATGCCAGCTCAGGTTTTGATGTGCATTTCTTTCTGTGTGTTCGTTTTTGGGGAAGAAGCAGCATTAGAGAATAAGCTGCTGGGACGGGAGACAGGCTAGAAAAAACTTCTAAGTGATGTGTAAATGTTAATCATTAAACCTGTTACCACATAGCAATATGACTTCTTATCATGATAAACTGCCTTGCCAGGCTATACTGGAGTAAATCTCAGGGTGTTTGCTGAGCTCTGGAAGCTGGACTTCAGCTTCTGACACGTCAGCCCAAATACTGAAACACTCAGTTTTGAAACACTGAGTGTTTCAGTATTTAAAACACTGAGTCTTTCATTATTTGAAACACTCCTTAACTGGCTGGGGTATTGACCAGCAGGGCTCTTTGGGGCTGATGCTGCTTCTTCATTCTCAATTCTGTTTTTGAAGACTTAAATTCTCAATCAGAACAAAGTGAGGTTCCCCATGTTACGTGATTTCAATGTCAAATGACATCCTTAACCTTTATGCTTAAACCAGTATTCTGTGTAATTTGGTGTTCTGAGTAGAAAATACACCGTAGCACTTTTAATCATTGTCTCTGCAGAAAAGAAAAGAGTGTTTTCATCAGGGAATGTATTCCTGGTGTTTGTAGCATGTACTCTTTTATTGTCTTCCTACCCAGTTCTTTGCACAGATAGGTAAAAATAGGAGTGCTGGATGCTGAAATGCTTATATGCCTGGCCGGTGGCATGTGGCACAAGTTTTCACGGACAGTACCATCTGACTGGGCATATGGCCTTTTCTCCACAAGTTATTAATAGTCAAATGTGAGTACAGCAACACTGTCTACTTTTGTAGGAACAGAATTTTACAAGGGTGAATGTAGCTGGTTGTATTTGTTTTCCCTCAAACAGGAGTCTGAACGTACGGCACCCGCTGCTGCCACTGCACGCCCAACTTTGTGTTGAGAAGGGGTACTTAGCTAGTTCAGACTCCAGCAGTCTGGACAACATCAGCTGGATGATGAGAAGTTACAGATGGATGGCCAGGCCTTTACCACCGTTGTTTTGGCAAGTGATATTGGGTAATGTTGCCAATAATTCTGTAATGCAGGCAGGAGAAATTTGGCAGTCTAAGCACAGGGCCCCATGGGTACAGCCTGTACCAGCGCTGGATAACCCACTGTATGAAGCATGCTGGAGAGCACCTCTTCTGATCAGAGGGGCAAGGGGTAATGTTTCTAGGTCAGCAGCAATATGCCACCTCAAGAAAGCTTCTAACAGGTGCAAGCAACTCAACATCCTTAGGTAAGTCTGTCCTGTTTGACACAGACTTGCTACTGCTTTTTGAATATCTCCATATGGTGCTACTGGAGTAGTGGGAGTGGGACAGATTTGGTTCTGCAGAATTGGTTCTTCAGAATGACTCTGCACTGTAAGTAGAAATGGGCTCTTTGGACTTACTTGAGGAAAAAAGATGGCCAAAATAAACCAAAAGCCCTGATGATCTAAAACAAATACCTTTGCACTGAAAAGGGTGAGTGAAAAATCCCCACCTGTTTGGTAATGCCATTCAGGCTCCCTGTAGGCTGTGCTTCCTGAAGAACTATGTGCAATTCTTCTGCCAGTTCAGTACCTCCAGCGTTACCAAAGCATGTGTGAAAAACATCTGCATGGGAATGTCTTCAGTGTTAGAGGGCAGCTCAGCTATCTGCTCTCAGAACAGACACCAAGTCTGGCAAGGAGGGAGGTATTTATACTGTGCTGTAGTAAGTGTTGACCTGAAAGAACTTGTCACTGTGCATTTCTCAAAAGCATGTTTGAAAAAACTCTCTTGGCTTTAATTGAATTGATTTGGTACATTTCTGAGAGTGTGATGGTGTGATGGCAGTATTCTCCTTGATTTGCTGAACTAGCTTATCTGAATTGGAGGAGCTTCCTTGGTGATAGCTTGGGATGAGAAAGGTGTATGAAGAAGTGTGGGGTGCAAGGACTTTTTTGTCTTTAGTGTGTTCTGCTAGTATAGAGAGAGTGTAGAAGTATTAAAATATACTTAAAATAATTTTAATTCTTTTAAAATATATTAATGTTCACTGAAATGTAGGCTCTTAATATTGCCTTAAAATAACTGCAGCCTCCCTGCAAATGCTGACTGCCTCCTGTTGAAATGGCTCCATGGCTCCTGGAGCTTCTGGCTTGCTTTGGGAGATACAGAAACCATCTGATAACTCTTCCCTTCCTCTGTCCCATTGAATAGGTTGACAGTATAAAATGCAGGAAGCACAATGCTGTGGTTTTAGTCTATATTGGGCCAGGTTGGAACCAGTGTCTGGAACCAGCAGGAAAAATTATCTAAGGATGCTGGGGTTACAGAGTAGAATTCAATGTGCCTGGGCTAGAGCTGGCTGCTCTTTAAAGATGTGTGGTTTGGGAGGAGAGGATTGCTGTTAGAAAGGCCTGTCTGTTCCTTCAGAGGTAATTTAACAGCCTGCGTTCCATTCAGGCAAGGGAAATACTATCAATGGATTTTTTCCTGTTGTATTAAATGACCTGTCTGTATATCATGACCTAATTGTGTTAGCCCAGACAGCAGTGGATAGAGGATGATTTCCTTGAAAGTTTTCTTTGCTGCACTGGAAAGGGTCTGCTCCCATCTGATTCAGCTGCCAGGCAGCCAGATCTCTCTCTGCTGGTCAATAAACAGACACTGCTGTTTTGTGCACCAGAAGCTGGGGTGCTGGCTGCTATAGTTATGACTTAATTACTAGTGTCAGATTAGTTAAGACCTGGTAATTGCATCAAGCCAAGGATCTATCTACTAGAGATGTACAGTTTGAAAGTGAATCCATATATCTACGTTAAACAGATTTGTAGTGGCATCTGTTCTGCACAATGGTTTTTACAGGGAAAACAGTCCAGAGACAATAACATTGAAACACTTCAATAAGTACTTCTGGTAATAAACATTTTTTGCATTGACAGGTCATGTCCACTTGACTCTTCAGAAATGTGATGAGTGCTTAAGCATCTTCTTTTACAGATCAAGAGTCTGAAGAAGGCTCAGAAAGGTTAAAGTCTTGATTTACACTGATTGCTCAGGCTCCATTGACTTTCTCTTTGAATGTCTTTCCTGCTGGGCATTTAACTGACATCCCCTTCCTTAGAGGTTCAGTGCATGTTTAAATAATCATGGCTCTTCTGCAGGGAAGGCAGGGGTAATAAGGAAAATTGAAGTGAATATACCCTGCTGATACACAGTGCCAGCATCCTTTGACCCCCCAGGAAGATGCCTCTCCTCATTGGGTATCTTTAGGATGCAACATTGAGAATGCTCAGGTCTCTGTTTGCAAGTGGAATGTCGTGCAGTGCTGCAAGGTGAAGGCCCTTGTCGTGAATGGCTCAAATGAGGCAGATAGTAACGAGTTGTCCAAGAATGCTTCATTGGCTCTTGCCTGGCAGAAGGAAGAGTGTCACTGTGATTTGTGCTTACCTAGCTATGCAACTGAATTTTATCCTTGAACTGGATTCCTGGTTTAGGCAAAATCCCTCACGTGAAACACATGCCATTTGCACAGAATTCTTAATTAGAAGAATTCACCATAAACATGGGCATCTTTCTCTTGCTTTTATGGCAGGGGATAGAGATTAATCACATCCTCAGAAATTCCTCAGAAATGTGTCTGCTGTTTGCTATTTCTATGAAACTGGCAATCCTTGATGTCTGCAGAAAGATGAGGTTCCATATGATATTGCAGTGCTACCACTATAATGCTTTTAATTAGCTAATAAACTAATGACTTTTGAGTTGAGGTAGTTCCACAAGGCTTGCTATCTGTTGATCAGCAGATGCTTAAAACTTGCATATCAAAAATATCTAGATCTGCGGGGATAAAGGGGGAAAATCATGGCATATTTAAATTTTTAACAGCAGTCCTTTCCTAAAACACCTATGTTCTCTTCTCCCTGCCATTAGAAAGGAAGGGATAGAGTGCAAGAAAATAATTTGCTATGATAATTTCAAAATTAACAACTTGGTTTGGGGCACGTCTTGCACCTTGCTTTCTCTCTCTGCCCTCCCTCAGGTGGCCAAGGCATGCTATTTCGAAAGCATTCAAAGAAGAGAAAGTCCATTGTCTGAGCAAAGCTCAAGAATTAGAGGTTAGAAATGGTTTATTAGGTTCTTCTATGTGAAACCTAGCTTCCAGCACAGGGATTAATTGCTAACCTTCAGCTTTTGAAGGGTCTGACTTTCTCAGAGGATAAAGCAACAACATCTTGCTGGCTGCAAAGCACATAAGCATTATTTGAAATGCCTGCCAGGGGGGTGCTGCAGGGCCTTCCTCCTAAGTTAGGAACTTTTGGGCTACTGCAGAGTTGATTTTGGTGGGTTTTTTAGCCAATAACTGCCATTTATCTCCTTGGGGAAATTTTCTTTTAGCTGGTTTGTCTCCTTTCTTCATCTCCAGATGGATATCATGGTATTAACAGATGGTGCAGGAGCAATGTTTCCTTCCCTGACTAAAAAGGAAGTGAACGTATGGAAGCTGTCTCAGACATGAGTTTTGAGCCCTGTTTTAACTTGGCAAAGACTTGGCTCTCAACCCTGGAGCCTTGAGGAGCAGCAACACCAGTGTGGCAGGAAGAGGCAGACAGAGAAACCCACATAGGCGGCCTCCAGGAAGAATGGAGTAAGTGTGTTTTGAGGAGGGCAATGTTGTAGCAGGTGGCCACACAGGTAATGTACTGGGCCAAATCCCACTCCAGCTCTCACAGTATGTCAGAGTTGGGATTTTCAGCTGCTTCTGTCCTTTAAGCATAGAAGCTAGGTGATCAGTAGTATTACTGAAGAGGAGATGAGTATTTGTCCATGTGTTTAATGAAGACCTGCTCTTCAGTGACTGCCTTGCACTGCTGGAAGCAGTTAATTACACAAAACACTGTGGTTTTAGACTAGCAGGGTCTTTTGGATGAAAGACTTGGGTAGATCTGGAAGTAGATGTTTGATGAAGCTATTTTATGCTTTGCAGTCTTCCCTTTGAGCTGAGATGGAAAGGGAGTGTTAATCACTTCTCAGGGGTGCTGCAAGACATGATGTGGTCTTGTGAACATCAGTGATTGTGTCCTCCAAAAGATCTTGCTGGGACCATGCAAATGGCAAAAGGGGTAGACAGCTGTGGTGACTTGCTGAAAGACATGAGAATATTTGATTTGAGAGCCTGCAGGCAATTATTACTGCCTCTCTTGCTCTGAGAAGGCACTAATCTTATATTTTGCTCTGCAGGTTACGATGAGCAACTATGCCGTTCCGCCAGCTTTTGCCAGCGGCCAGTAGGGACACTGCTTGGGAGGTCATGAAACTAGTTTTACCAAGACATTCCTCCATCTGTCTGCAAATAATGCCTGTATTTCCTTGTCCCTGGTTACTGCCTCCTCTTTGGGCTATGAGAGAGGCAGAGGCTGAGCCAGTACACTGCCATACTTGCAGGAGATGCGGGCTCTGCTAGGTCATGATAGGTCTAGAGACAGAGATCATCTTCCAGTAAGTGGGCTGAGAAGACACTGATGGATGTTAGTTGTATTTGGAAGGAGTGTGGGGGGAAACAGGAGAAGCAAAAGCCAAGTTATCTCCACCAGATGCTGGCTGTGTCCCTGAGGAAAACTATTTTTGCTCTGTTGCCATGATGTTTGTACTCAAGGTTAAAGCACATGGGTGAAGGTGAAGACACCATTCTGATAATGTTTTGCTTCAGATGGATTGACTGCAATCAGAATTCCTGTTGTTAGCCTGGTATTAACCAGGGGCTATGAGAGGGATGATGGCTGTTACTTGCCTGGTAACATGAAAGTGTGCAGTGAAGGATAACGTGAAGCCATTATTAACTGAAAGAAGTTGAGGGAGTTCCTTTCCCTCTTGTTTAAAAACTTACTGCTTCACACAGGTTAACACAGTGCTCTGGGAAGAGATCGAAGGGGTGAATGTGTGTAGGAAAACAGAGGCTGGGGATGGGTGTTCTATATATGCTTTTCCCACTTGCTGCTTCCCTACAAAATTTATCAATCATTTGGAAATTGGTTCTGGCAATATTGCTCTCTGTGTTATAAGAGGAGGAGTCTGTTAAAAGGCATATCTGGTGGGTGAGGGAGTAATTACAGGATCTTTCATCTGTTAAGATGTTACCAGCTTGGAGATGGTTGTTTACTGGCGTGGTTCCTGCACCCCCAGCTCCAGCTGAGCACTGAGTGGAGGACAGGGTGGAAAGGTGCCAGTTGAACTAGCAGCTTTCAGTTCAGCTCCAAGGGCTGCTGGAGCAGCCTTGCTGGAAATATCCTTACAGTTTGAGCCTGGTCTAAATGGCTCCATAACTCACAGAGGGAATATTCCTGTAGATGGAAAAGTTTCACAGCCTCTGACTCAGTGCATCTAAGTGACATGGGATGGGAAGAGCTTGCAGGGGGCCTGGCAGGATGGATAAAGACAGTTAATTTGGAGAGGAAATATGTTGCAAGTGGCAAGATAGGAACAACTTTTTTTCCTTGCGCTTTCCACCTGGCTCTAGTCTGCAGAGAACAGCAGCTATTTAACATCCTTGTAGACCTTCCTCACTTTCACATGAGGAAAAAGAGGGACAGTATTTTTTTAGGAAACCAAAGATATGGCTACATTCAGTTTCTGAATTGAGTTGTCTGGGAAATGTGTACATGTTATTTGTGTGGGTATATACGAAAAGCCTTGAGGTTCTTGTTGCAGAGACTTTTTTCAGTACAGAGGATTTTTATCATCTTTGTATTTACTTTCCTATTTGGTTTAAAGTAGTAATTCAGATCTACTGTTTATCCTACTGCTCTGAGTAGTACAGACTAAATACTGGCAAACCATTTGGACACCTGAGCAAAAGCACTGGAGATCAGAACGCCTCCCTGTATTTCCCAAAAGAATTGACATACTTACCTAACAAGAGGCCAAACCTGATCAATTTGGCTGATGCACTTTCATCCCCACCAAGCAGAGGTTCATCTTGAATACCTTTAGTTTAAAAGCCTGTTGTGGTTTGACTCTGGCCGAATGCCAGGCACTCACAAATTAATACACCCAGGGCTCATGAGTTGAGATAAGGAAAAGCTGGGAGAAAAAGATGCACCAGGGCATAAAACAGGCCAAAAACTTTTATTGTTAACAGAATCAGAGAAGTAAATGAGGAATGAAATAAAACCTTTAAAAACACCATTTCTCCACTCACGCCCCGCCCTCCCAGCAGCTGTACAAGGGAACAAGGCATGGGGGAGGGAGGGGAGGGGCAGATAGGTCAGTTCATCACCGAAATCTTTCTCCACTGCTCAGGGGAGAGGAGTCCTTTCTTCTGCTTAGCCGCAGGTCCCAAAACACGTGGCAGTCCACCTGAACCTCCCACGTGAGTTTCCTCCATGGGCAGACAGTTTTTTCCAAAAACTGCTGCGGCGTGGGGTCTTTTGTCCACGGATTACAGACCTCCGAGTCAGCTGTTCCATTTTGGGAGCAAGGCTTTTTCCTCTTTGCTGAAGCACAGTCTCTCTCACGCATCAGCGCAGGCACTTAATTCAGTCTGTAAAAGCCTGTTTCTCCACTCGGACTCCCGCTAGGCAACGGCTTCCTCCAGGCATTCACCCACTCTGGCGTAGGCTGCGTGTGAATTTTAACTTTCCCCGTGGACTCCCTGGGCTGCGGGGGGACATCCCGCTCCACCATGGTCTTCACTATGGCTTGCAGAAGATTCTTGGCTCTGGTGTTTGGAGCTTCCCCTCTCCCACCTTCACCACTGACCTTGGTGTCTGCATTGCTGCTGTTTCCCCTCACATATTTCTACCACCTCCTCCTCCTCCGGCCAAAAGAAGTGTGTGCCCCCTCCACCTTGGTCTCTTCTTAAATGTGTTTTCACAGAGGCGTAGCCAACATCTCTAATTGGCTCAGCCTTGGCCAGCAGCATGTCCATCAGTTCGGAGCCATGAGGGATTGGCTCTGTTGGACACGTTCACAGGAGCCATCTTATGGGCTCCCCCCCCAGCAAAAACTGGGGCAAGCAAAACTAACACAAAGCCCCAGAGCCATCCTGCAGAAATGGATGGTGGAGCAGGAAGCTCTCGGACCCATCTGCCTTCCTTCCCCTCAAGCTTCTCTTGTCTGGGGCACCCATAAGCAAGATTTGAAGCATCCAAGAGCTGGGGACAAGCCAGGTTACCCTCCTGTGTGAGGGTGGGCTTGCTCAAGATGGGATCACTCATGTGTGCATCCTTTGATAGTCACCAGTGACTTGCAGCAGGTAGACCCCTCCTTAGTTGGAGGTGATCTCTGAGCCTTGCAGCAGAGGCCCCACCAGCAAACACTAGTGAAGCACTTTCAACTCCATTGATTAAAACCACAATAAATGAGCATTTAGTTGCAATTGCTATGTGAAGTTGTAGTACCTCAGCCCATGAGATTTTAATAGATTTTTTTAGTTTCCCCAAGTTAATCAGCCTCCTTGAGATATGTATCTCTTTTCTCTTGACACCTATCAGCATGTCTTAGACATGGCACAGTAGGATTTGAACTGTTGACACTGCTTAATGCAGAGATATAAATTACTATTGTGTTGCCTTCACTGCAGTGCATGGTCTGTGTCAATTGTCTCTCTCAAAGGCAGCCATTTCTGAAGCAGTCTCTCATGTTACAATTTTGCCTTCAGTGAGGAAAATCACTTACTTTTCTGCAATGAGAAACATTATTTCTTCCGTAATCTGTGACTTAAGATCAGTGAACTTTTGAAAGATATTTTTCTACTGTCCTCTAACAAAATTTTTCATTTTCTTGTTCCACATGACTGACAAATATCCATCAGTTCCAAGTCTTTAGTGTTTCAGTACAAACCTCTGCTGCCTGTGTTTAAGGAATGATTATTCATTTGCAGGAACCATACCAGGCAGCTATCCTCTGTGAACTGGCATACAGACATGGGTAGTATGCAGTCCAAGTGCATCAGCAAGATAGGTGTGCAAAAATTGCTCCATTTTATGATGGACATACCTCACAAAGGTTTGATGGTGGGAGGCAATTTTCTGTTGTTTAACTTCACTGGTTTCTAATAAAGTGTGCTGCTAAGCTCTTCTGCTCCACCAACTTGGGGCATTGGTTGCTGAAGCATCAGCTTTTCTAAATTACCCAAACATACCAAGTGTTTGACTCTTTAAAAAAGATAAAAGAAATCTTCTGGCAAAAAGATACCTTTCTTTCTGCTTCTGGAAGTATTCTCTTGTGGGTATCCTTGATTCTGAAAATGACTACAGTTAGTTATATTTGAGGAGTAAATAGCTGTAAATCACCTTTTTTTGCCTTTTTCACATATTTTGGAGTAACCTGTGAATGACATGCTGAAAAACAAGCTGTTGACCAAGCTGTGTGTTGATATGGCAGGCCTGGAAATCAGTCTTGTGATAGTTGTTTTAAGGCTTCTGTAGATCACTACCAAACCCTGAAACTCTAGCATTGAAAGAAAAGTTGGCTTTACATTATTTGTGCTGGTCTTGTAAGCTGCTTTTGGCTGAGCTGATTAGGGGAGAAGCTGAAAACGGAAGCTCCTAACAATCTGATGGGTGTTCTGAGAAAAGTTAATCACAAGAGCTCCCCAAGAGGTAAGAAGTGCAGTGATGTATGTGGTGTTGACCAGCGTGGGTAGGAAGCAACACCATGCTGGGTGCAAGCATCAGCAGTGGCTTTGGTGAATGAAGTGGGCAGAGCACTGCAATTGCAGTGGGGCTGAGGCAAGAGCTGAGCATCTCCTCTCAGCACCCTGCTCCCAGGCAGGAGGCTCTGCCACGTCTGCAGCACACCGCAAGGTTTCCTTCTCACATAACTGGGAACTGGCTCTGTGTGCACTGCTTAAGGACCTAGCTTTGGAAAAACACAAAAGCAACAAAATAAGCTAAAAAGTACTATAGTATTGCTATGGTAACAAACACCTAGAAATGCAGGCACATCTCTGTATTAACTGTAGGCTTAGGCTTTGTAGCCTGTGCCCTGGTGATTGCATATGCAATCAGAGGCAGAAATGTTGCTGTAAAGGGAAGCAGCAGCAGGTTTATGATACTTTGGGATCTTTTCAAATATGAGACCTACTGCTCTCTCTGCTTGAGGCAGGCTTGGAGCAGTTGCAGGCTGTTGGTGTGTGTCTGTCACTGGCATCCAGGCAATGAGAAATGAGCGGCCAAATGCATTTTGCAGCACTGGAAGATCCTGCAGTTTGAGTTTAAGAACAGCTTGGGTCTTTCATCAGACTTTTGGAGGGCTTAGACTAGTTGAAAAAAAATGGGTATCATTTGCACCTTCCAGCAGCACATTCAGTGGCAAGTCTGGGAGAAGGCAGAGGGTGTTCAGCTTCTTCTCTGGTGTGGTGCTTATTTGTGTGTGCAGTGGTTCTGGGTGTGCTTTGTTTTCATTCTTGTTTTCCATTTTTGCACTGTTTTGGGCAGTGTTAAAATCCTGCTAGAGGGAAGGTACCAGTAGCAGAACACATTGAGTTTCTGGCAGAGATGGAGCAGGTCCTTCCAAAGCACACTACAGCATGGGGTTTCTTGGTAGCTCGAATAGCCATTTTCCTCTCCACAAGCAGCTACTGGAAAATATGGCAGGACTGGGCAATAGATAAGGAGAAAAAGGGAAGGAATTTCCAGAATGGCAATTACAGAGGTGTAGGGGCCCTGCTAGAATTATAGAGGCTGATGTTAGAAGAGGAAAAGACCTGTCCTGGGAAGGCCTGGCTTCGAAAAGGAAAAAAGACCTCAAAATGACAAAGATGATCAGGGAACTGGACCATCTCTCCTGCAAGGAAATGCTGAGAGTGCTGAGCCTGGTCACTTTCTAGAAGAGATGACTGAGAGGGGACTTTTCAGAATATATCAGTATCTTGAAGGGAGGGGGTCAGAGGATGGAGCCAGGCTTTGCTCGATGGTGCTGGGCAATAGGACAAGAGGCAACGGGCAGGAAATGATGCACCTAAACGTGAGGAAAAACTGTCCTCTGTGGGTGACCATCCACATGGAACAGATTGTTCAGAGAGGTTGTGGAGTCTCCCTCACTGGAGATATTGAAGAACCATCTGGACACAGTCCTGTGCCATGTGCTTTGGGATGACCTGCTTGGGCAGGGAGGTTGGACTGCATGACCCACTGTGGTCCCTTCCAACTTTACCCATTCTGTGATTCTGTGAAAATGCTGCCTCCTAAAAGAAAAAAAAAAAGGTCTTGTTTTCTACATCCTTCCCTGAGGATGATCCTGGCAGCATCCTAGTATGTGTAAAGGAAGCTGCATGTGTAAAGGAAGCTGCCTCTTGAAATGCAAGGACTTCTCTGACTTAGTGCTGCTCTGGCTCCCCTTGGGACCAAGTCACAGGCCTGACTACGATTTCAGGCTTCAAATTTGTTAAAGCTACTGTGTGTGAGAGATCACTGGGTACTTGATCTGGACACTTTTGGCATACCACTTGTTTCTGTTTTACTTTGAACATGATTGCAGGGAAGCAGAGGAAGAACTCCAAGGAGCTCAGTCTCCTGCATGAGGACACATGTTGGCATGTAATTATGTGCAGTCATGCCAGTTAATGCTTTTAGTGGACATGTATGGTAGAAGTAGCTTTGTATTGACACTTATTGTTCAGGATTGCCCTTTTTGCTGAGTGCCTAACTCTACAACTTTAAATATGACTTTTAATACTGGCTTGCGGAAGAAGAGTCAAGAGAAAGAGCTGTAAGCTGTATAAGTGACAGCTGTCTAAAGAGCTGTACATATTGACAGATCATGAAGAGTGCTTCATCAGTACATGTTGCTTAAACATCTGTTAATTAGGGAGAAGTATTGAAGAATGCTGTCCTGGCAGTTGGCTGGATTGTGGGCATTGAATGTTATTCACTGGGCATGAGAGCTACTGTACACGTTCTGGTTGCAGAGACCTCACTGGCAGCTGTCTTTATGCTAATCAAAAATAAGATTTGAACAGTTAAATCTGTTTTATTCAGTACAAGGTGCTTTGCTAAGGTGTGTTACTCTTTACTGGCATTTGGGTGTGTTGCTGGTCCAACCACCTTCAGCACTGGCAGGGACAAACTGCCTGGAATAGGGCATGCAGATGAATACCCTGCCTGAGTGCTGTTGGTCCATAGTCCTGCCATGGTCAGGCTCATTATACAGAATACTTTTTACATTCAGCCAGCTATGGCAAGAAATGCTTGTTCCAGAAGGTGATGCAGAATTACAAGCTAATTTCTCTTTCTCATTCACCTTTTGTAATCTAAGGACAAACCTCCTGCATCTTGTTCCATGGCTGTAACAGCTCTTTCAAGTTTTTGGGTGGCTAGTTTTAAGGGTTTGGAGGGTTTTTAAAGTTTATTTTGTGTTATCTTTGGTGCTTGCAACAGCAGTACTGTTTTTAGTTTCTTGTTTTTTTTAAAATCTACTTTGAACAAACCTGTCAGCACATTTTGTTTGTTCATGTTTGTTCATCTCCTGTGTTCCTTTGTGGAGCCAGAAATGCTGAAACCCAACTAGAGCAAGCCAGAAATATGAAGGTCTCAACTTTTTTCTGTTTGGGAGAAAATGAGCTATTTTACAGACTCCATATCTTGAACAAGCTGTTTTACTTTTAACCTTTGCATCACCACCACAACCTCCAGCTAGAAATTTATACATTATTTGTCTTCTGGGTAATGAAGGCCATTTACAACATAGTTAAAATGATTTCTCAACATGAGCCATTTTCCAGAGCAAATAAAGAGTTGTAAGAAAGGGAACTTTAGTGTGCTAAAGCAGTTTAATTTTTGCAAAGGTCTGAAAGGTAACAGGAAATTGGGTCCTCTATGAGTAATCTGTGTGTGTTTGTTTCTAATTGTTTATATTTTTGTAGTGGCTGTAATCCTGCTGATGTCACTGGCAATTTTACCACTGAATTTAACTATTAATTTACAGTCACTCGGACTTCTACATTGTGTCCTTCTGAACACAAACAAAGCCCATGTGCTTCATGGAGCTCTGTGTGGAGAGGAGAAAACAGAACTTATTGAGTAGTGCTCATCCTCATGATCGGCCCTGTGAGTTTCGAGGAGCTGTGACAGGACTGGATGTGTCTGCATTTCTTTTTCATTCATATTTAAGAAGGCTGCTGAAGGCGTGGGCAAGGTTCTTTTACCAGTGGCTTTTTGAAGCTGTGCTCTCTCTCTCTTTGGTGAAAGAGTTCTGTGTGGTGAAAAATGCACCTGCCCGGTGCTCCTTAGGCCATGGGAGGTAGCAAGGCTCTTGTGCTGTGAATGGAGGTCACTCAATCCTACTGGTTATACTCAGCTGTCATACTTTGGAAGAGGACAATTTTAAAAAAAAACATCTGATGGAGCTTGAGAAGGGAAAACTGTCTTCTTGAAAGTATTGGTTGTACACACACAATTCTCCTCTGGGAAGCCAAAGGTTAGGATCACAGACCCAGCTATCGGAAACAGACACCCACATTTCTTGTTATGACCCATACATGAACTTTGAAAAGTGAAAACTTGCTCACAGAATGGAAACTGCTGAGCTGGTGACTTGGTTGTGAGCCAGCTGGGTGGCAGGGAGCGGGTATGTCAGGAGTGCAGTTTTTGCGGTGAGACAGAAGTGGGACATGGTTGCATGACTCTGGGACCTTTCTAAAAATGAAATTTGGGCAAAATTTCGCTAGTTGAATATGTGGGGAAAAATGTCAGACATACCTTTTCATAAATGAACTCAAAACCAACAGCTCCCAGAATCTGCCTAATCAGATTTATGGTTAAGGCAGGCCAAAGGAAACATCTATAGCCCTAGGTTTCTGTAGTGGCATTATTGCTGACCACAAAACAGCCAAACATTACTTGATTTGAAAATCAAGTTCTGTGTCCTTTACCTTACGAGTTTAGAATTTCTAGACATACACCTTTTTCTTTTTTGCAACTATGACAGCAAAAATTTATCCTACCCATAGAAAAGCTGTGAGTTCTCCTAACAACATGACTCAGGAGTTGTATCTTTACAAGATGATCTTACAATACAGAACTGTGAGCATTGTGTGTGCAGAATCAGGTGATGCCCTTTTTATTGTACAGGGATTGATTGAGTAATGGATTTTAAAGATCCTCAATATCATTGACTTTGTTTTGCTGCAGTTGCACCTGCAGAATGAGACAAGGGCTGTGTGAGGGGCTGCGGCACTTTGTGTATGGGCAGAACTGTATTTGCATGAGCAGTAGTTGTGGCCATACCTGTCCTGACTGTATTTTTGTGATGCTTCAGTGGTTCTGCTCTTCCTTATGTGCCCAGCTCTTTCCTGGTTGACAGTGATTAAGTGGCAGAGCCGAGGGGCTGTTGAGGAGACCTCTATTATTCGTGTGATTGAAGCCTTGAATGACATGGGCCTGCATAGCGTAACACAGGTGTTTTTCATATTTGACAGGCATATAAGAGCCTATTGCATGATTCTTCATTGGCATGCATCCTTGATTAAATTTGCTGTTGGGGAGGTGAATTTAATGCCTTTGCAAATGGAGACCCAAGCAGGAGCAGAGTGCAGCTCTGAGGGTTTTGCCCGTTCACATTGATTGCTGAGTCCTGGAATTGGAGCAATGCAGTCAATGAAAAGTTAATCAATTAAATTGAATATAATTTGGCTCCTAAACAAAATGGCAATGGCCTGATAGTCTCAAATCTTCATGGACAAATAGACAGTGAGTTTTTCCACTGTTAGAGAACAATGTTGCATGCCGCAGGGCTGAATGCCTGTCAGAGAAGATGTCTGAGTGAAGAAGGTCTTATACAAAAGGACTCATTTTTGCAATAAATCATGGATGTATATACACCATTACTATTGTCACTACAGAAGGAATGTCAGTGCAGTCTTTGGGAGTAGTTCTCATGGCTTCAAACTTCCAAAATACAAATCTACATTGTGAGCTGAAGGTCATTCTTGAAATTCCCTAAGAAACCAGATCATGATTCAGCAGCGACATGAGGAGCTATATTAAGTCACTCAGCTAAATGTCACTTTGGTTGTTGGTTTACAGACAATTTGCATTTTCATATTGGGCCTGTCTGACTCGCAAACAATATGTCTTGCCAAAAGCATGTCTCTGTGATGTTCAAAAGCTAATGTGAGGAGGAGCTCTGTGGAGCATTGTGGTAAATTAACCTTACTTATCAAGGACAGGTCCTGCTCAGGTGTTATTTCCTGGGAACATAAGGTCCATGCAGGCTCTGGGGCTGTGGGCCATCCTCCAGAAGCAGCATAGGACTGGGCCCAGCTGGCACAAATGCAGGAAGGAGTGTGGCTCCTGAGGCCAGACTTCCACCTGGCTTGGTTTGCAGGATGTGCAGTGCTTCTTACCTGCCTGTTGCAGCTACCTGTGAGAGGTGCGCAGGATCAATCTGGTGATTAACATGGGGGGAGAGGAGAGAGTTGGTGCAGAATTGGATAATATTTAAAATCATGACTGTTTGAGCAAGACCTGCTGACAAAAACACATTAGGGAAAAATCTTTCCTTTTTGGAAGACAAGGAGAAATCCCCACTGCCTGCTGTGGGGCTAGGTTTGTCCTTGGTGGGAGTGTGAAATGTTCTGAAGTGTCCCCTTCTCTTCCTGGCTCAGCTGTGTATATGCATGTGAACAGTATTTCTGTGGAGTGTGAATGTTGACTAGTTGCAAAACCACACTATTTTATCCTTAATCTTCGAATCTCCATTTAAAGCTCTAACTCTTGAGGATGAATGATTAAAAAGGTACTTTAGGGTTCCTTTCTCTAGCCTTAGCAAAAAGCCCTTACTGCGTGATCTTGAAGGCAAAGAAAATGAGCCTCAAGCTTAATATAATTAAATACTTTAATACTTCAGGTAAGTGGTGCCTACTTCTCAGTGCTAGCTGACCTCTGCTTATCTCTTAGGTGACCAGTTCACTGCTTACTATGTTAGCAGCTTATGAGGCCTAAAGTTGCTTTCTCTTTTTCTGTGAAAATATCTGTGGCAGCATCTGTCACTCCAGACAGTTGTGATTCACTGGGAGGAAAGGACTGAATGTAGGTCACTTGAGTTCAAAGGGAATAGATTAGTACATCAGCACAGCAGGCACATACACATGTTGTGTCTGTGCAGACAGTGTAGGTGGGGGAGTGGGCAGAGAGAGATGCAGTTTGTGTGACTGATGATTTATGAAGACACACACCACCCTCATTTGAACTGTATTTTTGGGTGTTACCGGGTGACCATGGGGGCATCATCTTGATACAAAATGCTATATGTCAGCCTGTCTTGATACAGGTGCTAGAAATCAGGGTTCAGGTAATGCCCAAGTGGCCACTGAGTATCTAACACTTAGAAGACAAATAACAAAATATTGTTCCTTTTTCTTCTTTGCTTTTCTAATTCAAAATCACTGGGAAACCAGAAGCATTCTTTGTGTATTTAAATGTCTATGAAGATGGGGGTATTTTTCTGAAAAAAAAAATGCATCTTCACATAGCACCTTTTTTACTCTGAAGGTCCTCAAAACACACTTTTACAAATTGTGTAGGTATGACCTTCAGCAGAGCAGTATTCCTACATAAAGTAACCTGAATGGCTTTTGCTGAGATTTCCTGTGTGATACTAAACAGATGTCTGAATGCAGACAGCTTCATGTCCATGTGACCATCTTTTCTGTGCAAAATCTTCATACCCAGAGGCACTGTGTCCCCAGTGACCCACAGGATCTCTTTCTGACAATGCTGCTGCTTTGGTGCAGGTGCCAACATGAATGGCCTGGTCCCTTAGGTATTCCAAGAGTGTACTGTCCTGTCTGTCTTCTCTCTGGCACCAGATGTTGTCATGGATATTTATGGATACAGGGAGGTGTGCTTGGAAAACAAGTGCTGTTTCAGGGAATAGCAGCTCTACAGACCTCACACTCCCCTCTTGTGTTGGTGGTACTCTGCAATTTTGAAGACCATCCACTCACTATTTTTCATGGGGTTTTCCACATTGTTTTTCTCCTGCAGTGAAATACAAAACCATGAAGGTTTCTATGAGCAAAAGTAGAAGTGTTCATGGCACAAAAAAGTTTGCCGAATAGGGAGCAAATGGCTTTACTCCAGGGTATGAGCTGAAGACTGAACAAACATAGAAGCCAGATGTATGCAAGTCTGGACATGTGGGTGTTTATACAAAATCAATGTATGTAAATATCATAAATATATTAAATAAAGTAAAAAATTGTAGTGTACTTTTCATAATAGACATCTGTGTGCATTAGACTTCAAACTGAGGGAAGAAATGGGCCTTGGCAATTGCCTTACCTCATCTGGGGTCTGGATTTCCATGGTTCTGGGCAGCCTCATTTCCTCCAAGCTGTTTGGAAGAGAGTGTCCTCAGGCATCTGTCTTTGAAGTCTTTTTGGCTTCCATTGCATTGCTTTATTCAACACTCCTGAAAACAAAAGACTAGAAGACAAAAGTCTTTCTGCCTCCGGGCTACTGGGCCAGAACACTGTTTAGGGTCTAGCCGTTGTTAACTGCTGAAAGTCTATTCAGGACTGAATAGCTGGGCCAAAGATGGACATACCTTATAGAAGCCATCTCCTGCTATATGTTATATCTGTATATACTATATCTGCCTTGGCCAGCAGCAGAGGAGAATAAGCAACAGTATTGCGTACCTGTCACATGAGAGGTTGTAGAATAAATTCCACCTTCTCAGGTTATCATTCTACAATGAATATACATCAGGACTATATTCAGAGGGGATTCCAAATCGGCAGGATTTATGCATTGGTTGTTAATCTATGTGGTCATGGAGTTAGTTGGTGCCGAAGCCAGTCACTGCATATGGAAGTGACTCATTTGCGCACAGTGTGGTGCTAAGCTTGTGTAATGAGCACGGCAGCGAGTACCCTACACTCTTTGGGGCTGCTTTTTGCAAAATGAATGGGACTGATGTGTGCTGTAGTGCTGGCACTTGCACACTTGCGTTACTTTTGGCTGTCCTCCAGTTGTCGACCCATGCTGCCTTGCATATCTTTGAGACCTGGGCAAAATGATCCAGACATGCTTCCTGGAAGCATCTCTTCCCTCCTATAGACAACGGCATGCAGGATCTGGATGAAATATTACAGGTAGAATGCTTCTCCACAGAGACAGTAAAGAGATCACTAGGCAGGATCATTAGGCAGAGGCCACGTGGCTGCCTCAGAAGCAAGACTGTGAGTACTTACACATGAAAGCAAGGAGTTGGGAGTGTGATAGGACAGACACCACCTTTCTGTGTACTGAGAAGTTGGATGAGGGAATCAGAGAACCACTGCTCATGATAGAGGCAGTAATTTAATTATTTGAGGGGGGTTTTTTGCTGCTCCCCCTGTAAACTACCCAGACTGTTTTGCTTTCTTGTGTTGCTTTCTTCCCTAAAACTGCCCAAAAGACCAGCTGTCAAACTATGGCAAGTCTGCTTGAAAGTTAGTGACCAAGCCTTGTCCATTAACACACTGTTGTGACCTGTAAGTCAGCAACATCCTGTTTCTAAACTGTTCACACCAACAACCCATGTCTGCTTGTGACAGAAATCATAGTAGCACGTGATGCTCACCTAATCCATGCTGTAGGCAATAACATGGAATACATTGTGCCATCTTTTTTATCTCTTGGAGGAGGCTCTGAAAGTGGCATCCAAAAATTGATGGTTGTGAGAAGAACATTGCTGTGGAAACCAAACATGGAAATGTAGTTGTTTCTCCTTTTTTGTCTTGTACAGAATTTCCACTTTTACAGGCCAGATTCTTGAGGACAGTTTCATTGTCAACAACTCAATGTCTGACAAAACTGTGAGGGAAGAAAAGGAGAACAAAATAGAAAATATTTGGTGGAATGGCATAACTTTCTAGTTATGAGGCAGGCATAGAGAGACAGGGCTTCTCAGGGCAAAACCAGAAGAGAGTAGAGAAGCAAGCTTTGCAGTTGACAGAGAATTGCCTCTGCATGCTCTGGGCAATAAATGCCCAGAGACTATGGAAAAGAATAGGGAGGTGGAGAGGCACTTTGGGCAAGCATCAGTACTGGAAAGCAAGCCCCAGCAGACACCCTCTGTTTCTCACTTCCACCATCCCGCGGCTACTACAGCTCTGCCACAGGGCCTGGAGAACCCTGCGAGCTGGTGACCATGGGCTCTTCTCAGAGGGCGTTGCAAATAGATCTTGCTGGGCAGCTGCTGCTGGTCTCCAGTTTGGAGCTGGTAGCAGGCCTCAAGATTGCCCAGTGTTCATAGTGGTAGAAATTCTTTTGTGACCAATTAGGTGCTATGGAGCTCATCAAGTTGCTTTACTGTTTCCATTGTGTTACTCCAGTTTGTGCAAGCTACAAATGAAACATTCAAATTGGTCTCTGAGCTCTGCTGTCAACACTTGCACTTCTAGAAGAACAGTGATGGTTCTATTTAACTGTGGTAATTTTTATTAAAATTTCATAGTAGAAGTGCCATAAGTGCTTGGTTCCCAAATCGCATTTAAAATGCTTTACACAGTTTAACAAAGCATGAATAAAACAGGCCCTGTGCTGTCAGCCACAGGCTTTTGTCTCTGAGGATGATGAGCAGTTTTTTGGAAAAGTGTGCAGACTATTTCATGAGACATACCAAAAGCCATGTACACACTGGGATTCCTAGCCCCGACTGGAAATGCAACACACCCTCTAAAACAAACGCTTTTGGCAACAGGCATTTAGCTCACGTGATCTTGCAGGTTCAGCCCATAGAGAGTAGCTTGCTGCCTTGGAATTTTTTGGGAGTTGCTGCAGCTCTCAGTCCTACTCTGTCTGTGATCTCTGCCATTCGTTGTCCATCCATGTGTGGGTGTATGAGTTACAAAGCTGAGCAGCACCTGTCTCTTTAGCATCCCCAAGCACTGCTCTGCTTCCCAGCATCTCACTGCTGGTGGTGGTGCAGTGCTGTCTTGTCCTCTCTGGGAATTGTCTTCAGGTCACTGGGACAGTATATGGAGTGCATGGAGTGAGCCCACACATAAATGTCACCCCATGCAGGCACCAGCAGCACCAGTGGGTTTTGCAGAGGTGACTTGGCTCTGACCTTTGCTCTGAGGGATGAGGATTTGCACAGCCAGCAAGCTTGTATCTCAATCTGATGGGTTGGAATTGGCATTAAACCAGTTCAGAGGAGAGAAATCTGGTGGGGGGAGTTGGACATGCAGAGCTGGTGGGAGGGAGATGCTGGCGGGGTTGGGGGTCATGACTGTGGCAGTAGGGCAAATTGAAGAGGGGGGCCTCAAGAGGGAAGAAGGTGTGGTAAAGTGGTTACTCCCTGACTAGCTCTGAGTCCGTATTGGTCAATTAGACCTTCCTGGTCAGTTAGGTCTTCTACAAAAAGGCACTTATTGAGCATGGCTTGGAATTGATGCTTTTCACTTCTGGGGTTTGACAGACCTGAGGCAATTGTGAAAATGAGCTTAAAACAAAGGAAAAGCATGACACTCCCTGCTCCGTTTGTTGTACTGGCTCTAAACACTTGTAAGAAGTGCAAGAACTGCAAAGTATATGTCTTGTCACATAAAACTGGTGTGGGACTAATTTCACAGTAATTGTAAAATGATTAATTACACTTACCTTAGAGAGTTTTACATATCTTATTCTAATTAAGTAATGATTCCTCATGACCCCTGGAGTATGGTTATTCTTTTTGAATTTGGCCAAGCCTGCTGTTAAAAAAAATGCATCTTGGGACCCTGAATTCCCCAGCTCTGGTTTTAGTGGCTGTTAGCACAATGTGGAGCTGGTGTGCTTGTGTCTGATGGCAGACTGTTGCAATGCACAGAGATGAATGGCACTGCCTGTATTATAGTCTTGCTATTTCACAAGGAATCAGGCCTAGAGGAATATTGCTGTGTTAGTCGAGAAATGAGGCTCTCAAGTTTTCATAGACATGCATGGCATTAATTCCTTTCCCTTAATGCCTCTCTTACAAAGTTAATTTTGCTATTTAAATAGTTTCTGGTCTCTTGAACCATGTCAAAACACAAATAAGAACATGCTTTCAACAGCAGAAGAGCATCTGAGTCCATTATGTCACTGAAAGGGAAAAGCATATGTGAAAATGAGAAATGGTGAAATAAGATTAGAAGGTTTACAGTATTTCCTGAAATTTTGATATGTGAAATTTTTTTGGAGATCTCAGCAATGTTTGGGACAAATCTTAATTTGTACAAACTGTTTGCTAATCCCTAGTCTAGACACTCACATTTCCAGTGCCTGTTCATCTTTACTTCTGCTTTCATGTAACACTTATTTTTTTTGATCTATCAGAGAGCATCAGTCATAAGGAACTGGGCTCTTCTGCTTCCCTAACTCACACTTGTAGTTACAGTCCCAAGCATGGGGATACAGGGTGTGTAACTCCATAAGGGACTTAGGCGTATGAACTGTCCTTGTTGGTATGGTAAAAGTCTTGACTCTGCTCTCAGCTGTACATACTGTGCCTTTATTATACCAAAGCTAATATCTGCTTATATTGACTTCTTCCTGAAGTGAGAGGTGTTAATGTGAAAAGACAGGCAAGAGTGGGGTAGACATTAGTCTGCTCTTCTCATGGCATTTGGCAGGGTTTCACAGAGAATCTGTACTGTTCCTGTCAAGTATCATTTGACTTCACAGCGATAAACGTCCTATAGTCCAAAATCTATGTTCTAGGAATATAATCTGATAAAGCAAGTCAGTCCTTAAGATAAGATTTATATTCACTTTGTCAGGCAAGTTCATAGCTGTCTAGGCTCTACTCAAGACTGTTTTTGGTCTGCTTTTTTAGTCTGACTTTGCTGTCGTGTGGTTTTGTAATGAGGTGTAATGTGTAGGGCTTTTCTGAGGAGTTGCTACTATGCTGTCTCTGCCATGTTTTGTATCAGCATGGACCTGATGAACTGTAAAGGTCTGCAGTGCCCTTTTTGAATTGCATTTACTGTTTTCAGACATTTTTTCCATGTGTTGAGACAATTTTGCATTCTAATCCAGTTACCCAATGTGTCTTGACATTTTTCTGGATTTCCTATGAATTTGATGAACATACTGTGTCTGAATATCAAGGTATTTATGAAAATAATGAATAGTGCTGGATCCAGAACAAATCCCTAAGACCTGCTCTTACCATAGCCCCTCTGCTCTGACAGTGAACAGCTGATAATTCTGCTCCAGCAGTAGCTTTCCAGCAAGTTTCACCCATTCTGCAGTAGTTTCACCCAGACTATTATTTCTATAGCTTGCTAATGACATCTTAACAGCCCCTACCAAAAACATTATCAAAGTCATGATGTATCTGTCGCCTGCTTCTCCATATCCTTGAGCCTGATTACTCCATCACAGAAGAAAGTTAGATTGGTCTGACACCATTTGGTCGTGACAGATCTCAGTTAGCTGCTGTTTATTACCTTGTTATCTTTTGGTGCTCATAGATGGATCTTGGTTATTTGTTGATTATCTATTGATTAGCTGCCTTTCTGGAAGCTGAAGCCAGGCCCTCCTAGCTATCATCTTCTGAATCCTCCCTTTTCCCTGGCTGAAGAGAGCATGTAGAGATACTGTCTTGAGATAAAACTGCAAGTGGGACTTAACTCTTAACTGACAATCAATTCCCAGTGCTCTTTTTTACTGCTATTTGCCATATAAGTAATGTGAGAACCATAATATCTAGAGGAATTATCCCTGATAGTTGAAGTTTAAACATGTCATGGCCTTGAGGGCAATAAAGGGCCCATTCCCCAGGACTCTCCCCTCTCTGTCCGTGGCCAGGACCCCAGGGTCTGTCCGCCCCTGTCCCGGTGATCCTGCAGCCAGGCTGGTCTCCAGCTCCCGATAGCTTTGCCCTGCCCAGCCATGGGCCCTGCCAGGGTGGGCTCCCATCCCGTCCTGTCCCCAGACAGGTGCCCGATTCCCAGGGCTGGGGCTGCCCTGATGACCCCGCCCTGGTGCTCCACTTCTGGCTCGGGTGTGGGGTGGTCCGTGGCTGCCAGACCCTGCTCCCCACCATAGGGAGCCCCCAGCCCTCGCGCTGTCCTGAGAAAAATGTCTCCTGAAGGTTTGTTGTAATTTCCAGCATTTTCTAGTAAGTTCCTGGCAACATAAACCAAGAACAGCTGTTGCTTTTGCAGGACTTGGGGAGGCAACAGGTAAGTAGCAAAGGGCAAGCGAGTGACAGCAAAATATTTAAAGATGTGTGATGAGCTGGGCTTTTACTGCTAATCAGCATTGTTTTCTAGGGCAAAAGGAAAAAGAAATGGAAGCTAAGTTTGACAGAACTCCTTGTATGATTTAAGGAAAGAAAAAAAAATTCACTTTTTAGAGATATGAAAGTAATTATTTTCTCATCATACCAAAAATAAAATTTCAAGGAAAATTCTAGGCAGCAGGCTGTGAAATCAGCCATAAAAGTTGCCAAGATGTTCCAGTAACCCAGTGCCATGCCCAGGCGATGTGGTGGTGGCGGTGGTGGCTGCAAGGGGCAGAGAGGATGGCAGCAGCATCCCTGGAGAAGGAGTGGCAGAGCAGGGCACTCTCTGCCTGGAGCAGAGGCAGACTCATCCGCTGGCGTGTGCCTGTGTGTGTCCTACACTAGGGCAAATCCATAATCATCAGCTTGGTTGTGCAGGGGCTGAAGGAATTTCTTTGTGTTGAAAATAGTAGTACTTTTTCTCTCCCCTGAAAAGACATTTCCCTCTTTCTTGTATGGTGAGAAAGGGAAATCTGAGCATCCGGCTGACCTTGGCTGTATTTGGCATAATTTTATGGGCCACCTTCATTTTTTTTTTCTGACTTAGTTTATGTTCTCTCCAAATGGAATAGTCCTAAGCTCTAATTTCTTTTCATCCTCCAGTAGCTTCTGTCCAGATGTAGGCTTGACAAAGCTTGTGCTCCGGCCACAGCTGCTGAGCTGTCACTGATTTCATAGAACTGCTCACGATGGTTTCAGTTTTCTCTGTCCCATTTGCAGTGCACTCAATTTGCCACACTTCCCATCTAGTCAGTCTTAGTGCAGGGTTTCATTTGAGCTGTCCATGGGGATGCTCAGATCTGTAGCCTGAGTGGTCACGGTTCATTTGAAATCCATCAATGTACATGAGTAGTTCAATTTATTTTTTTCTAATGTTCATTATCTTGCACTTCTCTATGCTGAATTTCTTTTGCCATCATCTTGTCTGACTGTCTGGTTCTGCGAGGGCTGTGTGCACTGCAGGGTAGCCCTTGTCAGAGAAGGGTGCAGAGATGAATGTTCTTCTGAGCACTCTCCTGCTTAAGGAATTTGCTGTGGTGCTGGGTCTCTTGGAATTCTTTCCCAACCTGCTAGGATGGCTCAACCAACATTCTGTGTGATACTGGGGCCCATTCTCTGATCTCTTGCCCTGTATAACTCCTAAAAGGAACCCTTTAGAGCGAGAGAAAGAAACATGATCAAGCCTAGTATTAGAGGGTATCCAAGCTATTTTACATAAAAGAATCTCAAGATCTGGGAATTATCTAGTGCTTTGAATGAGATGTGTATGTGCCAGTATCTGCCTCTTGCAGAAGTTTTAGGGAGCTCCAGCACTCCCTTGCAAGGATGGGAGTATTTTGTCTTCTTCATGGTTTGGACTATCAAACTGCTACCACAGACAATTTGTTAAACTACTTTTATTGCAGAAACAATATTGATTGCTTTATAAGCCAATATTTTAGATTTTTTAGGTTGTTTCCAACCAGAATCACGTACCTAATAGTTCAGCATGGGCCAGAGCTGATTATCCTTCCTGATGACCCTATTGAATGGTTTTCAGGTGCTGGTATTTTACTGACTCTGTGGCCGAGGAAAGCTAGAGGAAAATTAGGAGAGGGATGGCCCAGGTCTTTTAACTTTTGTGGGATACTGGAGATACTCATCTGCAGCTTCCAACTGTATCAGGGACATCTGTGAGACGGGGCAAATCTGAGCAAGGCTCAGCAGGAAACCTGTTAAAATCAGCTGCCTGTGTGTTTGTATGCAATACTGATTGCTGAAAGGCTGAAACTGTTTTTCCTCAAAATACTGTGTTTCAGCCACCTTGGCTGGAGACGAGACTAAGGCATTCATGCCTGGAAGGATTTCCAAATGCCTGCAGTCTCACACATTCTGTGTAACAAGTGCTAAAGGGAATTTGGCTCTGCCTGTGCTATCAGGAACAGCAACTTTCATCCCAAGCTCAGTCAGTAAGGATAGCGAAGTCTACAATTTTCCTTGGAGATGGCAGTTTTAACACCCTCTCTGTGAGGACTTCCTGCTTTCCTTTCCAAGCTCGTGCCTGTCCTGCCTTCCCCCATACCTGAGTGACTTCCAGATGTGTGGCAATGTCTGAACTTATTCCCTCTGTCTAAACGTGGGCCAGCTGCTCTCCCTGACACTCTGTTCTTGTCTCTGCTCTAGATGACGAGGGTTCCCCAAGGAGAGAAGAGCAGCCGGCGGGGTTTTGATGAAAAGGCTTACTTGTCCTCCAAGGTGCTGAAGGCCGGAGAAGACCCCTACCGCCAGCACGCTTTTAACCAGCTGGAGAGTGACAAACTCAGCAGCGATCGCCCCATTCGGGACACCAGGCACTACAGGTACCCTGCAGCCCCTGCTCCAAGCCACAGCTGCTGCTTGGTGTGGGGACTCCACTGCCCTCCTGTGTTGGTCTGCAATGACGATAAAAGATATTTTGGGCTTTTCTTTGCCAGCTATGGTCCACTACTTCACTGAATTTCATGGTTCATCTGGAAAGGTCTCAAATGCTCAGAGAACTTTGACTAATGCAGCCCCAGCTTGTGACTTTTCTAGTATCTGTTTTTACAGGTCCAAGCATTGTCTTGTTTTAGCACAGCCCCTCCACTTCAGCTCAAATTGCATATTGGACACTTGTTTTTTGCCCAGCTGCCCCCACACTCATGGCTTCCCTCAGCATCCCTCTGTCCTGGCTGCAAAGTGCACCTTTGTTGCTGCCTTGCTTTGCTCTGCTGTGCCCTGGCTGTCTGAAGCTGGTTTGGTACTTCTTTCAAGCCTGAACATCACTGCTTGGATGAGGGCTGCTGGGGTAGGGCTGAAACTAACATGCAAATACAATATTTCATGGCTTGCAAAGTGCTTATTGTTCTGTCCTTTTTTCACTGGGGATGAATTTATTCTGCTGAAAAAACTCGTCCTTAAATTGCTAATAGTGCTCAGGTAACTATTTTGTAGTTTCTGGAGTACAAAATGGTAATGCTGGGTCTTGAAAACTGTAAGTCTGATAGTAATAGGACAGTGTACAATAGTCTACTTCTGTCCTAGACTCCACCTAGAACCTACCTGTGGTTGCAAAGCAACATTTCACAGCTGCTGGGAGCAGGAGACCAGGCATCTAACTTGATTGAAACTGTGAAAGGGATGCCAGGAGACATGGAGCTTTGTGAGCCTGCCAGCACTGATAGCCATCAGAGTGCTTTGTGAAGGCAAACAGTCAGGACGTTTGTTGTGGGATCCAAGTCTTGTGCTCCTGTTCTCCATCACAGTATTTGGGATTGGCTTCCTAATGACCCAGAGGCAGTGGTGCCGTGTCCTGTGTTACTGAGAAGTCTCCCTGCTGTGCAGAATTGCTGTTTTGTGTTAATCTGCTGTCATGTTCTGGCCTAAAACCAACTCACTTCAAAGGTGAATTATTGTTTATTTTGATCTGTGAAAGCATGTAGAGCATGCCTTTTGTACAGAGCCTCATCTGTGCACTTCAGTCAGAAGAGCAACATATATATGATTCCCTGCAAATGTATGGCCATTTCAGACCCAGCTTTGCAAGGTTTCCCTTGAGCAATGGAAAGTCCAAAGTAGTATATAATCAAAACAAATAAACCTATTTCCATGTTTCTCCCCTTTAAGGGGTAGCAATTTGGGAATGAGTGATCTCTGTTTGAGTATCTTATGTTGTAAAAATACTGGAATAGTTGCTGGGATGGCAACTCAGGATGAGGACTTATTTCAGCTGATACAAGGTAGATTGTGGACTTGACTCTTTGTTTAAGGAATGGGGAGAGTCTGTAGGTCACTAACATACCAATTTTCCTTCAGGCACCCAAACAGAGCATGGACATAGTTGTCTCCACATCCTGCAAGCTCCTTCTGACTTAGCATGTAGCTGTTTCTTTGATCCAAAGCAAAGAAAGGGTCACCTGTCACGCATGAACGTTATCCTTGTTCTCTGTGATGCTTTAGTAATGCTGAAATATTGGGAAGACTTCTCCAAATAACACATACATCAGCCTCTTCTGCTTTTCCACTTCCTGATTCCTTAATACATTTTGTATGCATTACATCATGGAGTTATTTTGAAACAGTATTAAATATGGTTTGTGTCATGTCTGGTCTCCCATTTTTCACTTTAGTCTTTATCAAGGTTTCTTTATATGAAAATTGCTGTATGAAGCTGCTGTCCCCTTAATAAAACATTGCAATGAGAAAGTCATAAACCAGTAGGATTGAAAGTGATGGTAAAAACAGTAACAGTTTAGCAATAGTCATAAAAGAACAATAAGTAAATGTGGAGGTACAAGTAGTGGGTCTAAGAAGCAAATTGTATTCCCTCTGAGGGTGGAGGTTCAGTCTATGCAAAGCCTTGAGTTGTTAAAAGTAGGTGTGGGTTCTTCATCAGACAGGGAATTAGAGCAGACAGAGTGCAGTTTGACACTGTCTGGAAGTTAAGAAGGCAGACACTTTGGAGGAGCAGGTCAGCCCAAATTTGCCATGCTTAGCACCTGCCAGAATTGGATTCACGATTCACATCTGTGAGTTGTTCCCCTCACAGAAACTTTGTTCTCCATAGGGAACAGCAGCCTAGTGCAAGTTAATCCTTGGCTCTGAGTGTGAGAATGTATGTATGTACCTAGCATTACAAAGTCAGATGAGAAGATAGCCCCACTGGCAATGAAGAGCAATTCTTTCTATTAGTGTTGAGCCTCAGCAACTCCCCAATGCAGATCACAGCACTAGCTGTGCTTTTCCATTCTGTAAAGTTTAGTATCCAAAGAATTTGAAGTGCTTTATACAGCAATTCCTGGGTGTACCAGCTCCATGCATCCTTAGCGTGTGCATGTCCTGTGCATGAATATACAAGATTTTATGTGAATCACAGGTAAATCCAGGGACTAGAATCCACAATATTGAAACTTAGTTCACTATAAAACCCACATGACCTCCTTAGCACACAGCTTTGTGAGCTTGGGTATCACAGCCTCCAAACTTTGCCTTTCAGTAGGCACAGTTCTTTTTTAAGCTCTGCTGGCCTTGATACAGGGACTGCTGAGGCCTCCCGTGCTGCAGCTCAACTGTGCTGATTCTGATTTTAGCATATTACTCTCTTTTTCGAAATTCCAAGCATGCTGCTGCAGTGGCTCTGCTGGGTATGTTTGGCTTATACTTCTGCTCTCCTGTGCTGCAGGTGCACTTCTGTACGCTATGACACTGACTTGCCAGCCACCAGTCTCATCATCACCTTCCACAATGAGGCGCGATCTACCCTGCTCCGCACGGTGAAGAGGTGAGTTCAGCTGGGGTGCTGGGCCTAGGTGGTGGAGTCTGGAAGTACTCTGGTGGAAATTTAGGCATTTTCCAGCAGTTAGACAAGCAGGGTGGCTGCAGTTCCCCAAGTGGTGGTGTTCTACTCTTGAGCTGGCCCACTAGGACAGGCCAGGGGCTTGGGTTGGCATTGTGGGCGTGTCTTCAAAGGCAGAACTTATCTGCAGTTAGGCACTGTATGGCTCCAATTGAGGGGATCATGAGCAGCAAGAAAGGGTAGCTGGGCCTGCATCCGTAGGTGAGAACAGTCCATATGAGCTTGGTTTGGAAGAGTGAGGGGGGACCAAAGAGAGCACTGCATTTTGCTGGGTGCAACTGAGGGATGGAGGCTTGGGAAGGACTTTGTTCCATAAACGGAAATACGCAGCCAGCTCCCTGCTAAGGCATGTGTTACAGGAGCTGAGACTGGCTCAGTGTGAGCAGGAGCATAGCTTATAAGTCTTTGAAGCACAAAGTGGTGAACAAGTCTCGTGGAGATCGAGTCCTTGCTCAGAGTCCCTTGCTGGTAAACAGTTGCTGAACCTGATGGCCTGCCAGGTGCTCCCTGGGGCTTTGCACACAGACCCTGCTGAGCCTGCAGGACACTTGCTATCTTGTACCAATGTCTCCTCATATCTGAGTATCAGCAGTGGCCAAATCTAATTAAGTAAATAGGTGGCATAGGGCCTGTCAGCATCCCCAAGTAGACGGAAGCTTGCAGTCATCTGTACCACAAAGCGATGGTCCAGCTGCTTCTTTACTGCCCTCTTCCATCAACACCATAGAACCCAGGGAGGCTCTTTTTCTTTTAGTTTCCACAGAAAATATGCCCTCTGCCTTCTCTGACTTTTTAAGTAATTTCTGAAATGGTCTCTGAAGTCCATGAGCAGGCCCTGGAACAGCCTGTTGAGGCTGAAGGATGAGTAAATTGGCTGTGTGGAAGGCTGAGCTGATGGTATCACTAGCAGGAATGCATTATTCATCATTGCCACTTCTTCCCTTGACCAGTCCTGTGGACTTAAAGAAATGTGCCATGTGAATAAAGAAGAGGCTTTTTCAAGTTGGCCTCCTGTCTAGAAGGCTGGGTTTATGCCTGCCAAGTTTGGTGCTGTGTTTCCAGAGACCTGTATATATTGCATTAACACATTTTGTCTTTTTATTTCTATGATTTCCTTTTCATTTGAACCATACAATGAGTTCTACAGAGTCACTGTCCAGAAAACAACAGACTTGTTTGGAATCGTGGTGCTGCTAGGGCAGCTGGAGGAGATTTCTGGTGTTTCAGTCACAGGTCAGACAGTATATAGGTAGGTGCTGAGAAACCATGGTAGGAGGATCCTTAAGAAAATTTCAGGGCAGCCAATCAAATAGCCAGATGCCATGATAGTTCAAATGAAGAGAAGGTGATATTCACAGCAGAGTATTACATAGAGAGAGAAATTGATATGCAGATCCTATGGAAATGATGTGTACTAATGAGCCGATGAGTGTTGCTGATGCCTGAACAGGACAGGCTTTCTCAAAGCAAGGTCAGCTGGAGTAGGCTGCTCAGGGCTGTGCCTGGTGAGTTTTTAGTATCTCCAAGGATGAAGACTGAGCAAACTCTCTGAGCATTTTTTTCTCAAGGCTAAACAATCCCAGCTCTCTCAACCTCACCTCATACATCTGATGCTCCAGTCCCTTAATTATCTTAGTGGACCTGTTTCAGCATGTCCCACTTTTGCTTGTCCTGGAAAGCCCAGAGCTTAAGCGCTTAAGATGTGATATTACCAGTCTCTCAGATGTGGTCTCCTGCAACCAGAGTCCCCAACAGCGACCTTGAAAAATGGATGACCCATCTGTTCAGATTGGTCCCTGCAATCCTGCTGCCACTGGAGGAGTACTGTTGTGAGGAACCAGCTACACTCTTCTGTGAATGGTGTAGTGGATGGAATTTCCTCCCAGACCTCTGGCAACAACTGGAGTCTTCACTGCCAGATGATTTACAGCCAAGCATATGATGGATTTACTCCTTCCTTAAATCATGTCAGAAGTGTCAATAATTTATCCCTGTCTCACGAGAGATCCTGAAGGCCAAGTTCTTCTTGGGCTCTACGGTATTTGCAGTGCCACACAACCAAGCATTGGCTGGTAGCCTTGTCTTTGAGCACTGAAGATTTGACAACCATACACAGAGGTAAAGGCTCAGGTCATGTCTGCACTGCTACCAGAGCCATAAGCATAAGTCTGATTTACAGGTTGACACTGATGTTATAGAGGGATTTGAAGACTTCACAGAGCACTTCAGGGCCTCTTCTGTAACCTTAGAGTCCCATCTTTCAGCAAAACTCATCTGAATGTGCCAGTCTGAATTACTACTGTGAGTGTAATTGTTGCTCAAGTCACATATACAGTCAGTGCACCAGTACTATGCAATTACTGTGCATCCCTGGCACTTCGGGATAAGTCAAGTATCAAAGGGACAGGACTGTTCTGTTCTGTTGGGTTTATGGCCTGGCTGTGAGTCTGCATAGGACCACAGTGATATTAAGCAACAAGAAGCATAAAATTGCACTGCGTGCTTACCTGCTGACTAGTCAGGCTTGCAGCTTGTCCTTATTTCTGTATCTGTAAGAGCTTTTTTAAACCAGGTAGAGCATGATTATTTAGAAAATTAGAATGAACTATTTGAGATGCATCTGGTGAATGTTAAGTATGATTCTGCTGTTATTATGGGCTTTTTCCCAATTTCAGTTATCATAGTTACACTGTGAGGATGCTAAAGAGAAATAGATGTGAAAGAGGAAAACTGATGGAAATGAGCAGCACTAAAAGCAAAATTTTCTATGTCTGAAAACATTTTAGAGGCCTAATCTTTTGAGGTGACTAGAATATGTATTACCAGTTGAAGTTTTCATACATGAGATCTTTGCAAGTGTGGTTTTTGAGTGTCTGAATTTGGGCACTCAAAAACCAGCTGTAAGACTTTGAGAAATTCTAGAATGAAATACATGAAAAGGGTACTGGGATTGAACTGATCTTAAAGGAAGTCCAAGTGCACTTCCCCGAGCCAGATAGTGGCCAACTGTGAGGTGACTCAATTAAGTGGCAATGCTGGTACCAATAGATCTTGAGAAGTGTCACAGGGATGATACTCCTGCATTACAGGCTTATTTCAGGATGATCTAAACATGGCTGCTGTGGGGGCCAGATCCTGATCTTCATATCCTTCTTGCTAACCCCGCATGCAAGTGTGAACACAGGGAGTTAAACGTCTCTGTCAGCTCAGCAGTTGCCAACTTCTCCCTGCCATCTCTGGCATCTCTGCTGCTGGGTGAAAGCAACAGGAACGATGTGCTGTTGTTGCTCCTTGAGGATGGGAGAAATGTTTGTGTATGAGGCAGAGCGGGAGATAGAGGAGTGACTGTGAGGAGGAATAACTTAGTCCCTCAAGCACCCTGTTGCTTGTCCCTCCTGGTCTCCAGAGCAGCATGGGCTGCATACATGCCTTCTGGTGTGGGCTCCAGCGATATGCTTTCAGTGTAGAGGGAGACAACTGGTTAAAAATATCCAGCAAGGGACTGAGAAGGGAAATGGGCTATCAGACAAAACCCGTGAACATGCCAGTTCAAATGGCTTGTTGCTCACATCCTCAGTCCTGCGGGAGATGTGTGTCAGTCAAGAGCTGCTTGCTTTCTTTGATCTCTTTTCCTTGCTAGGACATAGCTGTCACTCTCAAATCAGTCACTTCCTTGGCATCCTGCTCTCCTTCAGAAACAACTGTCACTCAAAGGGCGTTTTGTGTGATTGATGTCTATGCATGATTAGTCATTAAGTGATATCATCACTTCTGCTGCCATGACCATTCTTGCAGAAGAAAAAGTCAACTGCTTTGTTGTTTGGTCCCTCTTTCTGATTTCAGTCACTATTGCAGGGACTGTTTGGTTTTGGTGCAAATGTAAAGGTGAATTGTCAGGCTCTAAGTCAATGGATTTGAACAGCTGTCAGTGGTTCAGTCCCTATGCAGAGAGCCTGTAAAAATTCTGATTAAGAGGATGCTGTTGTAATGCTAGAGCATTTGGTGTAGCATCTCATTACAACAACAATTTAAATAATGGCAGAAAGTGATATTATTTTAGAGCAAAGGGAAAAAAACATGCTCTTCTACTAACATCCTGTATAAACAAGATTATCTGTGAACCGAGGGGGGATGAACAGAGGAGAGAAACTCATTGGCAGTGCTGATGTCATGTCATGCAAAGAGAGTAAGGACTCTGATACCGAAAGAAGAAGGAAGCTATGAGAAAAGGCAAAGTAGGTAGGAAATCCATGAGATGAGGGGGGAGCAATCCATGTTTCTGCTGTAAAAGGCAATTGTCATTTGGATTTTGAAATTCTAATAATACATTTCTTTGCCTAAAAGTGACTGTCATGGCAGTCTCTGCACCTCAGTGAAAGGAAATATTAGGATTACGATGCTCCTTGTTAAAAAGAATGGCAAGACAAAGTGCAAAGACAATTAAGTACCTTTCCCAAGGATCCACAGGAAGTTATTGCAGAGCTGAGAGAAGAATGGGGCATTGTACAATGAGCTGTGAACTCCCCAAGGGGTCTGTTCTCTGTACTGGAGAATCGGTGGACAGGTGAAGAAGAGAGAACAAAATGGGTATTTTTCCCAGGTTCCATTGGGTTTAGAGGCCTGAAACTTGTGGAGAAAATGTAAGCATTGCCAATAGTTAGGCTAGCGGGAGAAGCTGTAGAATACCATTTCACAGCCATAATACGGCGGCCTGTCTGGGTTGTTTTGCATTGTGTTTGTACAGACAAGAATTTCAGCGCAGGGCAACCTTGTCTGTAAAATATGCAGATGATGGCAGTGCTGGGAGAAGCTGCACTTAGAATGGCAGAGGAACATCCCCCTCACCTCCCACCCCACCATACTACAGGAGCCAGAGAGGTATGAGCCAAGAGAAGCAAATGAGATTCAGCTTTGAAAAATTCAAGCTCAGTCATCTAGGGACATGTAAGCTCAAAATACAAATACTATCAGAGGCATATAAAGCAATGTGAATCTGAAAGAGAGTGGGATGTGATACTGAGCAGCAGAACAGTCAGAATTTTGCTGTGTGAGAAAGCAGAAAACTCTTCCAAACTGAGGAAACTTTGGCTCTGTATGCAAAGCCATCAGTGATGTTACTTAACAAGATGGTAATTTATTTCTCTACAGCTTCATTCTTGGGAGTATGGGATTATTCTTGTTGTCTATTATTTCTGTTGTTTTATATTTCCTATATAAAACAACAACAAAATCCAAAAGAGAAAAAAAAACTAAAAATTTTTCTCCAGTATTGCTCAGAAGAGCAGATGCCACTGAAATGAGACAGGTTGCTAGAACTAGGAGGACCGTGTTTGCCTCTGTTTTTAGTATTAAAATTTGCATAACTGCCCTCTTCATTGGACTGCCTAAGCATCACTGAGCAACCTTGTTGAAGTTAATGAAGACCTGCCTGTGCACAGAGGCGCTGGAGGAGGCTTGAAGGGGGAATATGCTGTGATGGTAGTAAAGCCAAGAGAAAGACTTGAAGAAGCTCATGGAAAATGACTTCAAGCATTTTAAACGAATGAGACTGATAAAGAGGTCAGAACCAAACTCCTCAGACTCCAGGGTACCAGAGTGCTTTGATCTCTGAGGAGGGCAGAAGCTTTTTATCTAGTCTCCTTGTGTGTGTCCTGCAGATGCAAACTCACTGCAGACCAAAGGGTATTACATGGTATGGTGCAACCAACCTGGGGAAGGGAGTGCTTTCAACAAGTGTGGTGCTGGTTTGAAAGACAGACAGGTAACAAGCAAAACAGGGGGGATAAAATTCCAAATCCAGAATATTTGCAATATTTCCTTCCAAAGAAGGGAATCAGTGAGAAAGCCCAAGTGGGTCTCAGCTGTTGCATTGAGATAGAGCTCCTTGCTGAGGAAAGTGGTGGCTCTTTCCACTCTCCGGGAGTGATGAGTTTTGCCCAGAGCCTGGCAGATGGGAGTGACCATCGAGCTGCCTTGGGGCAGGTGGCGCTCTCCATTTCACCTCTGTTTAGAGGCAGAGAGCATGCTGCAGCATCCTTTGCTAGCTGTCCCCAGGCAAGTCCCACAGTGAGCTCCTGGCTGTGGGTTCTTGTAAGGTCTGGCTGAGATGCTGTAGTTCTCTGGGATATTCTCACTTGCAGTTTGGTTCCTTCCAATGAACAGTGTTAGGGAAAGGTCACCACTTCCACTTTAGTGGAGTTTGGTATTCCGGCTGTAACGCATAGCACGGCAGATTTCTGTCAGTCCTAACGTTGTTGTTATTATGGCAGCTCACAAAGCGTCTTCTTCTTCCCTGGGTCCTTGCAGTGTTCTGAACCGTACCCCTCCCAGTCTCATCCAGGAGATCATTTTGGTAGATGACTTCAGCTCAGATCGTAAGTTTGGACTTATTTCCTTTACATTTCTTTCTTCCCTTCTGTTTTTCTACTTTTTGTTTGCTCTATTGAGTCCCCCTCCCTCACAGATTCCCTCTTGTCTATATGTAGGAGAAAAAGAAAAGAAAGTAAGTCTTTCTGGTTTTAATGTCCATGCATGGCAGAGGCCAGAGCTTCTTCCCCTCTTTTTCTTTCCATTGGGTCTTCCTTTTCTGTCAGCGTGGCTGTTTTTGCTTGGTTGCTAGAGACCTCTGTCAAGTTTCATGATGCACCATTAGGTGAGCTGTTCAGCACAGATATGTATGCAGCAATGGTGTACATGAGCAGAGCAGGTAATTACAGACCAAGAGACAAGAAGAGGATGCAGTGGAGCCTACAGAAAATTGCTGCTTGGGGGTCCTGCAGGCAGGCCAAGGCAAGACTGTCTGCCTCCATGTGTCTGGGATCCCAGGTGTCCCTGTGGGAAGCTGTGGAAGAGTTACTGCTTGGGACATGACCATACCTTCTCCTGCAGCTTGGCACAGGGATGGAGTGTCTACTGCATGAGTTCCACCAGACCTGCAGACTGGAGGCTCTGGAGTCTTTCCATCTGTACAGTTGCTCTTGCTCCTGGTTCTTGTGTAGTAGTTGTGAGGTGGTGGGGATAGAAGATTTCTTGCTTCTCCCATGATGTGTTCTAGATTCAAGGAGTTGATCTAGTTATGTACCATTTATAATAATTGATAATTACTCCTTCAGAACACTTTACAGATAGCTGCGAATGCCCACCTTGGCCTGCTGAGGTAAGGAAGCAATGCTATTTTGATTTTGCAGCTAAATACTTATATAGCTTTGGCCACAAAAAGAACATTTTTAAAGGTGGATGCTGAAATGAGGGGTTTAAGTTTCTGAGGGCCTTACAGTATCTGAATAAGTGCTGAGCTGTGCTCAGTTGTTTAAGTTCAGTGTTTCTGAGCACTTCCAACAAACAATCCTAAGCGTTCCACAATCTGCGCCTGAAAATTCAGTTCTCAAAGGGCAAAGTGTTCCAGATAAACACTGATGGATTTCTGGTATGTGTTCTGCACAGGGTTCAACAAGAAGCTCCCATTTAGGCTCCTCAGGAAATAGAAAGATTTTTTTTAAAGCTCCATCCTGTCACAGCTCTTATTTTTTCACTGGCAGCTGGATATTTGTGGATATAGCCACTTCCCTGAGACACCTTCATGGAGGCACTTCAATATGTTTGAGGTCTGACACTTTGCTTTAATACCTGCCTCAGTTTCTCCAAATTTACTGAGAGTCTATAATCTCTGGCAAGTAGCTACAGGCAGAGTGATGTGCTTCACTCCTGCAGAGTGAAAGACTTAATAAGGATTCTCATTTCAGAAGTTGTGACTTGGCCAAGATAAGAGCATTGCCTTTCCCTTTAGCAGAGGTCCAGCAAAATCTTGATGCTCTGTCATTCAGAGCACTCGCCACTTCCCTTGGATGATGTAGCATCTGCCAAAATTTCAACATAAGAGCAGTATTTTAGATTGCATGTATCCTTGAGAATGGAAATGCTTGTACAGGAACGTGCTAAGAGATGCACTCTGGCTAAGGGCCTTTGTGTTCTCTCCAGAGTGCTCAGTCTGTGGGAAGATGACAGCAGGAAAGAGGGAGCATGAGATATGAAAAGGGATATGGAATAAACATGGAAACTGGGATGAATTTGATGGAGCGAGAAAAAAGAGCAAGTTAGAAATTGCTGTTCCTATGACCTCTGCTAGGGCAGGAATAGAGAGAGGATGACAGAGAACTAAAGACTCAGTGCTTGTTGGTACTTGGGCTGGAGCAGGTAACTGTTCCTCTCCCTCATCCTCCCTAGGTAATGTAAATGAGGGATGCCAGCAGTTTCTGGCAAGCTACCAGCAAAGCCCTCGGTTAGGCATCCATGTGTCAATGTGATGGTGTCTCCAAGGAAGCGGGGTCACATCCCAGTGGCCTTTATTAAATAAAATCAAGCGGAAACTGCCCTGAGAACAAATGGCAGGAAATGCCCAGATGAGCCACTGAAGGCAAAAACAGCAGATAAGATCACTTCGTGTTACAGAACTTTTTGTCTTGGCACCTTGGTGATTTGCAGTCCCAGTTCCCTGCATTCCCTCCATTTCATTAATGCCCAGTGCCACGCTGCCAGCACATGCCCTATTGTTCTTGTGAAATGCTGAGCAGGGGAGATGGAGGCCTGGCTGCTCAGAGGATTGGGAAACATGGGCTCAGCTGCCTGAGGAGGACAGCAAGCAGGCAGTGCTCTTCTGTGTACTCTTTAGACAACAGGATTAAGGCCATCAGGCTGATTAATGTGATTTTAAGTGAAAGCAGAATTTCCCCTCCCATGGAGAAGCAGGAGGACAGTTAATTTAGGCTCTCTGTTGAAGCCAAATAGTTCATGCATGTGTGCCAAATGTCTTTTTTGCCTCTCCCCAAGCTGAGGACTGCCAGCTCCTTATCAAGATCCCAAAGGTCAAGTGTCTACGAAACACCCGTCGAGAAGGTGAGTGTGGAAGGCTTTCTAAGTACAAAGATTTTGCCTATTTTTCCACATGACCCTGTTTTTTATAGTTAGAGTTTATTTTTTCAGTATAAGTGTTTGGAAGCTCTGTGGAGGAAGAACATGGCTTATCAGCTCTCAGGCTTCAGGGGTCTCATTTAATACTTAAATAATGAGAAGTGGTGTCCAGAGGCACTGGCTGGAACAAAGACCACATTTTAAGATCTTTTTGAATAACGGTGCAGATATGAGTCTTGTCCTTTTACACTCAAGCTAACTCTTGCACTTTCAAGTGCAAGATAATAAGCCATGTAGGAGACGTGGGAGAAGGAAAAACAATCACATATCTATCATAAAGAGACACAATTAAGGAAAGTGTTTTCTCCTAGATCTCCTGGGTGCATAAATGGTAACTCTAACTTTCCCAGATGCTCTTTAGTTTGACTCACATGTGCTGGCTTATTTCTAAAGCTGTCAGTGCACAGCAGGTCTGGAGCGAGGATCTGGAAGGAGAGACAGGAATCACTGTTTAGTTCACAAAGAGCATCCCACGTAGTGGGATGGTCTGTAAGAAAGTAAGAGTCATCTGAGAGCCAGGCTGATGTCTCTGCAGGGCAGAATAAAGGACTAATGGGAATAAAGCAGATAAGCAGTAAGGAAGGCAAGAAGCAGAGAGCAGAATTTGGCCATGGGGAGTTGGTGAGGGAGGCTGCAGGGTGCACAGTGGGAGAGACAGCAAGCAGGCAGCAGCCAGGTATCTGTGGGGAGGGCTGGAAGGGAAGAGCAAGGAGCCAGGTGAAAGTTCTGTGTCACGGACAGAAGTGACAGAAGAGGTCATTCATTGTGTGCTGGGAGGGCTCATCTGACTGCTCCCAGGGGATGCCCTGCTAAAGCTGCCCTCTGCTTCTGATGGAGATGTGATATAGGAGAATCACCTGCTCTTCTCCTGTAATGGCCACACACAAGTGTTTTTTCTGAAGGAGGCTCAACTGTTTCCCTTCCTAACCTTCCCGCTCCTTTGCTGTGCTTTCCTCCTTGTAGGGCTGATTCGCTCTCGGGTACGAGGAGCTGAAGTGGCAACTGCTGACATCCTCACCTTCTTGGACAGTCACTGTGAAGTCAACAGTGAGTGGCTGCAGCCAATGCTTCAGAGAGTGAAAGAGGTGAGCACCATGTTCTGCTCTGGGATGGATGGAACTGGCCTGTCCAGTGCTGGTGGATCCTCTGCCGTCACATACCATCAGCAGTGCTGGTGAGGACAAGGCCTGCAAGGTGCTCCTCAGGCAGGCTGCTACAGAGGAAGGTACAGCCTGAGCTAGATGGGCAAGAGATCCCTGATGGTATTCTACCTACTGCCAGTGCGACAAGGCAGGAGGTGCAGAGTGATGGGATGCAGTGGTGAATGCTGGAATCACCAGTTTGTACATCTTGTCTACTGCAGGCATTGTGCTTCCTAGTCCTGTTTACCTGTATGTAGGACAGCCACTTGGGCAGCATCCACTGTGCAACTTTTCCATGGTTTCTGTCTCCATTTTTGCTGCTGGACCCTCCCCTCTGCCTTATCACTGCCAAAATTTTCCTTCCATTAATGTTCCCACTGAGCTGCCAACATACATCACCTGCATGCAGGCAGCTTCCTAGCATAGAGAAGCTGCCTCTGAGTGCGTGGATGTCCCTTTGATGGTTCACTTGGCAAACAATTGATGTAAGGCTGGAATAGTGAAAATGAGGCAGAAATATTAGCAGCTGTCACCCTGACTGCACTGTAGAGCTGGAGGGGGAGACCATACAGCTCTACTGTGACAAAAGACAGGGGAGAAGTGATAGGAGAAGCCATGCTTGCAAGTGGCTGGGATTGTTCCCCTCTGAAGGGAGGATCCCATGAAGTAATGGGCCTCAGGAGAAGGGGTGGAGGCTTTAATGATTCTTTGTAAGCATGTCTGATTAGCTTAGTATGAAGGAGCGGAAGAAGGTGAAACTTCAGGATTGATGAATTAAGAGCTTCTGCTTTTTATTCGTGTTCAATAAATTCTCTGTCTTAGAAGCCTATAAATGTTTACTTTACTATTGATCTTTAAGTCAAGCTACAGCACCAGCAAAGGGGTCCCTAAGCAGAAAGAACCTCACTCATTTCTTTAGGGAAGGATCTAAATTGCAAAAGCCTGGAAGCTGACTCTAGTATATAAATTTTTTAGTGAGCAGATTTCAAGTCAACCTATTTCTGACCTATTTTCTACATTCCTAATGGGCATCCTAGTTCAAATTTCAGTCTTGCCCTAGCCAGTCCTGACACTGACTGGTTGGAGTAGTGGCTGGCACACCAGGCTGCGAGGTGGGTGCTGTGGGGCTCAAGCTGGGCAGATACACTCTCATTAGGCAACCATCACAACTCCAAGGGGAAAAAAATACAAATGATAGCTCTTACCAAGGATGTCCCATCCTGGCCAAGTGTGCTACATCATGAGGAACTATTGCAAGGCACAAAATGAAGGTTTGATAGGAAAGGTACATATACTGGCAGCTGTCCAATAACAAGGTGGTGTTTCTGGTATTGCCAGCTCAGTTTCATTTTATATATCAGCTGTCACAAGACTGTCTTTAATGCCCTATCTCATGATGTTGAAAAATTGTTCAACTTCTATTCACTGAAAGGATTGCAAAGGAAAACTATATGCCTTAATGGCAATAGTCACAGTATCTTGATATTATAATGTATACAATGTATCATATGTATTATAATGTTTGCACTATGAATCTTAAATGTGAGGTCTTGATTCACAGAACATTTTAGGAAGATGCTTTATTAGGGGTTTGATAATTTCTAGACTGATGATAATGAATTAATTCAAGGATGGCTGAGCAGAGGGTGTGCTGTCAATACATATCAAAAGCAAGCACAAAACCCTTGGGACAGTGATTCATGCCTTGTGACTTGGGCAGGAAATAAGGAGCTGTTTCTTAGCAGTATTTCTGATTGCTGGAGTTTGACTCCATTCCCCACATCCACAGAGTGCAGCTGGCTAGTGCCCACCATCTCCATGTTTGAATGTAGTGGCCACAGATCCCTTGCATAACTACCAGAACCATATTGGAGAAATCAGACAAAGATTTACACGTGCAACTTTGAGTTTCCTGATCTCTGGCAGCTTTGCCAGACATTCAAGAAAAGCCTGACTCCTTTTTTTTCCCTTTTTCTCTCTCTCCCTCAGGATTATACCCGAGTGGTGAGTCCAATCATCGATGTTATCAGCCTGGATAATTTTGCCTACCTGGCAGCATCAGCAGATTTGAGGGGAGGTGGGTATAATGAATGACTTATGTAAGTTAGACCTGAGGGATGGTGCATGAAAAATAAATTGTGTTCTCTTCAGCTTTCCAAGAAAACAGAGTGATGATCTTTCCTGATGGGTTATATATCCCTTCTCTGCAACTTGCAAAGTCAGATCTTTTGAAGAGTTAGATCAAAACTCAGCTAGTATTTTCCTCTTGAACTTGAATTGCTGTCATAACATTTAGCAATTTCAGGACTTAGTTAATTGGTTAAATATCTCACCGTGTCCTCACTATGCTACATGTATACTGAAGTCTGACAGGCACTTCCAGTTGCTGCTCTGATCTGCCAGGCTATCTCATGGCATCTTCAGAAAAATGTTTTCACCTCTCTCCTCACAGCTGAAACCCCTGCAGCTGTTACCTGTGTTCACCCCACTTCATGGTGCCCTTCTACATCTTTTTTGGCTGGGGCTTACTTCTGCGCTGCTTACCAGCCAAAGGCTACCTGTTCTTTGGCTACCCTTAGCAATGGTATAAAGTTAGTGACTGTGCTGTGCTCTACTGTCCATCACAGGCCATCAATAAGTACATGGTAGTCTTGAAAAACATGGTGGTTATAATGATCTGCAGGCCTTTGTTCCCAGAATGTATCACATCCCACAAAGTTCTTTATTAAAGCTTCATAACTTTGGCAGACAGAGTTTGCCTTTGGTAAGACAAACTGGCCAAAATACGGTTCCATCTCAGACTGAAAACACTCTCCTGATGGTGTGAAGTCGAGGAGACATCTGTAATGATAAGGAATGATGGTGCCAAGACAGAAGTTGGTGAGGTCTACATTAGGATAGACTATTGCTATTTTGGGTAGACTGTGAGGGAGGTCAGGGAAGGAAGATAGGGACAGCCTGTGATCAAAGGTGGAGACTATTACTGAAGCTAGTAGTACTGTTTTTACAATAAGAAAACCAATTTGGCATGTCTTTCCTTTTCAGGGTTTGACTGGAGCCTTCACTTTAAGTGGGAACAGATTCCTATAGAGCAGAAGATGTCCAGAACAGACCCAACTCAGTCTATAAGGTAACTGTCTCCGATGGACAAACTCTTCATGTTATTTTCTGAATACACTGAGGTCTATACCCTAAGTGTGAGAGTATTGCTCTCTGAGTATTGTAAGAATAGCAATTATATACTACCATGAATTATACCTCTCCAAGCCACCTCTTCTTCTGTATATTTGTTCTTGTGGTCTCCCTAACTCAACACTCTGAATGCCTCAGAAATCCCTTTGGGTTTTTTTAATTACCTCCATCTTTGAGAGGAAGACTTAAAGAATGAAGCAGATAAACAGTCGTCTGGCATATGTAAAGCAGATCAGAGAACTGAATCTTACCTAGTAATGTGGACATACAATTATTCTCACCTACTAAATCTGCATGTCCACAGACAAAAGAGATTCTGTTGGCTGGAACAGTTGTTACCAGCCTCACTGCAGGGTACATGGCTCCGAGACATGCAGAATGTAACAAATCCCGATATGAAAAGTCACAGTGCCTGTCTGTATAGGCAGACAGCTCCCTATTTGTAATATAAAAGTATCATTTAATTCCTCTGTGTAATTTGTGAGCCTCTGTTTTGCACTCCAGAAGCAACCAGCTTGCTAACAGCAGAGCAGTACATGCAGCAGCCTGTCACACCATGTCTAATTGGTGAACATAGTCATCAAACAGTGCCCGTCATTCCTTCACACTGTGCATATTTGTATAATATTTGTATAATATTTGTATAAATGCAAAAGACACAGCATTACTCTTGTAGTGCTTGTAAGACCATCTAACAAAGGCAGGAGGATGATCTAGTAAGGCACATCTCAGAAACCTGCTGCAGGCTCACATTCCAGCTCTACTATTTTTCTCTTTTAAGTGAGGTATGATTTGTGAGGCCTGGACAAATTATCTGCCCTTTAAAATTAGGTTTGTGGTGCTACAGAAATGTGTGATTATTTTGTCTGGATTTCTGTTTTCCAGAACCCCTGTCATAGCTGGAGGCATCTTTGTGATTGACAAGTCCTGGTTTAACCACCTGGGAAAATATGATACTCAAATGGACATCTGGGGAGGAGAAAATTTTGGTAAGTTTAGGATGTTTCAAGGGCGTGACACTCTAATGCAGAACGACTTCCCAGTCTTCATCGCTTACCAGAACTCTTTTTGTGAGAGATCTGATCTGCATGTCAGTGTATGGTTAGGGATGTGGTCAGGTAATCCCCAAGGTGGTCAGAGCTGTATCATTGTCAGCATGAAGTAAACAGAGACTTTGTGTGATCGGGGCTACACTCTCCTACAGGCATATGTGCTATTATACAGGAGCTTCCACAGGACAAGAAAGAAAGAGGAACCTCCTAATATTTAAATTGTTGCGTGTTTTTGGAAAATACTCCTCCAGTTCTTCGCATGACAGTCTGTGTTGTCCCAGCTCTGAAGTGGGCAGCCATTCCTACAGTCTCTTCTTATATCTGTTCCTCTCTGGAAGATAAGTCTGAATTGCTCTCTCAGCTTGACAGGTCAGAAAGATATTTTGCCTGATAAAACAAGCCTCTTTGTAAATGGAATTTGGTTACAAATAGATTCATAATGCAAACATTTAAAAGCAGACTAGGGCATCACAAACATCTGAGGAATTCAGAGGCCCAGTGTAGTCTATCCGCTCACGTGCTCTCATAGGGCAGGGTGCTTAAACCTATCTCCTTGCACTTACTGGTGCCACAGATATTCCAGGCATCTCTCTGTGTCCCGTGTGAAGGGATGCTGCAATGTCACCAGGTGTTAATGACAAAAGCAAGAAGAGTGCTAAAGAGAGGTTCATGGAGACCTCAAGTATTTGGGGCATTCATTTAGAAATGGTGCAGGTGGAGCTGAAGAGATAAAACCCTTATTTTTTTGTGGTCAGCTTAAGTAGATGTCTCTGTAGCTAACATTACAAAAAAAAAAAAAAAAAATTCTGTTCCTACAGCTTCCATAAATGTCGCAGATTTGTAAATAAAACCCAAAGAAGAATTTGTATGGTGTTTCGTAGCACCTGGAGAACCAATTAAAAAGAATGAAATAGTCAGGAAGAGGAAACTTTTGTTTCTCTGAACACAGCTGGGAGAGCTGACTCTTTCTGAAATGCTTTCTGAAACTAGGAAATAATATTTTGGGCTAATAATAGACTCGCAAAGTACCACATTTTAAAAATAAAATATCTAATAATGAGTGTTTCTGTTTTCCCAGGCCTTGCTTCAGTTTTGGTATTCATTATATTAAAAAGAGATATTAAATGATGCTGGCATTGGAATCTCAGCAGTGCTAGTAGCATCAGCTAAGCACTGTGGCAGAAGTAACAGGAAGCCTTTACCCAGGCATGAAGGTCCCCTCTCCTATGTCCCTCTGCACAGCCGAACTCTGCTCTGTGCTGTCACTAGCCCTGCTCCAGCTGCAAAGCCAGCCACCTGGCCATTTTGCCAGCCTCTGAGCTGCAACTGTGTAAAAGCTGTAAACCCCAAAGATGGAGAAAGAATATTTTGTTAGGCTTTTGGTCTGTCTGCTTCTGCCCACCTGGGAGCCCAGTGTTGTAGTTTGGTCCGTATGTCAGTAGCATGATGCTAAGTAGAGCTCTCTGCCATAAGTAGCGGTGAATTATTTGCATGCTCACAGCCATTCTTCCATGCAGAGCTGATCAAAACCACAGGATTGCTACACAGAATTTGCTTCATTCTCCTTGAAATAGCTCTTGTAAAGCCCAGCAGTGGCTGGGCCAGACGGTGTGTAACTCAGCCACATGTACAGGGCTTGCCAGTTTTGCCTAATTATGTGGTTTTTCTGTAAAATCAGTGTCTCCCATCACTTGTCCTTCATCCTTCATCAATTCTGTTGCTGTTGAAAGCAGAAGGATAGAAATCAACCTGGATTTGACAACAAAAAGTATTCATTTTTCTTGAACAATTCTGTATGGTTAATTTACCCTCTTAAGAAAAAAAGTTTAACATACTTAATTGAAAACTGGAGTTTCTGATCAAGGAAAAATATTGATAATGTTATGAAACATTTTTACTAAATATTACAATTTTGAGTGGAAAAGGACTGTTTGGATTAGGTCGTCATTTGTAGATGAGATGAGAGAGTGGTTCTGTCTAAGACGGTGTGAGAAATCCTCTCTTGAGAAATGGACATTGCTTCTAAGTTACACGTGCCAGACTGAGAGTTTTGTTTTTGTTGTAGGCCAAAGTGAGTCAGAAGCTCATTCCAGGAGAGCAAATGTCAGCTGGACACATCACCAGACAGAAACTTATGTCTTGGGGTTTTTTTTTCTTTGTTTCTAAAATCCTTTTTCACATCAAATCTGGAATTCCCTGTTAAAAAGAATCTGAAAAGAATTACTCTGGAAAAGTCAGGAGATAAAAGAGCTAGTAAGAAATACTACAAAATACAGTCTAATCAAATGGGGTTTTTTACTTAGAAGCTAGATTAAATACACCATCTCCCCCCATCTTGTAACTCACTGTTTGAACTACCTGTCAGTATGTAGAGAGGAAAGCTATGGAGAAAGATGAATGTTGGGAAGATGTTAGTATGTGTACATGGTTTCAAATATCCATTAGATCTGGATACATAATTTCTTTTCAATTTTTAAGCATCAGAGCCACATAAATCAGGTATTACTGGAGGGAGATCCCAACTGAGTAAAGTTTTTGTAGTAATCAGTCTATTCCATCTGAGGCCCTTTTGGTAAGGACTACCAAACTATCCAGCTAATTTTTATTTTCTTTCTTCCTTCTCTTCTCATCACATGAATTGCAAGTGGGAAAACCTTCTGGTTTGGCAGTGATTAAACTTGTGAGGATAGACCCATAAGCCTGAGCAAGGTCACATACGTTCTGTGATGCAAATAAGTGCCTGTAGATCAAAGCTCCATGCTCTTCTAATCCTTTAACAAAATGTTGAATCTAGCTGCAGGAAAGGGTGGATTTCTTCAACTAGCAGGATTCTCTCTGTATTTTCATAGTCATACTATGTTAGACTGCTATCTGCTCTGAGCAGTTCCCTCAGCAGAGGCAACTTACACAGTCATCCTCTTGTTTTTTCATTAGTAACAGAGCCATCCAGAATGAGAACAAAGAACTGTTGTAGGGTGGGTAGCCCAGAGATATGAGGGAGAGGACTTAGCTCTAGACATTGACTCCCTATGTCCTCATCTTGTTCTCTTCTTTCCCCTTGTCTTCTAAATTCCCTTTCTTCCTCACATGATTTGCTTCACACAGTAAATTCTTCCCTTTTAATTCCATCTATGTACAGGGATGAGAGTAACGGAAGTCCAAAACAACGAGGAGGTGTGTGTGTGTGTGAGAGTGGTCTCAGTCTGTTGCCAAATGCCATCCTGAGGGCCTGACATTCTGAGAAACCTCAAGGACCTGGTCAAATGCAAAGGTGTCTCACTGAAATGTGACAAAAGAGGAGCAGGACTGGAGAAGGCTTGGAAGTCCCTGAGCCACAATGATTGCCTCCATTTTAACAAAGAGAGGACAGTTTCTGTGCTCTCACCATGGCACTGCTTTCCCTGATTTTGCTGTTGCAGGCAGTACACCTGGGGCAGAGGGGCAAGGAAGTTGCCCTTCTTGGAACTGTTGCCAATCTGTCTGCAGCTGTATGACTCTTGGGGTCTCTTCCAGAGCTCTCTTTCCGAGTATGGATGTGTGGTGGCAGCCTGGAGATCGTTCCCTGCAGTCGAGTGGGACATGTGTTCAGGAAGCGCCATCCCTATGACTTTCCTGAGGGCAACGCGCTGACGTACATCAAGTAGGTGTTGGATAGTTCCTGGTAGCAGCCAGGCCACCTTCGTGTTGGGCATGTTGAAATAAGTCGGAATTCTTTGTTGTGCATTTGCCTGGTAACAGAGTGCAGCTTGTGGCTGAGCATCTGTTCTCAAGGGAAGGATGAGTTGCTGTTTTCTGTGAGCAAAACCTGTTCCCTTCTCTGTTGTTTGTATTAGTGTGTCTTATTCCTCCTCAGTCTCTGGTGGAGGCAGGGAGCAGTATGCCAGAGAGAGACCCTGGCCATTCACAGATGGTGCCCTGTGACATGTGCCTACTTATCAGCAGTCCTTGGACATCTCTGTTGTCTCTGGGCTGTACATGTTCTAAGATAAGCCCTGAGGACAACTTCTACTGCAGGACAGATGGGAAGAGAAAGGAGATGAGACAAAGTGTTTGACAATGGAAGTGGTTAAGCACTGATGCAGAGTCCCAGAGAGGTGGTGAAATCTCCATCGTTGGAGATTGCAAAACTCAACCAGTCAAGACCCAGAACAACATGACCTAATCTGAAGCTAGTCTGCTTTGGGCAGGAGGTTAGAGATTAGATAAAGGTGCTTTCCAAACTGAATTATCACATGGCATTATTCTAATCTGGGAAGAGCGATACTGTTAATGAGTGTGATGGTGACAATCAGGCCTGGTGTCTCTGCAGAGGAAGTATGTGTGAAAAAGTCAAGGTAAACTATGGCTGTTAAATTTTTAACTTCCAAACTGAAGTGTTCTTGCAAAGCTTTGTAGACTTAGCATGTTCAGTCTCTATCCATCCATACTGCCCACTCTGTTTCGTGTTTGGGGCTGTCTCCCACTCCCTCCTGGCAGGCCTTGGGTCTGCCCACCCAGTACCTGCTTGCTAGGAGAGCAAGTTCTGCAGCAAAGCATCTCCTCAGCACAACCTCTGCTCATGCCCATGCAGGAACACCAAGCGCACCGCAGAGGTGTGGATGGATGAATACAAGCAGTACTACTATGAGGCCAGGCCGTCTGCTATTGGCAAGTCGTTTGGAAGGTAAGCTGCCCCAGACCTTGGTAGGAGGGCTCTGGTAAACCCCTTGGTAGCAAGAAAGAGTTTTTAGGTCTCCAATGGGGCTAAGTGTGAGAAACAGAGGTGCTCTGAATGGCTGGCTTGCCAGGGAGGTTGAGTGTCTGGCTAATGAGGTTTGTTTGTAATTCACTTTATTTTTTCCTCAGTTACCCTGCATAAATCATTTGTTAGCAGAAGGCCAAAGGGATCTATAATGAAATTAAAGGACCAGACATTTTAAGTGGATAGATAGGAATATTTTTCTAACACAGCATGCAGCTGTTCTGGAAATGTGAGCTGTGCAGTTACTAGAGCTTGATCTGAAGTTCCTGTGCAGATACAGAATCCTAGGGCAAGCGTAGCTGGCTGACACATGGGGCACATTGCACTTGGTGCACTCCTCTCTTTCCTGATGGATGAAGGGTAGTTTGCCTGGTTTGTAGGGCAGGAGAGAGCATGGCCAATGGTAAGATTTCTCATTTAGAAACACAGTCTACAGAACTGTGCTCCTTACAGCACCTTTGTTAAAGCTATCTTCAGGCCATATGGGATTCATTGTTCTCAGTTTAATGGTTCTCTGTGACCCAGAAATCAGTGATGAACACCAAACCCTGGATGAGGAGAGAGCTTGCTCTCTTGTGGTCTCAAACCCATATGACTCCCAAATAAAAGTAAAAATCGCAGGAGTGCTGTATTTCTGTGGGTTGTATCTGCCTGTGAACAAATGGCTATTGTTGTATCAATGTAAGGACTTGGCAAATGTGGTTGTATCTCAAATGCGTAGCTGTGTGCACAGGATAATGCTGCACCTCCTACTTATTTATGACAACCAGGTCACTTTTCTTGCTGTACACTGTGTTTTATTAGCATGATGCATTACATATCTTCATAAAAATAGCTTTGCCTACCTAATTTATCAGTCCTTGAGCTGACTGCAGCAGCTGGGCTGGGACCAAATAGCAAGTAACCCTGCTGCTTGTGAAGGAGAGCAGACTATTGCATATTGTGTGTGGATATATTGCTCATGTGTTTCAGCAGCAAAACGTGCAGTTCTTGCTTACACAGATTTCCTAGTAACTTTAGTGGCAGCACTGGCTGAATAAAAGCTGGAGCAGAGCATAAGGCTTTGATTTCAGGCAATTTCCTGTAGTAACAGCTCTGTGAACCTGCATTCAATCTAGATTTTAGGGTGCAAATGCCTTTGACACCATCACTGACAACTGGGCCTAAAATGGACCCTCCTTCCCCACAACATGTATATGTATCCTCTGTGGGCTGAGGATGGAAAGGTACACAGGTACAGTTGAAATTCCTTCCCAACACACAAATGTAGTGTTATAGCTTAAAAACAAGAGTTCCTGGTTTTGCTGCTCAGTAGGACTGCTGGAGGGAAATTCTCTTCTTCAGCTAGCTAAAGCCAAATCAGCAATGGGAGGACTGCCACAGCAGACAGCTACTGAGATGTTGAGGTAATCTGCCCTTATTCTCCCACTCTTTCTCCAAACTGCTTAAGAACAAATAATTAAGTTCCCCAGGTCTGATTCTCCAGCCTGAGCCTAGAGCAGGTGCCATGAGCTAGACACATGCTTTAGCACACACAGATTAATGTACCTGAGCACAAATACTTCCTAGGCCTTTTCAGCAGCTGACTGTTGTGCAGGTTTCATGGTATGCCTCTACAGGGGCACCCAGAGACGGAAAAGCTTTCCTGATCTTACAGCAGTTTTACTCCAATATATTATTTAACAAGCTAGGACCTGGTAGGACCTGCTCTGAGCCAAAGGAAGTGCAAGAACAGCTCTGTGAAGGTATTTGTCTTCCATTTCTATTTCCTGCCACTTGCCTCTCTCCTCCTTTTCACCTCAGCTCACTGCTAGTGCTCTGAACCCAGCAATAATTACATGGGAGAATGAGTGATGGCAAAAAGTCACATAATTTCGCTCAAACCTCCTGGCCAGTCTTCATTGTTCCCCTCCCTCCTGTTCACTGTCTTATTCTCATCAAACTGCCTGTGTTTCCAGTGTTGCAGACCGAGTGGAGCTGCGACGCAAACTGAACTGTAAATCCTTCCAGTGGTATCTGGAGAATGTCTACCCTGAGCTCAAGTGAGTCAGTTCTTCACTTGTAGAAATCTCTGAGGGATTTGGGAGGTGGGTCACAATGAGAAGATGAACCTTGACAGCAGTGGGCAAAAGAGAGACACTTGGAAAATGTTTCCCTCTGTTCTTCTTTTGGTGAGAAACCTCCTATGTTTTCCTGGCTGGTATTACCACAGCTCTGCAAAAGGTCTGCCTTTTGTTCTGCCCCATGCAGCTGTCCCTTGGAGATGTGCGACAGTGGTGTTTTCAGAAGTGTGGGGTGTAGACAAATGCCAGAACACTAAACCCCTCCCAGTCTTGACTTGGTCTCTGCCCTTTGGATGCTCTGCCTGGAGGTAGTTGAACCAAGTAGAACTGGACAGCCTCAGTGCAGAGGTTTGGGTGGTTCAGAGAAGGCTCTAATGATTGCCAGAACCAGCTATCCCCATGGCTTCCCCTGCCATGGGTCAGGACACAGTAGTGTTGTGTCCTTGCTCAGCTGGGAGGTAGCCTGGGTAGAGCTGTGATTTTGGCATGTGTGAACCAGCACACACTGGCAACACATCTTTACCCCTCAGTCTGTGGCTAGCATGAGTGGCTAAAACATCCAGCTATAGTCTGGCCTTGATGGATCTTTCCTGCATTCCTACCAATGAGACAATGAATATGTGTTAGCTGGGGAGAAGACTGAAAAAGGGGGAGGCAGAAGCAGAGTAAGTCAGTGTGGATATGGCTTTTTGCTGGAAACAGCCTCTTTCAGAGTTTCAGAATCATCACATTAAACTGCTTGGGGTACCCCTAAAGATCCTGGTATGCCTTCTGAAACAAAAAGGTACCAGTCTTCTGACCAAGTTCTCCCTTGATTTTTGCCTCCTCCAGGTATTTCCAGTGGATAGCACGATAATGTTCATTCTCTGTCAAGTATAGGGGACTGTGTATCAGTCAGGGACCAATTACGCCCTTATAAACGTGAAAGTACTTTGGATGTTTCTGTGTATGAAGTAACATGCAACTGTCATTCTACTTCAAGGATTCCTGAAAAGGAGTTGATTCCAGGAATAATTAGACAAGGAGGAAACTGTCTGGAGTCTCAGGCACAGGATACCACAGGGAATATGTTGGCTGGCTTGGGAAACTGTAAAGGGACGGTGAACAATCCACCTGTCACTCAGGTAAGGCAGGCTTCAGTTTGATGCTTTGCTCCTCCTACTACCCTTTTTATTACCTGGGAATGAAGAGGCAACTCTGGCTTTGGTGGGTTTATATGGAGGTGAATGAAGGAAGAATTTGATCCTCTTAATGATTGATGTGGTGCAGTTCCTAACTGCATTGGAGCTGTGATGGTTTATATGAGTTGAAGATCTGCACTCAGACTTTCCTTTGGTGACTGAAAGCAGCAGGGAAGCACCTTGAGAAAGTTAAGGGTCACAGTACAATATTTTGTGCCAGAAAATACATATTCACATTCGTTAACTGTTGGAAACTAGTTTGCAGCCAGGATTCAACATGATGTTTAATCTGACTCATTGTTCTGTGTCATTACCATTTGAAATCTCTAAAACTTACTGGATTTTGTATTTCTTCCTTAAGGAAAGTATAGTAATACGAGTTGATTGGATCAGGTATCCATCTAATCAGAGGAAGGAAAAATGAATCAGCTTGTTCCCTATGCATGCTGGTGATATATGGATATGCTTGGATGTGTTTTGTTTTGCTGGACCATCTGTAGGTCCTGGATACCTGTAACAGAACATGTCCACATGTAGAATATGCAGAAGCAGTTGCATATCATGTATGTCAGGGCTTGATATCCTCCTTGCTTTGTAGGCCTGAAATCTGTAAAGCTGCAGAGCAGAGAGTTGCATGGGATCCAGGGTTAATCAGACACATCAGATAGTGAGGGGAGACAGCTGCAGGCTTTGAAATGGTCATGATGCACCAAGCCTGAGCATAAACGTCTGATCAGACGAAGACTGCTGTGGTAGTCTTCCCAGGGAGCCTTTGGTAGGAAGAGAACAAGATAGAGGTTTTTAAAATATCTGATAAAAAAAGCTCTCTCCCTCATCTGATCACTGTTGGGATCCTAATGGAACCTTTCTCTTTCTTATTCCAAAGGAGTGGATATTCAGTGATCCTTTAATTAGACAGCAGGACAAGTGTCTTTCCATTACCTCCTTCTCTAGTGGCTCTCAAATCACACTGGAAGCTTGCAATCAAAAAGATGGCAGACAGGTAGGTAACTGTGCACCTGCTTCTAATGCCTTCATTGCCACACACCAGTGTACCTACATCAGTGCAGCCAGCAGGGGCAAGCCCAGTACTCTCCAAGCACATAAAAGTCCTTTCCATCTTCTGCGTCTCCCTCTCTGGTGTGTTTCATAAGCTTGGATGTATGAGAGAGCATGTGAGCAAGAAGGAAGTGCAGTATGTGGGTATGTGCTCTGCCTGGGCCCTTGGCAGCGTGGTTGGCTCCAGCTCAGTAGCACCCTGACCTCGCTTCTTGGATAAAGTTTATGGGCAGCCAGATTGGTGCATGGATGGAGCACAGCACCAAACAGAGGTAGGTGAGGCAACTGCTAAGGGAAGGGTGGTGTGGGCTATCATTTGTTTATTTATTTAGAAATGAGAGAACTGTGTTGTTTGTGCTGTCTTTGGACATGTGAGCAGACCTTTAAAACTGAATGCGTGCAACTGATTTAAGAAATGCTGACTGACATAAAGCACTGTATGTTCCACCTGAACTGGTCCCTAGAGGAAAAATACACAGCAGCAATGTTCCCAACAAAATGCAGCTCTTTGACTTATGCTGTTCCCAAGATGTGCATCCCTGATCTGTCAGGACAAATCAATCATTTTGCCTTACAGCACTAGGTAAGGGATGGCCTCTGCAATGGCCAGGGTGCCCTCAACAGAGACGTGATGTGCCTTTTTATCAGAACTGAGTCAAGCACAAAAGGGAAAAATGCAACACTGGCAGACAGCAGATTGGACTTGTTTCATTCCTAGTTCCTGTGCTTCCCTCTACACTAAGAGAGAGCAAATTTTCTGTCATCTAAGCCTATGCTGCCTCTGTGATTTCTGACACATCTGTTGTTGTGATAGCCCAAAGGGAGAAGACAGCTCAACTATGTATGACCAGTTCTCAGCAGCAACTTCTTTTGTCAGTAGTTTTTAATGCTATGTGAATCCTTGAAATTAGTTCTTCCTGAAAGAAAGCACTGAAATCCAGTCCTGCCCATTTATGGAAAACCTGTGTAGACTTTTCTCTGGAAGGCTGGTTAATGCAGAAATGCCTTGAAGACTTGTCACCATGAATACGCTGGGAAAACTCTGAGTTTGGATTAGTCTGCAAGGATATCCCAGGTGGACTGTGCTTGCCTGCTCCTTTTTCTTCTTGGCAATCACTCACCCCCTTGCTGTGTAATTAGGTCACTCAGCTTCTCCTTATGTGCCTTGCAGTATTTTCCTTCCTGGCAGCAGAGAGGACTCTAGCAGCTGCCAAAATCAGCTGTCTTTCTCTGCCTCCCATCACAGAAGGACAAGGGTCCCTCAAGGAGGGTGGAGTCCAAGCTATATCAGCCAGAAGAGAGATTAATCCAAAGTAACACAAGCAGGCTTATTCTGCTGCTGGAATAGGTTTTATTGAATCTTGATATGTTGATTATATACAGGCTCATTATAAAGACATGCACACACACTTAAGGATGTGAGCTGTTGTTTTCCATTACCTTATGTGAGGAAACTGCACTTACATCAAGGACTTGACCTAGCAGATGATTTAACCAACTGACTCTAAGCAAGGATTTTGTTCAAGCATTTCAAATAATTAGAGATTGATTTGAATTGCAGCTGCCATTCCAAACTGCCTTGCGGCTGAAGGGATAAGATGGGGTGAAGTGGGAGAAATGCATTTGAATTTTAAATGTAATTTGGGTTGAAGTGCTCTTAAATGTTGAGGTCTTTTTTGTAGTCCCAAACTCCCATTTCAGATTTCTACTTATAAAGCCAATTCTACTTGCAATGCTCAAGTTTGTTGTGTTGCTGGGGAATGTTGTTATGGTTCTTTCCTTTCATAAACACAACAGTAATTGTTGTTAACACTGACATTAGATTTTAATTAGCTAGAAGTCAGTCAACTTGCAAACTATTCCATTCTCTCTCCTCCCTATATTTGAGAGGTTGATTTCTAAGAAAGAGCAAAGCTGGAGGAGACAAATTCCCTCAGTTGCCCTACAACTCTCCTGTCTCCCCATGGATACTCACAGCCCAAAGTGCAAGTGCTGGGGGAGAGCAGTGTTTCCAAACTGTGCATGGGTGTATCCACTTCTCAGTTCAAGTGGGCTTTTCAGAAAGTCAGAGGAGCTGAGTGGAGGGTGGAGGGAGGGGAGCTGAGCTGCTTCAGAGAGCTGGAAATGACGATCAAGAGCCCTGAGTAGGTGGTCTGAGTGGAGGAGGGTGAGCCTGGGCAGCATGCATCACACTCATCACAAACACAATATCCTAAGAGGAGATGGCAGCATAAAGAAAGTCCAGCTTTGAACATCTTTCCTGTCACTGTCATCAGAGATCTATGGTGAAAGATATTTAGATTTTTCTGGATCTACATTTCAAGTCTGTTGTCTGAGTCATGAAAAAGCAACATTTCTGACAAAAGATGGTACACGTGATAGCTTTGGTTTTTAGTGTCCCCGGAGTAGATTGGTTAGATCCTTATGACAGCACCACACAGCTCCTAAAGTTGGTTTCTGCTTTCAGACATACTGAAGCTGTGCCCATGCTACCCAGCTGTTCTGCATTAAGCATGTCCCAAAGACAGATAATTTTGTTGTTAATTTTGAGTGCTAACAACAGTCCATCTAAAATACAGGTAATACTCTAGCAAAGGCTTTAGACTATTATGAGTTGTGTCTAGAGTATTACCTCAAAATAAGTCTAGAATTTTGCAAGCAGGAGGATATGAGACAATAGTCACACTTTAGATGATTTTTGGTTTGGTCAGACTCCCTTGGGTTAAAAGAAAGCAGAAATGAAATCTATTTGGCAACATGATCCTGTTGATCATTCAACAGCAACAGCTGGCACTGCTAGCAGAAGACCAGCCAAAAGCTATTGTGCATAATCAGAACTAGATTTCAAACCAGATGGATGTTATCCATAATGTTATTTGGAGAATAGCATTTTTAGTTGAATGCACAATAAATTATTGCCTTCAGCTTGGTTTTTGGCTCTGACTGACAGTAGGAGTGGTGTTTTTAATTTGTATTGTAGTGAGGACAAATAGAAGGCAAAGTGAGAGGCAGACACTAAAACAAGAGAATAAAAATGAGAAACATTGGCACAGTATTTCCCAACAGAACAAGAAATGCTGAGAAATCCTATTAAACAGCTATATTTCATTAAAATGTTCTGAAGGAATGTGACCTCAGCCTGAACATGAGGACACCAAGTTTTTTTGTGAGACAAACAGTATTTGAAATCCTGTGTCCCTTTGTATGCAATTGGGAAATTTTTCCCACCTTACTTCTCAGTGTATATTACCTGAAGTGAAGATGAATGCAACTTTAGATAAAGTACCCAAAAAGAAAAGGAGTGAAAGCCTGTCTATTTTGAAAGCACTTCACTGAGCATTTTCATGATAATAAGTAGGTAAAACAATACTGGCAATATGCCATACCTTGAAAGTAGTTTTCAGGAGACAAGAGTTTCTCTCAGTTGTGATTTAGTTTTACAAATTTAAGTGCTCAAAGAAAGCATTTGCTGGATGCTGGTGTGAGCTTTTCTATCACTTTCTGTCTCTGCTCATATACTTAAAATTTAGTATTCAAGACCAGCTTCAGGCTGCCCATGGCTCTGCAAATACATTCAATTACAACATCCTTGGCTACTCCAGTTATCAGCTCTCCAAACATTTCTGTTTGAAGTATCTCAGTCCTCATAAACAAAATTTGCCTTTCTTAGCTGTGCTGTGCTTTCTGAACTTGGCCAATTCCACAGTTAGGATTTTGAGAGAAACCCTGGACTGCCTTGGATTACTGGGGGTTGAAAGAAAACTTTTGATTATCCTGAAAAATTAGACTAGTATAAACCATTTCAGCTCTTGTGTATATTGTATATGTGTGTAATAGCACTGGCTATTTGTGACTTTTCTCTTAGTAATTGCACATGGAGTGCATCTATCTAGCCACCTCAAAGTCCTTTGAAATGATAGATAAAAAAGAGGGAGAGAGAGATTTACAAAAAAGGGTGGGAAATTTTGGGTTGACACTGGAGAAGAGGATCAAGACACAATATTTCAAAGAAAATACGGATTCTTTTTTTTCTTCCTCCGTCTTCACTCCAAACCTACTCTGACCAGTAAACTGTATTATCTCCATCTGCACAAGAAAGGGAGACGAAAGAGGATTTTCAAGCAAAAGATTTTCAGATTGTACAATGCCTGTATATTTCAAAAGCTTTCCTTCCAAGTACAGGCCAGTCATAATGTCTGGGAGTAGGAAAAGAGAAGCAAGGACTCCTTGTAACAAGTATGCAGGAGGTGTCTGCTCTGTTTATTTTTTGCTAAACATGGTTATTACTGCTATCATTTTAAAGCTGTCAGTCCTGGCTTCCCTTGTGGTCTGTGGAGAAAGCTGGGCCCTCCCAGAAGGGGCTTGTACCTTGGACCCCTCCACAGCTATGTCACCAGGCAACTAGTTTAGACTAAATTGCTCAGTTCTGAGGTGGCTGACAGTGGAAGACGAGAGTCCTATCTCCTGTTCCCATCCATTCCTACTGCCCACTCTCCCCAGAGGTCTGAGATATGGTATCTCTGCAGGGCAGGATGTTGGGTTGTCTTTGGTAATCCTGTGCTCTGCAGTCAGGCCTTGTGAAAGGTTCAGATGACATCAGGGCAGTTGCTCTAGTATTTCATGAAGGGCAGAAAAGCATAGTTTCTGATCAGAAAGGGTAAAAGTCATCATTCTGAAAATACCGCTCCCATCTGAGATGAGGGGTCCTACTTTGGCTTTTACTGTCAGTATGCTTTATAACAACTACATACATTGAACCTCCCTGCAGCCCAGAGGAGCCTCACCTTCAACTCTCACCTTCTCAGTGTTCCTCCTCCCCTTCCCCATCCCTGCCCCAGTTTATTTTGAACAAAGCGATCTGGGGTGACTTGACATACTGGGCTTTCCAGTGGTGTGACTCACTGAGGCCCTGATTGATTTTGTTAGCAGCAGTAGATGTGCTCTGGGTGTCTTGCTGTACCTGTTGCTGCATACCCTCTCTACAGACATCCCTTTGGGTACCTGCTCAGCACGGACAGGTGCAACAGTAGCAGGTCTCTCATGTGAAGGAATAACACGGGCAAGCCTCCAGTTGTGCTAGTTTTCTCCTGAACAGCGAGGGGGAAGAAGAAAACCAGTGATTGCCTTGGCCTCCATCTCAAATCTCGTAACAGCGTGTTCTTTTACAGCAGGGTCTTTTGAAAGTGAGCTGTGGTGTGTGTGGGAGAGGCAGCTGGCAGGCTTCCTCTAGCACATGCACAGGGGAAGGTGGAGACTGGGAATTCACAAATACACGGAGGCAGTGGGCAAGTGGAGGGCAAGGAAGTAGGTGTACTTTGGAGAAGGTCAAAAGGCTCTTCACTGAGGTGTCTGATGCTGTGAGACACTGGTGGGGAGGCTGTCATGCAGCAAGGGCACCAGCAGGTACAGAGTGCAGCTCTCCGGGGAGAAGACCCCCTCCTTTACACTCCATCATTACAGCTGCTACTTTATGGTATTAAGTCTTCCTCAGCTCTTTGTAGAGAGGCTTCTGCCAGATGGGAGCCAGATGGCTCTGGGACCCTTGTAGGCAGTGGTTTGCAACAGCTGGTGAGGGCATTGTAGTGCAAAGACTGCATTGTATCCTCCTGTCCATCATCACTGCATTCCTCTGCCCCCTTCCCTGTTAAAATCAGCTTCTTCCTGCTGCACAAACAGCTCTCCCTTAGTGGTGTCCTGTTGAACAAGGCTAGGAGTACTGCAAATTCATACTGCCTCTGGTATTGAGACTTGAAGAAATATGTGATGCAGGAGCAACAGATTACTCTGGGCTTTGCAACTGCCCTGCCCTCCAAGAAACATAACAGCTGCCAGCAATATGTGAACATAACTGAATGTCTTAAACCACACAGCATGTGGCAGTCCTTTTGCTATGCTACCCAAGAATTAAAATGTTTGTAGGTTTTAACATTGTCCAGATATTGCAGAAATTTTTAAATTCCCTTTGCACATCTTTTCTGCAATACCCTTGAGGTCCATCAGTGTTGTCAGACTGTTTCTTTTTCTTCATCAGTCTCATGGGTTAGCCAAAACATCCTCATAATATTCCTAAGCTATTTACTGAGCACCCAGACCACAATTCTAACTGGGTCATCTGTATGACTGAAAAGAATGAGGAGAAAATCCCTGGAGCCTGGACCCCCTCAATCGTCTAACCTGTTGAGCTCAGCAGTGCCCCACTGGAGGTGAATGGCACTACCTCATCTGGGAGATTCTGAATCCACAGACTCATTTCTACATTTTTCTATTCATTATCAGCCACAGTGTTCCCAGTTTTTTTCCAGCAGGGATGGGAGGTACAGCCCTTTCCCAGCAGAATTTTCAATTCAAGGTTAGGACATATTTTTGTTTCCTGCTAAGTAGCACAACCAAAGTGGACCTTCAGGAAAGGGTTGTATATAGGACCTTTTGAATTTGATGAAAGAAGAGATGAGGGGACAATGGAAGAGAAAGAGATCCAGTTGAACAGTAGGGAGTGTGATTTTTGCTTTCTGTGGATGGGTTGCTTTCTGTGTTGGGAGACCTTTCAGTGCTTTGCTTTGGATTGGAAAGGAACCTTAGAAAGATTTCAAGTTTTGACAGGTATCTGGGTGCCCAGGACAGAGAATGGCAAGGAAACTGACTATAATATGCTTTGCAAATGCCGCTACTTGCTGATTTTTGTGTTGATAGAATCACACAATCATAGAATACACTGAGTTGGAAGACACCCATCTGGATCATTGAGTCCACTTCCTGGCCCTCCACACAACACCCCAAGAGTCACATCATGGGCCTGAGAGCATTGTCCAAATGCTTATTGAACTCAGACAAGGCTTGGTGCTGTGACCACTAGTGTCATTTGCCTTTTATATGTGTCTGAGTATCCAGCCCTGCAACTCAGCTAAACCCTAACACTACCTGACTGCACGTATCCTTAGTACAGGATTTAGAGATGCTGGCCATTCCCAGATTTTCACGCTCCACAATTGTTCGCGTTTACTTGAGATTACCCTCAGTCACAGTTCTGTAGGGGAATGGAAGTAACATCATGTTTTTTCTGTGTCTTCTTGCAGAAGTGGAAGATGAAAGGCAGTTTCATTCAACACTTTGTCAGCGGTCTCTGCCTGGAAAACCAAACTGGAAGAGTGGTGACCAATCCCTGTCAAGCAGGTGTACCTGGCCAACAGTGGGAGCTGCTACAAGCAACATGATGGTAGCACAGAGATCTCCTTGTTTCTTTGTGCATGAGACTTTGGGAACAGAGCAGGATTAGGAAGGGAGGAATAGTTTTGTGTGTCTGACCCTAAATGTTTTCATTGTGCCCATCAGTAAGCCACCGTTTCAGCTGAGCACTTGATGTTTTTGAGCTTTTCAGAGAAGTAGCTGGGGGTGAGAGGGATCAGGAGAGTTGTTGAAATCTTCCCATCTATTGTCTTAAGTTCTCCTTTGTAGCTGATGCCTGTGCACAGCTTCACCTAGAGATGGAGGAGAACCCAGCCCAATACTTGGAGTGTCCAGAAGTACCTTGCAGCTCTCCCCATCCTTTCCTTTTTCTGCATCCAGGGTCCACGACCTTCAGTCCAGCAGCTTAGGCTATGCTTGTACAAACATTGGTAGCTCTTTGGCTTCCCTGGCTTTTTACTCTAGTATCATGCATCATTTATGCCTATGTCTCTCAGTGAGGACTGGCCAGAAGAGTCATCATGATCAGTAGAGAGGCTGGGAAAGAGCTAGAAGATCCTGGGGGCAGGTTTGTCAAATCTCTTTGGTGAGCTCATTCCTTCCTCTGCCCACAGTAGCTGCCCTACAGCCAAATGTGCTGAGCTGGGGCAATGCTGACAAGAGAGATTGAAAAGGGACAATCTGTTTTAGCAGCCTAACCATGGATTGGTTTTGGGACTATTCCCTGTTGAATTCTTCTTTCCAGCTTTTTTATGTGTGGAAGGCCAGCCCTGTCTCCAAGAGTGATCCAAGCCTGCAGGTTCAGGGGTTCAGGTACGATGCTCTGGTGGAATCAGAGACAGGTGCCAACACTTTGGGATGTCAGGGAAGCTGGGACCGTTCTCTGGCTGTTCTTCCTGGTGCTACCAGCTACTGCCCAGTGCAGCCCACACTGAAGGTGATGCACAAAGCTGTGTGGGCAGTGCACACAGACAGAGGTGCTGCATATGGCTCAGGCCTGTGGCAGGAGCCCACTCAGATCCCCACTGTGAGAGACAGGAGGGGACAGCCCCTAGTTCATAGTAGACTTCTTGCTGCTGGCTGGGCAGGGCCACAGTCCTCATGCCTGTCTCTCTAGCTTTGCACAGCCCCTGTGAACACTGGCATGACAAACTACCCAGTCCCTCTGTCTAGTTGCTTTTCTGCCTCATTTTGAGAAAGACGAGGCAACAAGGTTGGGGCTGTTACACTTTTGACATCCGTCTCTCTTCCTGGGAGCACCCTGGAGAGAGGTTAGCTGGTGAAGCTGAAACTGCACCCCGCACAAATGCTGCAACAGTGCAGGCCTGCCCTGAGAGATCTCTGCTTTGTATTCTGGAAATACCAAAGATACTGGTGACTCTAGCCAACATCCCAGTCCTGCTCCCAGTTACCAATCAGCTCTAGCCAAGCATGGGTTTTCAAACCTGCCAAGGGACGCTTATCTATTCAAATAAATAAAGTCTCCACAACTTTACCTTCTCCTAACTAGATCTGTGAAATTTTCCTCTCGAGCTAGATTCTGTAAACCAACCCTCCTTTCCAAGAACCTGACAGGGGAACCAGATGGTGGGACCACTTCCATTAGGCAATTCCTTGCCTGAATCCTTTCTGATCTGGTGTAGCAGAAACAGGTTGTTTATTTGGATTCTGAACAGCTGTTTGCTTTTGATTATGTTTGTATCTCTTTTAAATTCTTTCTCATAGCTTGGTATTAGCCCAAACAGTTGACAAAAGAACAGGTAATGTTCTTCATACATTGCATATGCTTAGTATGAAAATTGGACAATGTTTTTTGTTAAAAAAACATTTTTGGTTAAAAAAAATCAAATCCATCATGTGGCAGGAGCTCTTTTCCTATCTCCCCCTTCACTTTGACATCAGCTCCCCATCTTGGCACTGATTAGCCAGAAGAATGACCTGTGTGCACTGTGAAAACTCATGAGGGAGTTCCTTTTAATCTTTACAGAATGGTTCAGCTGCTCTTCTGTGTGGAAATGAGGGCACTGACTCTGCAGTGATTTCTTTTTTCCTGTATAGAGATGCTTTGGGCTGGAACCACTGAGTTCAAGAGAGGGTAGAGAAGGAAGGAAAATAGCCTAGGAATGGAAAGAGAGCAGGACAGACAGACCCATCGAGGGAAGAGATGCCATCCTATTAGCTACTGCATTTTTAAACAAGAATATACAGGAGATGCTACTTCCAGAGTAGCATCATCATGCAGTAGGAGACAGGAACAGTCAAGTTCTTACGTACGTGGCTTGAAAAATATTGATGCAAAGACAGGTGAAGGGCCACGGAGCAGATGCTGTGTGTAAGCTCCATATACAATGAAGTGTGAAAGGATTGCGTATTTTCATCAAAACACAGCCTGAGTGGACTATCTGACCTTCCCCCATTTCACTCTCCAGCAGCTTATGGGCTGCAGCTAACAGTATGTTCACTCCTCTACCAGGTACTGCGTCCTTCCTCCCTGCTCCCACTCTCTGTGTGCAGCTTTCTTGCAGTTCCTTCTTCATAACCGCTCTGGGACCAGGACCCAGCTCCTCTACAAACAATGCTCCTGACTGCTGCAGACCACAAAAGCTCTGCTTTTATACACAGTCTCCAAGCTCTGGGCCAGCCCTAATTCAATGGGCTCTTGTCAGCACGATGACTACTGCCCTTGACTGTGTGTTTGGCTCCAATGCTGGAGGTTGCTGACTGCTCCTGGAGCAGACATACCTGTTGTTGATTTGTGCGTCTCTTCCTACTGCTCTCCTCCTGGCACCCTTCTTGGGCTGTAAGCTGGGGCAGCTGGAGACCGGACACTCTCCTTCTTCAGGTGCCCTGACCTGGGGGAGGAAAGGGCAAAGGTGGACATATGCTAGATGTCAATAACTCGAATTGCTTTTGGAGTTTGAAGTTTCGTTTTTAAATTCTACCTGGTTTTGGACATGTTCTCCTGAGGTCACCTCCCAACTGCTCACTCTTCTGTCAGCTAAAGCATTGCTTTAGCTCAGCATAGACTTCCCCACACATCATCTTTTGGAAGCCATTTGTTTCCAGTGTATTTTAGCAGTTGCTGAAAAGGAGGTACATTACAAAAGGCTGCTGTCAAGTATGGGCAAACTGAATTTCTTCTTGGAATAAACAAAGTCTTGTCCAAGCTCATTATTAGCATACTTTCCATTTCTCTTTCTCTGAAGGGAAGGAAGAACAATGTTATCTCTGTTTTTTTCCCCCAAAGTCCACGCAGTGCCATGTTTTGGAGCAAGTCTGTGGTAGGATTTTTTCAAGCAAATTGACTGTTTTTGACAGTCAGAACAAGCAGCTGCTCACCATTGTTTTCCTGTTTACTTTAAACAACCCCCTAGACTGTCAAGACAGAGTATTTGCATTGGTAATACCTTTCAAGAAAGCCATTCTTGTATCAGGACATCCAATGTAATTTCCTGTGCTGTGAACCAATGGGGGTTTATTTAAGAGGAGCTGAATCTACTGTTGTACAGAAATCAATTTCAAAAGGTTTCTTTTTCCCACTCAATTGTAAGTTGCACTTTGCCAGATGTAATTTATGTGGAACCCAGATTAGTTTTCCTTTTTCTTCAAAAAAGCATGTGCCAGAATCTGTTTAATGCCTGGAATAAAATCCATTTTGAAATAAGTGTTTCAGCCTGTTCTTATTCCCCTTTGCTTCCTCTGTTGGAAAAGAGCATCCTTTCTTGACTGGTGCCCTCCTCTGTCTCTCACTGTTTTTTTTCCCCAAATAGACATACCCCAGTTCTTTGCATGGGTTCATGGGCTGCCTCAGGGAGGGATACTGCTGGAGCTGATAGAGATGCTTCTAGGATACAAGGGTGTTCCAGTTGAAACGGACTGAAAACGTCCTTTTCAACTGGATAGGGAGACAGGTATCCTTCCTGGCAATTAATGGACTGACATGCTGAAAGAAATTGCTGGGGTTGTTAACAGTAATCCTGTTACTTCCTCCTTGATACTTTCCTTAAGTTAGCAGCTTGCCTATTTTTTACATAAGCCTCTCGAAGACCCTTCTTCTGCTTCTGGCTTGAGGGCAAAGAAGCATCACCACCCACATATGTCTCCTAGCATGTGCATTGCTGAGCTTCAAATATTGTGACTACCCAAGGAGGCTGGTAAGCTTTTCTAACCTCATACTATTTAAAAAGAAAAGAGAAGGGGGAAAAAAAAAAGAAGGGAAAAAAAAAAAGGGAGGAAAAAACCAAAAAGAAGAAAAAAAAAAAAAAGCCCAGCTAGCAGTGTCAATTTGGAGACTTTAAAATCCGAGCTTAACAGCCTGCCAGTTCACCTGTAGAGGCTTTTGCAAATTAGGATTAATTGGGTCTGTCTCTACAGAAAGCAGCTGTGCCAGAGCATCTGTCTAGGGAAGGTATGCTGGAAGTCAGCTGGTGTGGGGGGATCCAGTGCTTATCTATGCTGCCTGGTGTTTGAGTGCTGTGGGAACTCAATAAAAAGAAGAATTGGGGTTTTCTCTCTTCATATGGCTCCTGTAGCAGGACAGAGTTGGGCTGTGTCCCTGGAGCCCTGTCATGCACACCCTGAGTGATGACCACCAAAGTGTCTTACAAACCAGGAGGTTCTCAGGCGGTAATGATGGCTGGGAAGACTTTAATTAGTCCTGATTAGGAAAATGGTACACTGATCTTCTGAAGAGCCAGACTGGGGAAGTTGGGAGGGAAGGAGAAATGAGTGAGAGATGGGTTACTCTCTAAGGAGGATAGGGTCAGGCATGCAGTAGTCTGACACATACATAATGTACAGAAGAGTTTGGAGTAGAAACAGGTGTCTCAAAAGGGACTAGAACCAAGAGTGGGAAAAATTATATGGGAGTAATTTCTCTGCTGGAGGCCGAAAACATAGAAGCACCGCATCCACAGCAGTCATACAGCTGGGTCAAATTCAGTAGATGCTTTATCTAAAAAGAAAAATCAAATATTGTTTCTATTTGTTGCCTATTTGTTTAGTTGGGTTTTTTTAAATACTCGAACACTTCACTTTAGAACTCACAAAGCAGATTATTTTCTTAGAAATAGAGGGATTCTCTAGGCTACAGTCAGTAACAAATCTAAGTGCTAAGGGACCATCATTTTCTGCAGTTTGTTAAAAGGGATTTGCTTCATACAGAGACCTGATGAGAATGTCTCATAATTCTCAAGACCCTCTGCTGTTGGGCTGCAGGGTGTGTGGAAGGGGATATCTCTAGCCCTTTAGTTGGACTTCTTCAGCATTTTAGAAGTACATTCTAAGTTCAGAAGCATCTGGAAACCCAACTGCTGCTCTCCCCCCAGGCAAGCATCCTAACATGCTCCCTGCATCCTTTTCTTCTTTGTTCTCTACTGCTTGGTGCGTGTCCAGATAGGAGCAGAAGAGCTCCTGTATCCCTCCCTTTTAGGGGGCCTAAGATTCATTCCTTCATCGTGACTTGTGAAAACTTTAAACAGAAGCAGAGAAGCCCTGGAGAACTGCAAATATTGAAGTTAGATGTTTAGATCTACCTGAAGCAAAACTTGTTTTCAGTGCGTTTGTTTTCCTGCTATAGTAGCAAAAAATCAGCAGTACAGTGCCCTATAAAAATTAACAGGATATTTGCAGCATGCTGGGCTTCTGGCTCTGCTTCTCCAGTAGAGAACTCTGTGCCCATGCTGAGGCAGGAGGCATTTCCCCTCTGTCACTCTCTCAGCTTGGGTGCAAGGTTGCAGCCATCCACATTTCTAGGGCTTTGTTTCTGTAAAGTGTTTTGCAAACACCTGTGATACAGTCCCGAGCTGTGTTAAAAATTGTTTCTTTGCTGCAGCATGTTGCAAAGGAGCTGCTGGGCAAGGGGAGCCTGGGGGTAGAAGGGAAGTGAACAACCTTTTGCTTTTTTGACGGATCTGTATCTGTTTGAGAAATGCTGCTTAAATCTCACCAGTGACTGACCAGTGATTAAAACCAGGCCAGAACAAGGTAGTATTTCTGTGCTGAAAATGACACTGGGAAGTGTTCAGATTTGCCTATTTTTGAGACATCTCATCTGAATGGAAATAGCAGCTTCTGCTTGACTTATTGATGAAACTTGTGATTTACAAATCTGAGTCATTAAAATAAATTCAGCTTCATCTATACTGCATGTTGGGAAAATAAAGAGTGAGAGAAAAGATAACTAAATAATCTGCTTGGGACAAAATTGTGTTTTTAATGTGGTTTTGGTGGAAACCAGCCTTTCTCTCTTTGATTTCCATGGAAACTAGTCCAACTTACCATGCCTGCAGCAGAGCTGAGCTTGGCAGTAACAACAGCAGTGATGAGCTGGCCAGTGCCTGGGGGAGGCACAAATTCATGAGCATAAAGTAAACAGAATGGGTTCACTGACCCAAAAGGCCACCCGTGGATCCCTTTGTACCTCCAGGTCTGTCTACTTTCTTTTCCCAGTGGCTCTTCTCCCTGAATTTTGTGTTCAGAGAGCAGGGCTGCTTTGCCTTTCCCCATCTCAGTCTCAGCTGATGGGTGGATCTCAGCATCCCCTTCTTTGCAGCAGCCTGAGCTCCTTGTAAGCACGGTGGCTGTTGCCTGCCAGGGTGGATGTGAGCTTTCACAAGCTTCATCCCAGCTCTTGAGGTCCTTTTCCACCTCTTGCCCTGGCATTTCACATCACTGCCCCATAGGTTGCCACGGGGTCTCCCAGGGATTGTTTAGTTCTAACCTGTAGTCCTGCTGCTGTCTGGTTTTGGCTTCCCTTCAGCAGCTGGGTGACCAGAACTGGCCCCGCAGTATAGCTTTATTTTGGAAGTGCCCACAACAGTTTCAAGAAGTGAGACAGCTGCATACAAAGTACAGAGAATGGTTTATTTGAAGAGATTACATATTTTACAGTTCACCAGAGTTTGTGTGAATTTCTTTACCCACTAAAACACCCTGTTTCCCAGACCTCCCAGCATATAATGAGGGCAAACCAGAAATCGTGTCAATGCTGGTATGTTTTAGAGGTGATGGCTTGCATCTTCACCCTTGCTGAAGAGAAACAGTGTTGTTCCATGTACTGTGGCAAACAGAAAAGCAGTGAAAGGGGAAGTGCTGAAATAGGTATGAGGACACTCAAATGTGGCCATAGTTTCCAGTGCAGAATGGGAAGGAGCTTGAGGAGTGCCTTTCAGCCCAATCAGCAGTAGAGCAACAGGGTGTAAAAGAAATGTCACAGGAGTAGGAGTCTTCCTGTGATGGCTGGGGGTGTTTCTAGGACAAGACTGTTGGGTCAGGCTCTGAGGACAGCATAGACCTCTCTTGTTTCTAGTGCCAGCTGTCCCCAGCCCTTCTGCAAGCTGTCCCATTTCTATTTCAGGGGACAGCTTGGTCTGTGCCAGCCAGTCAGGACTTGGAAGAACATACTCAGACTGCGAGTATCAAGCCTGGCTCCCATTGAAGGGATGTTATGCCACTGGCAGCTGAGGGTATCTGTACCTCAGGCTGCAGCAGGAAGTGGGGCACTGGGGTGAGCTGAGGCTGATGTCCCAGCCGAGTCTTGTACCCACCTTGCTTCTCTCCTTGCTGTCTCTGAACATTGTTTCTTGAGTCTTGTTTCTCTGGATCTCAGTGAGGATCAGGCAGTCCAAGGCTGGGCAGGACTGAGCTAGATCTTTCCCACCCCTCATCCCACTGATTCCTTATAAACACAAGAACCATCAGTACTACAGCTGGAAGTTCAGTAGCAAGAACATAAACAGGGACAGTTAATTCTGAGTTTTGCCTCATCTTAATGAGGGCCAGAGCAAAAAGAATGTGTTCTGCTGTCAGCTGTGATCCTCAGTGGCTGCAAACCAGTCACATCATCCCCATACTGCAACATGAAGTGAACTTCAGCCATCTTGGAAAAGCAAATAGGAACCATTTTTGTTATTGGTGTTTCCTAATAAAGCTTCTCCTGTGAGTGGTTTAGTTCTTTGTTGACATTTTTCTTTGCTTGATCAGTGTCTGAAGTCTCTGTGCTTGTAGTGCAGCATGGAAAAAGGAAGCCCTCCCTCAGGCACCTGGCTTAGCACTTCCTTGCACCACAGCTGGCATTGCCTGGAGCTCAGGTTGGGCTGTACAAGCTTCTGGAGCCACCGTCCTGGTGCTGGGGCAGTTTGCTTGTCCTGATCCCCTTGCTGTGACAACTATAGCAGTGACTACCTTGCAGCTGCTGTGTGCACGTACACCTACAGCCTTGCCTGCCCAAGGATGAAATTCTTGCTCTATTTAGTCCTTGTGTGTTCTTCCATCATCTTCACTTATATCTGCATTCTTCTTTTCTGGTCTTTCAACAGATTTTATGTGTGAGGAGACTGAACAGAGAAACATTTTTCTTAGCAGAAATTGATGTTGGGTTTTCTCCTCACATTTTTCTTTCTCTTTTTGCAGGGTTGTGTGAATGTTATTCATTAGTGCACACACTTGTCAGATTTGGGAAATAGAGTCAGCTTGAATTGTTCCTTCTTGGACTACATTTCTGTTTGTGTATTTTAACATTATTGGCTTTAAGAAATGTGAGTGGCCAGGCGAATGCTGCTGGGCAGTCACTGGCTTTGTGGCAGAAGCAGCAATTAAAGAGCTGGTCAAAGGCAGGTGTGAGATTGAAGGCTAGAGGACAGTTTGGTGGTTATCCTGCTTGGTATTTCCTCAGCAACAGACACAGGGAAACTGGCAATATAAATCTTAATGGGGCTACCAGGAGGGAGAGAAATACAGCTAATGCTTGAATAGGGTCTGCCTTCTGTACTGGCAGCATCCCGGAGATGTTCTGTACAGATCCTCCCTCAGTGTCCAGCATCACTTCCCTTTTGAAACACCCTACCTATCTCAAGTTGTTAATCTGCAATACTGCTTAGTACACTGACACTTCTTTCCATTAAAATCATCTTACTGACAGCTGTAGATGAAGGCTTGACTAGGTTGGCTTATCACCTGGACTGTCTTTGCTGTTCCACATGCTGTAGGGTGGGTGCACGCCAGTGGTGGTTCAGCGACGCAGGTATGGCGGGATCTATTTGAGGCAGAAGTCATTTTCTTCAGGCCATTTCTCAGATTTTTGAGGAAAAGTAGTAAACTGTAGCAGAGACTTAGTCCAAATTGCTAGCTTTGCTCAGCCTGGTGCATTAGGCTTGCAGGCTGCTTTGTCCTTTTGGCCCGAGTAGTTTTAATCCGTCCCCTCGACCAGGCTTATTGCACAGGCTAGCACAGTGGAGGCTGACTGTGGATGGAGATATTCAGCTGCCACAGAGGAATCGGGTTCCTTGCTCTTACCTTCTGCCGTATCTGGGATTTTCATGGAGCCTTTACCTCCAGGAGTTTTGTCTAGCCTAAATCACTCAGCGTGCGAGAGCTGATGAAGTGGCAGTGTGTTAATGAACTGGGGAATTAAAAGTGCAACAGATGTAGCTAAGTCTAAACATAACAAAGGGTCTTCTGCTTGGGGTGGAATTACGGAGTGCGAATTGGGTTGGATTCAAGCTGATTCTTTCACAGCTCCTCTCAAGGCTTCAGCGCGGCGTGTTCCATCTTTTGTGTTTTAGCTCTTTTAAACGCTACTGTGCGGTTATTTTACTGGAGGCTGCGCTATAACGCTGTTTACAAGGACAACCAATGATGTCAAAGTGCCTCTAATTACCCCAAACTGAAGTGTCACCTCTGCTTTCTTTCTGAGATGAAAGCAATGTTCAAAGAGACCCACTTGGTACCAGAGGATTTTTCAAGGCAATCAACTCTTCCGAGTTCCTTTCCTCCCAAGCAATCTAAATGCTAAATAGATCTTTAAAATAATTACCATATCTAAGACGAGGAGCCATTTTTCCCTGCAAACACCTGATGCTCATTAGCAACATTTAACGTGTCACACATCACCTCTGGTTACTCTAAACTTTCATGGCAGGAGTTTGTCAGCTGTCTGCAAGTTCTGAGCCTATGCTGAAGAGTCTGAGGAAGACTCTAGAGTACAAATCCTTTGTCCTGGAGACGAAAAGATCTGTATTTCTTCTAAACTCTTTTATTTCTCTCCTCCCAGTTTCATTTTTATCTTATTAAAAATAAATAGTGCCAGTGAACTACACCAGCCTGGCACTGGTGTAAGTCAGGTACCAAATCAGAGATGAGCTTAGCCTAGAGCAGCAGGGTTGTAGAAAAGTTGGCTTCTATCTGTCTTTGCAGCTTCTCTTTCCCAGGTTAGAACAGGACACAGCTGGGTCACTGGTGGCTGCTTGCAGCATCCAAGAGCCCTTGGCAGGACCAGCAGCTGCCAGCACATTTGCAGCCCCTTTGCCCAGGGATATGTGTAGCACATGCTGAACTATGAAACCCTCGGGGCTGCCACAAGCCTCATGCAGTGGCTTTCCCACTGCGAGCAGAGGGTCCTGCTAGGGGAAATCCATAGGAGAGGGCTGCTCACTGTACCTCATATGGCTGTCAGGAATCATTCCCACTGTTGTACCAATGCAATAGAGAAGGAACAGACTCTTTGGGAAACCCAGGTTTCTCAAGATGGAGGTATTCTTAGCTCTGCCTGCTAAAGCTGTTCCACTTTGGACTTCACGTGATAATAAAGCTTAGTTTGGACAAAAGGTGTGTGATTCTAACCTAGTGGTACAAGAGCTTTCAGTCTCTGGAGCAAGGCCTAGAGCCCAAGATTGCTTCAGGAATTACTTTGCATTTTTATTCAGCAACTATTTAATTTCAAGCTCATAAACGGCCTTTGGAACAGTGCCTGGAGTGCAAGACCTTCCAGTAAATACCCCAGCTGCTACTAGAAAACTATAATTCCTTTCCCTCTGGTGCAGGTCATCCTCAGATATTCCATACCAAGGATTTCAAAAGAGCCTCATCATAAGACATTCAATGTTTTGTCCTCTAATCCCTCTTGCCAGCCCCAGACAAGCCTATACAGCTTGGTGAAACAGAGAGAGCAGTGACTCTTATCTTTCCATTTATTTGCAATGGCTGTGTTTGGAGAAGGCTTATCAAATCAAACAAAATAGAGGAACACTTCGTTTACGAGTTCCCTTAGCACTTACGGAGGTGGTCTGAGCACAGCTGAGACCAGAGTGCTTCTGTCTGGGTGTTGAAGCGGATCCTGAATTGTGAAGACTGAAATGTGCATATCTGAGGTGTATCCAGCTTTGGACAATAACTAAACAGAGACTTCTTAATTCCAAAAATCTAATGATCCAGACAATTCAAATGCCACCTACACCCTTTGGATATGGACTTCTGGACACCATACGTCATCTGGGGTGTAGCCTGGAAGAGTTTGAAATCATCTGACTTTGAGTGGTGTTTTCGCTGGGATGCCACACATCCCTCTTAATGCACACTTCTTAAACTTCTTGTTCAAAGGTCTTATTTGAATAATGTGTGCTTCATTACCACAGGGGTTCTTATCCTGTAATACACTGCAAACAAGGCTGAAGGTCTCAAGTGAGGGGAGTTCACAGGACACATTCACAGGTGAGCGGTGCATGGTAACGCTGTAATCTGTGACCTCTGTGAACACAGAGCCACTAGACACCATGTTCATTAGTAAAAAGGATGATAAAATCTCAAAGGGTATTTTTTTGGTCTTGCTCAGAGGAAAAGCAAGCACTGCTGTAGAAATTTCCTCTGAATTAGATAGTAATAAAACATGACCCAGAGGACTGTGAGCATGTATGAGAAGGGTTATCTGGGGGCTCTTCCTCATATCCCAGGGTCCCCACCAGCTGATCTGTTCAATCACATCTTAATTTGACTATAATCCTAGCAAGCCAGTGAAAGGGAACTAGGAGGAAAGGCTCAGTGCCTGCTGCAGTGATGAGTGACCAGGCAGATCCTGAAAGCTGTAAAAGGTTTTAAGGAGATCAATATTCCCTGTGCACTCATTTCTAATTGGGCATTATTGCAGGTCTCTGATTCATATAGTTCATTAAATGGACTCAGATGGAGTTTCTATAACTGAGTTTATACTCCTAGGGCATAGGATCAAAATAGCAGCAGCAAGCAATTGCCAAGGCCCCTGGAACTCATGTGGAGAAGTAATTGCAAGAGTGCTGAAGCATTAGACTTCAAAGAAATGCAGATGTGGCTAAACCAGTATTATTAATTACATTTAAGTTTACCAAAAAAGTTATCTGCCATGTTAAGGGTCACTTAAAAAACCACCCAGTGCCATGAAGTACATATTTCAACTAATTTATTGTACCACTTGCATTCTGGGGCAAGTATTTTCTGAGATTTCATGAAGCCCATGAGTAAACAGCTCCTAAACAATGACTGTACCAGCTAGAGTTACGTCATCTCCAGTTGTCTCATCCTCAGGACACCAGGCCCAAAACACCAAACTTGTGGATATAACGGGGAAAATACATGGAAAAAACCCACTACTTTTCTACCTTAGATCTGCATAAACCCTTTCATCTTCCCTGCAAAATGTCTGTGGAAGATGTTTGTCAAGTAAACATAAAAATCCAACAAACCCCGCAACAGCAGAGGGCCTCTGTGTATCTGATCAGATACAAGAGCCACAAAGCCCATTATTAGCCTGGTTCTGTCAATGACCTACACCAAGTGTCTATGGAAAAACATACAAAAATACATGGTGCTACTGTCCAAAACACCGTCAGGGCCCTCAGTTACTTCTGATGCACTGACACCCTGAGCCAGCGCTGTCATCCTTGCATTTAACAGCTATCATGGATTTCTCTTTATAAAGTTTATCTAAGTAGATAGGAAGAGGGTGTGTTTCCATTCTCTGAGGATCCTCTGCATTAACTAATTAGCACTACTTATTGCTACTTAGGGTGAGTGTCAGGTTGTTGATGAAGGTAGAGCAGGAGCTGCCAGGTTGATGCATGTGTGAGAAGTGAAGAGGGGGAACTGCATGAAAGTGCTCAGCATTAAGCTGCTCAACTGGTATTGGGCTGGGACCTGCATTTTACTCTTACGTTCCTCTAGGAGCCAAAGGAGAGTCTGGGCAAGACACACAGGTAAATTTTTTGATCTGAATTATGAGTCAGATACACTGAGGCTGGACCTCTCTTCTCCATGTGACTAGATTGGAGTGATGTCTAACTTCTACAGACAGCATGCCTGGAGGTAGTAATGAATTTTCTATAGAAATAGTTCTAACAGAGAAGTTAGATTTATGGAGCTTAAAATGTGTTATTTGAGGTGTCTTTGGCGGCAGGTGGAGGCTGATAAAAATTCTACTGGCTGCTATTCCCCCACAAGACGAATCTGGGGCTCCAGTAAGCCTATGTGTCCTGTACCTGAGGAAAACGGGGTCTGAGGAGTGAGACAGACAGTGAGGCCAGCACACTGAGCAGGCAGCCGCCTAGGTTATGCAACATGCTATCAAAATGTTTAGTCCATTAATTACAACATGGAGGGAGGTGCCTATTTTCCTTGAGTTTTTCAGAAGGGAAATACCTCCTGGAGCTATGGCTGACCTGATTTGGGAGCCTTTCTGCCAAGGAACAGAGCAACACAGTTAAATGTAGCTCCTGCTCTGCTTGTTTCAGACAAGCTTTGAGTTCCCGGGAATAGCCGAGGTGAGTGTCCTCATTAAGATCAAATACTTGGTTATTCTCTTGTGTTTCTTTCTCAAGCTTTCTAGTTGAAGTTATTAACTGTTGTGTGAATAATGAGTGCTTTTACTTGGAGGTGATAGCGGCAAAGAATAGAGGCTGCACTGAGTGATCACCAAACAGTTGTGTTGTAAACACAAAAACAAAACATGCAATTTCAGGGGGAATTGAATTATTCATTCTTGGTTAAGACTAAGGCAATATCATTATAACAGTATGAAAAACTGGTAGTCTTCATTTAGAGCTCCAGGTGCAGTTATTTAATTGAACTAGGTTCAGAGACAGACATGAAAACCTGCAGAAAACTGCTAGGATTAGCAGGAGACAAACATAAAGTGGACAGAAACTGAAACTAAACTCTCTTGACCCAAAATTTAGAAGGATACTAATGAACTGAGAAATGTGTTTAGAAGATCATTGCAAGCCAGGCACTGGTTTGGTACTGGCTAAATTTCTAGAGATGATGAGGGATGGAAAGGTGTGGGGAGTATGGGGAGTTGCATCTGAGTGGCAAGTCTGATGACCTCTAGGGACTAAACCTCTGTGACAAGACATTATTCTCAGTGTCCCATGTGAACCTTCAGTCATACAAAGAGAATGAGAACAAAATTAGATTTTACTGTTCTGCACCCTGTCTTTATCACTGGGGAGCAGTTGCACTTTCTGTAGCCTAGTGAATACTACTCTTGTGTCACCCAAACCCCCTTGTGGGTACTTGATGGCCTGCCATTTTCAGCACTGTCTTCAGTGGCCTGGGCAACACTGAGTCTGATCACCTGCATGAAACTGGTCAGAGTAGGGACTTGGCTTAGATTTCCCATCTTTCATGACATGGGATTTTCTAGTAGTGACTCTGATAGAATGATGGATAATTTAGGTTGGAAGAAAGCTCCAGAAATCATCTAGTCAAATCCTGCTCCGAGTGGGCCTAATGGGTCTAATCAGATCAGTGCTGTGTCATCTCCAAGGATGGATATTTCCCATCCTCTCAGGGCAGCGTGTGCTGCGTGTGTGTGAAACCAAATCCCCTAGGTAACTAAGAAGATAATTTAAATTTAGGAGCCTGTTTCCTGCACAGTTAATAATGTGTTGCAGAAGCAGGAATTAAATACACTAGATGGAAGCACCAGTGCATTAGAGTTCTGGGCCATACAAGTGTTGGATCTAGTCAGTGCTAGAGACCAGACACAACAGCCTCTAAGTACACTGGCAATTTTTTCACTTCTGCGGATCTTGTTAACTTACATGGCACAAATAGAAGGCAGGCAGCAGCTACAGAGTTCCAGAAGATGTGTGTATGCCACCGATGGCTGATGCTAAGACAACAGTCCATAGCAACAGTCTTCGTTGGGGACTATGGAGACACTGCAGGGGGTGCAGCAGCAGATGACTTGGGTGTGTACAAAATTGGTAACAAAACCCTTGCTAATGCTCACCGGGAATGGCACGGACCAGGCATATGCAGCATGCAAGTTTTACTTGAGTATCATTGCAAACTTAGCACAACGAGTTGGAATAAAACCTATGAGCTGGAGCTATGCCCAAACTTCATCCAGATAAACCGTTCCTACAGGCGTGGTTCAGATTACAGTAATGAGAAAACTAATTCCTAGAATCTAATGTTTTCCTGTAACAAATCAAAACAGGTTTTACTTTAATCCTTTTCAGACACAGTGAGGAAGAAGCTTGTATTAACGGGGGATAATAGAGACCTGCCTTGTTCTCTGCAAACCCGGACATCTCCATTCAGTGAGTTTCAGTGGCGGATTCATTCCCCTGCTGTTTCCATGAATGGTACCTTGTATTTGGGCAAGACTAAGTAATATTATAGCAGATAATTCACTCAGTGTAGAAAACCTGAGGGAATTGACTGGTATGACAGCGGTGCAAAAGAATTTCCTATTTCAACAGATTTACTTTTGCAGTTTGTCTATAGCTAGTACAAATTATTTATCATTTTACCTTGAGACAAATACTGAAGTCAACACTTTCAGACTTCAAAGGCAAGTGGGTTCCTAAGGCAAATGGCTCAGGTGCTCAGCAAGGCTGACAATCTCAAGCCTCACCCATAGCCCATCTCCTGCTGGAGAATTGCTAACTTATGCTCCCTGGTCCCCCAAACATTCCCTCGCCCCCTCAACCTATAACAGTAAAACAGTTTGTTTCAATGCTCACCAGGGTCTAGAAAACACCAGTTTCACAGTAGTTGAAAAAACAGGAGCTTTTAATTATTTTGCGCTTGTAACCCAGCTACCCATGATTTTTCTGTTTATTAGCTTTTTTGATGGATTTTTTGAGTTTTCAGTGTAGCTGAATTCCCGAACAATCAGATCCTTACTCAGTGAGGTTTGCAAATGTCTGTAACTGTTGATATACTCTGAAGTCAAGCAGCTGGAGCTTTCCTCTCTTCCCTCTGAGAGTAAGTCATCTTAAGAAGTATCCGTGCTTTCAGTGCATCATGAACTAGCACAAATTGCTTGGTGTATGGTAATGAGAGCCCAACCATCATCTTTGCAACATACCCTTTTCTAATGCAATTGAAAAATCTGGTAATTCTTTCAACCTTACAAATACTGTGGGTAGTCAAGTCTCCTCTTGCTGTAAACAGGTTTATTAGTTACTAAGGAAAACAACAAGGTGGTCTTGGCTATTACTTTTTTTTCTCCACTGTATGTTGACAGTGGTGATAAGCACAGACTGATCTAGCAATGATGCTACTTTCCTGCTGTGCTCATGATGCATTGTGATGGATGTCAAGATTTCAGTCTGTTTTAAAAGAACATAATGATGGAAGTAACGGTAGACAAGTATTTTAACAACCTAGCTTATTTCACCCTCAGAGTAGGAATACAAATTCATTTTTGCTTTTCACAATTCCCCTTCAGCATACTGAAGGAGGCTGCAGAGTAGGATTCCTATAAGAGCGATCCTGTTATTATTGTGGTGTCAAATACAACTCTAATTCTAATCTTAGTGGGATTACTCCCTGACCCAGTGCATTACTGATTGGCAGGAGCATGCAATGGTAGATGAATGGGTGCTTTACATATACTCCAATTTATCTACCATACTTGTCCTTGTTCTCAAAACATCAGGTTGTTTTTGGGTTTTCTAAGTGACCAGCTACTCTGCTTGTTGGTGCTGACTAGCAGTCCTGTTCTCCCCTTCCCCGCAACAACCAGTGTCTCTTTTGTATATACTGTGAAGTAGCATTATGCCTTTTAACAGCGGGGAAGTGCTAGACCATCTCAGTCATCTCATGTAACTTCAACCTACTGTTTACTAAGTGAACAGCCATGCCAAGAAATGAGTTGTACTGGTCTGGTCATGTCTCAACTTGAAATCCATGGCAGGCAGACGAGAAACTGTGGGAGGACTTTCCGAGGCCGTGATTAGCAGAGGCAGTATGGCTCATGGCTCCAAAAGGCAAGCAGAGGTCAGGTAAGCACCTCAGCTGTTCTGCAATCCTGGCAAATAGATGAGGGCTCATACCCCTCCTTGGTGTAAGGCAAGGCTTCCTTAATGGACATGCCTTTTAAAACATTGAGTATGTCCACACTTTAAATACTAGGTCTCTGGATTCCATTCTTAACCCCTGTTTTAAAATACTTCACCACTCTCCTGCAGAAAGCAGCCAGTATAATTTCTTTTATCATTTACTCCCACACTGTAGCAGGCATGACCAGCACAGTTACTTGCACCTATCTTTACGTAAGAAGCACCAGACAATTTGTTGCAAACAAAGCATGCATGGGATGACAGATCCTTTTCTGACATACTTTCTGTAACAATGCCCTTTTTAAAAATGGCTTTATTTGCAAAATGCTGCTGCTGAACCTCACTTTTATAGTAGCTGAACTTGGGCAAGTTACCAGTATCTTGTTATCAAAGTGCTATATGATGCCTCAGAGGCCAAGCGCAACTGCAGAAGGTACTAAATGCCCTGCTGTCATCCCTTACTCCATAGGAGTCAAGTAGCAAAGTGGAGTCACTTTTCATGGCCTGCTAGAGCAGACTACATTCCTAGAGTGCCAGTCTTCTAGCATGTAGTAAGTTTCCAAGTGCTTGTAACTCTCTTCACTAAATTTCTGAAGGCAGTGGTTAGTGGGAGACAGCTTTCCAGATTCTTCTTTCTAGCTTGTTGCATATCAGATAGATGCTGCAGCATTTTTTTTCCCTTTCAGTGTATTTGGTCAGCTGCTCATCTAAGCAACAACTCTGTTGTTTCATGAATAGTTAATCAAGTAAAGTACAACTCTAAAAGACTGTGGAAAACACCAGCTCAATAGGCACTGGAGTTTTAACTAGTAGCTTATTTCAGAAAAGACTTGTAGCTGGGTGAAAAGAGATGAAGCCGAAGTTCCTTCTCTTAAAGAGGCCTACAGGACCATACTTTTCTATCAGCAGAAGGCCAAGTCTGGCTCCAGAAGTATGAAAGGAGTTTACTTGCATTTTCCAATTCTGTGATAAATTCAATTACTGAAATGACCACAGAAGTTAAAAAAAAACCAAAACCAAAGTGAACTAACCTTGAAGTTAAAGCTTGTAATTTTCTACTTTTCAAAAAACTAAAAAAACGTTACCTTCATGGAGTCCCTTTCAAAAAGCAGAAAAGTTAATTACCACTTGAAGTACCTTCTTCCTATTTTCTGGTCTAATGTAAGAAATCTGTATTTTATACTTGTTTACTGATCTGAGTTTGCAGTTATTATGCTAGAGCCAAAATCAAGGAAGATTTTTTAAAATCAGACCAAACTTAGGTCACCTTTGAATGAAGAGCTCTGTTGTGTTCTAATGCCTGATTACTAGAGTCAGTATATTCCTTGAGCTTTTCACAATAGGAAATAGCCCACATGGCTGGTTTTCCTTAAATTGAAAGCAAGTTCACAGAATGTGGTAAATAATAAATCACTATTTCAAATGTGATAGTGAGGAGGGATGTATTTACTGACTGCAAAATTGCATCCATGAGAATATTGGAATTTTTACAAAAAAAAAAAATTGAAGTTAACCTCAAACATGTTAGGAAAGAACATGTTATTTTAGTATGTGCTATCCAGGCAGATAAACTATAAAAGCTGTTTAAATAACATTGCTTATATTAAACCTGAATGTTATTGTAGGGGCAATAGTGAATTTTCCAAGTATTACTTACCTGTGTCAAGCAGAATACAAAACTTCCATGCCAAAGTGTTTACAGATTTAAATAACCTTAAGTGGATTACTGTATTTCTGACCTACTATGTTTCGAAAATCACTATTCATTATAAAGAAAGCATGTTTTGATGTTAGCAGATTGAATTTATTCCAGGTCAATATAATTCTAGAGCTAGTAGATCTGATCTCCAACCTGTATTTGTGTTGAGAAAAAGTTTTAACACTCTCACCCAGTATCTTTCTAAGAATTTATTTTCCTTCAGGAATTCCATTCCAAGTCTTCAGCAGCTATTACTTATCACTTAAGTAAAGCTATTTTCATTAAAGCTTTTCTATAGACTGTCAATTTGACCTCAGATGCTTTTCAGCTAGTGCATTTGCTGTGAGCTCCATCAGATACTACTGATGTGTATTAGGAAGTTAAGTGCTTTGGAGAGAATCGCATTCCTCTGTCAATCGCAGAACTGCTCTTGGTTGAGTGTATCTGTAGAGTCTGTAGCTATAGTAGGCAAACTCTACAGGAATATAGTACCAAGTCTGCCTTTCTTTTCTACCTGCTCTATTTTTCGGTCTGATGTGTCCTCCAACCCTAACCTTTCCAGTACAGCGAAATTACAAAAATATCAGCATTCAAGATCGATGGGGGTAGATGTAATTTTACAGTGTGTGCAAACAGCTAAGTCCATACCTTTTGTAAAGAGAAAATGAAGTTTGGGGCAGATTCCCATAGAATTAATCAGCTTTGCCTATTCGTTTATTGGGGGAAGTTGTAAGTAGACTAACTCATGGGGCCTGTGATGTGACACACAGAGCCAGCTCTTATCCATTACCTATCCCAGAACAGACAACACACCTGAATACAAAGGCCTCAGAGTGACCAATTGCAGAGTGCAAGAGGGTTGCTGTATTTCCCAAATGTACCCAGGGAAAACAGTATCAAGACTAAGCCAGAATTTGAGCTGTTCTGTAATACAGGAAACAACTGTTGGTTCAGTCTACATGACCTTTTCAAGCCCTATCCCTTGGATAACAAGTAAAAGAGATTGTTTTTTGGCAAGAACCACAAAATTGAGCACTCAAATTTAACTAAAGGGTAGTTTTTTATTTCCCATTAAGACCATCTCAAGGACATAACTGAATGTTGAAAAACCCACAGAAGGGCACATACAGCAAAAGTGGTGAAGTACAATGTGAGCAGCCCCAGGGGTTCAAATAAGGGACGACCATTAGCAAACTGGAGGAAAAAAAACAAATTAAAACTCCACTGAAGATGTTGTATTTTCTTCTCCATTTACACTGAAAAAGAGGTCAAATCCAACAAAATCCTTGTATCTCTAAAAATACAATCAGTCCTGGCTAATGAGTTTATCAAGATGCCAACAGGATGACTATAATACAAAACGTTCACTACTACACTCTGTACACACCTGTTGTCCAAACCCTCCCCCAACCCATGTAGCAATGGTGCCCCAATTATTTGCTTGCTTGCTGGGCCTGCCTGCGGAGGAGGACGTAGATCTTCTCCTTTATCCAATCTTTGTTGTACGGTTGGTATGTCTGAGTATCAGCACGGTAACTGCAGAGAAAACAAGAAGGAATGTCAATCTGCCCTGTAGAACATTTACCAGAAGAACTTCACAATCAATCAATCGTCCTCAAGTGTGTGAGGCAGAAACTTGTGTACAGAAGACAGTATCAGAAGTGGGAATTGCCACTTATCAAGTGGATTTATCCTGTTCTCTAAGAAACGGTTACCTAGCAGATCATTCTGAGCCTGAAACAAAACTAGATGCTCCAAGGATTACTGAGTGATTCAGTGTGTGTTCACATTTTAACTCATGCATTTAGTTAGAGACAACAAATACAGAATTTTAGTATTCTAGAGCTCAGAATGCAGAAGAAAAGTTCCACCACGAAACAATTTAACTTGTCTAAATGAGTCAAACACTTCTTCAACATTACTTCAAGGATTTATTTAAGTTTTCAAGTGTTCTACTTCTGTCTGGAATTTTTTGGAAATTAATAAAACCAAAATTTTCCAGGAGCAAAGGCAGACTCACAGATGGATGACAAAGGATTCTTGCCAGTTGGCACTGAGGGCCACATCTAACAAGGACACTTCATAAAAAGCAAACTGAAAACAAGAAGCCACAGTTGCATTTTCTTTGCTACTCAAGGAGAGTTGATAAAAGCAGTTCACTAGCAAGGGCCAGAGAATTCAGTTACTCGGGGCATGTTGAATTGAAACAGAATGAGACCAAAAAATGAAAGCAAACTGTGAAGTTATCTGTGTAGGCTCATGCCCTCCTTTCTCCATCAGTCATTAAAGCTGAGTATTTTGTTCATGGAGATGGTGCTTTCAGTGAATGCTTCAAGAACTACTAAGCTCCTGGTCTATCTTTAAATCTTGGTATGCTTATTTCTGATCAGACAGGAAGGGTGAGATGGTCAGTGCTAAGAAGCTGAGTAAAAATCCAAAGTTCTCACCTAAGGAAAAAACCCTAAGCATGGTGTTTCTAAGAAAATCTTGTTATTTGAACCCCAGCATGACTCGATCAAGGTCAAAGAAAGAGCTTTAGTATATGTTCATACAGCAGTAGTACTACTGCAGTGTAAGAAATGTTAGTTTCAGGAAAAGCCACTGATTTCTATCCTCCACCCTCAAATCCATTCATAATGCTACACTGCAAGAGCAGACATCAAGTACTTCAGGAATTTCCGTGAACACAAGACACATCTGATACACCTCATGCTACGTGTGCCATCTGCTGGAAAACTGTAAGCTCACGCAGAATTTGGCACAACACTGATTTTACAAGCCTAATTAAGAAGGGCACAAGACTATCCTAGAAAACAGTTGCTACCTCCTCAAACAAGTGGCTAATTTTAGTCTGTTGGACTGAAACTGTGTTTCTCAAATTGCATCAGTCCAGCACTATGACACCTGAAGATCAAACACGTCAGAATATGTAGGTAAGGTAAATCTGCAGAACTGTGTGCTCATTTTACTTACTCTACTGAAAACTTTGGCAAATGGCATTTGTAATAAGTCATTACTGATTCTGTCCTGTACACCAGAATACAAGGGAAAACCCTCTGATGCTCAGGTTTTTAAAATAACTTTGTATTTTGAACTGGGAAAGTCTGTTCACTGGACAGCTACACAAGTACTTGCATTGGGATTTCAGGCACAAGCCTACACCAGAATCTCACTCACTTAAAAATTTTCTGGAATTTTGAGGTTCAAAAGCCTAATACAAGACTTTTGTTACTTGAGTATGAGATTTGTATCCTTATTTCTACAGCATTTCTGCCAAGTTAATACCAGTGTTGTATCAAAACATCACCTTGAAATTTATAGTATGGAAAGTACTCAACCTGACATCGTAAATTTTGTTCTGAACAGTGAAATTTAACATTTGATTTCACAGTGAAGTCAGAATGGCAAGTACACAAGAACATCTTTGCTTGCTTACAACTCTGACATACAAATGAGAACGGAAGATATTTTCACAAGAGCAAATAAACAATTAGCTAGGGCTCTCCAGAGGATTCATCTGGAGAGGATTCATCAGGATTTACAGAAACCTTCATCTTGCTGTTTCTTGATCAAAACAAACTTTTGCCTGCATTGCACTTACGTAGCCTTCTACCCTATCACTAGTACTGCCCTCAGCTGAAAAAAATTTTGTAACCATCCTGCCTCCTGAGCAATCAGACCAAATTTAAACAGATTCTAGCAGTAATAAAATAGGCAGCTGTATTAAACTGTTGGATTTCAGTATCTGAAATGCTGTGAGCTTCAATGTGAGTAAAATCCAACTGGAACTGTCTGTTTCTAAGCCTTCTTTAGAGATACCTTATTTCTATGCAGTTTACTGCACTGGGCAACATGTTATGGCAGCTGCAATACTACTGCAATACTGCAAAAAAAAAGACATAAACCAGGATTATATTAAACTTACATAAAAGAGTTTAGAGAGAACACTTGTGACCTTCCTAAGTCACTGAAACGGACTTGTACAATTGAACTTACACAAGACAGCTGAGGTCTGCCAAGTCATCAATGAAGTCAAACAACTGGCTGATATCATATGTAATGGATGGACTGTTGGGATTCATTCTCTTCAGATGCTCTTCATACATTTTACAGACTCCTATACAGAAACAAGGTTAATAATGCAATATTAAAAAACTCTATTTGCTGAAAATTTTTCAGCTATTGATCCACAAATAACTAAAACTGTAGAGATTACTACCATAACAACAACCAGATTTTGTAGAGTTGAAGTTGTTTTGCTCCTAGCAATTCTTATTGAAAATAGTAAGGTAAGATGCATGGAAAGAAAAGTTTTTATCATCTAGGAGAAAAAGTTTTAGTTCTGTCAAATATGTAACTTTCCTTGCAGTAAGCTCCAATGTACAGCTGGAACTCTTAATAATTTTAAGACAGAAATTACAACATATATTCCTACTGCACAAACACCTGAGAAACAGAAGAATTCACAAGATTAACCATTTTTGATCCATCAGTCAAACCGGGCTACTGAGATAAAAGTGACAGAACCAGCCTGTATATAGATTTAAATCACTTTTATTTATTTAAGCTAGCCCACTAGTAATTCAGATACATTTGAGAAGAAAGTAATATATAAGTGATCACAGAGACTTTACATGGTCTTTATTATAATTTTGTTTCCCTCACGGAACTTCCTTGAAGATTAATGTTAAGTGAACTACAGCCCTAATACTTCAATCTTCTTTCTGTGCTCATTAGGTGTATCAAAGTCTTGCAGGATCTTTACTCTGGCACATGTGCCATGAGACTGCAAATTATGTATCAATTGCACACAATCTTTTATTTAATATATTGCTTCCAGTAGCATTCTTTCCTTTACAGTGCTAAGACAAAGATTAGGGAGAATTAGGTACTGATCCTGCAATGAAATGCTCTGAAACAAGTCTGCTGCATGGCCCCAGCAAGAATATTGTCTGTTCTCTCAAACTGCATGTGGTTTCATCTAGTTAAACCAAACCCAGACATTTAATATAAAAAGGAAGTTTTAGAAACAAACAGTAACTAGTTTTTAGTTTGCTAGAACATTAATAAACTAAAAGCATGAGGTTTTTTGTGAATGCCCTTTGAAACACATGAAGAGCAACTTATTTTCTTACTAAGTTTGTGAATATGTCAAAAATGAGGTTTTAACAACAGTTTTTAACTACCATGTCTGCATCCACCCACCTTCCATGCACTCATTCACTGATTCATAATCAGCATATGTTCTGCCTTCTGGCCTCTTGGTAGGCTGGACAAGTAGAATTGTGTGAGACTGAAAAACAAAGCAAACACCAAAAAATATAGGTTATTTGCATAATTTGAATGATTTTTGTTTGAATTAAGTTATTTATATGAAAGGAGGAGTAAAAAGAAGAGTAATACTAAAATATTAGACAAGCAATCAAGGACACAGACATGTTCCAAACAGCATTTACTATTTATATAAGTGTGTTAATAAGTCTTGTTTCTAACAAATCCTGTTACTTCTTATGGAACTTCAAAATGTGTAGAATCACCAGTAGAGTAGCTACTGTGTTGAAAAAAACACTAGAGAAATAATAGTTTCTATTTAGACAGACAAGCAAAGCAACAAAGTCAATGTCTAAAAGCTGTGCCACTAGTGCATTTACTTATTTTGTTCCAAATGCAAGCCATTAGTAAAATTTTCAATGCCCCAATTAAAGAGCAAGGAGGGGATACAACTTAACCACACCGTCAGTCTCACCTTAAAGATTTTAACAGAAATAGCTATTTTGAGTTATCCATTTCACTTCAAGGGAACACAAATGATACAATAAATCTGCACTTATCATTCAAGATTATTTCCCCCAGAACAGATGTACTGGTTTTTCACACTTCAATGAGTTTACTTAAATAGTAATTATGGCACAGAAAACTGTTCCAAATGTAGGAGTCCATAAGCTTGTTCTTCTGCAGGGAAGACTTAAATGATTGTACACTCTGTGGCTTCCATTATTTCCATAACATCTTTCGCTTGGCTACAGCAAGTAATTTGAGCAAAGAAGCAAGATTTTTGAAGTGTACACAATCTGTGATCTAATTAACAGGTTGCATAGCACAGAAAGTTTGCAAGCATGCCGCAAATGGCCGTTTCCAGTGCTGCTAATTGGAGCCAACATTTTCAGTGCTAATGTATGAGGTGAGCACACAACACAGACGCAACTGCAGGGTAAGACATTATTTAGCTTAGATTAATCAGCTGCCGATAGAAAAATCTTGACCTGCACTTTGGACATCAGTGAAAATACCTGTTTAGTGTTCATCAAACGCAGTGACAGAAAAGACAAATGGCAAATGTTAGGATTTACAGAAAAAAATGGAAAAAAAGAGGAATTCTGAGCTTTGTACTGTAACAAGAAAAGTCACACAAAGGAGAGTAGATAATTTAAACTCACTTTCATGTATGCCAGAGGATGTTAGGTTTGAAAAGAATTCCCCAAGGGGGGCTGGTATCTGGCTGTTCTGAAACACATTGTACTTGAACAGGCATGTCTTAGCAGGGAGTCCAAATGACTGCCAAACATTATTTAAAAATTATTTTTCCAGCACTGTCATTTTAATTAGCTGGTCACTGAGGAGTGTTAAATGAATGTATACATTCCGAAATTATCCAAATAATCAGATTATTGAAAAATCAGTGAGCCAGACACGTAAGCCAGTTCTTTCAGAACTTCACAGTGGAAATCATTTGGGCTTCTGACTTTAAGCCATTTATCACTTCAGACACTATACAATAGCCATTATCAGATACTGGCCTGGAAAAATATTAAAATTAATGCCATTGGGATCATGTGTATTGTAGAATTACTGCTTTCCAAACATTTCTTTGGAAATTTGACATTAATCTAGTTTAAGAGAAAAAAAATGATTTGATAAAATTCCTGGTCCTGTCTTATCACATAGGTACAAAAAAATGACAAGTTCAGAAGCCTGAGGAACGTTTCCTCCAACTATTATGACCGGCCCCATGTGTCTAGGTGACATAAAACCAAAACAAGGGAAGATCCATAAACCTTCCTGCATTAGCATCAGGTTACCTGGAAAAGTCCAACACGGACCCTTATTATTACAATGCATATGTTGGATTTCTTTGCATTTTCCACAGAAGTACAGTTGTACTGGCTGCTTTTAGGCAGGACACTGAATGAGACACCACATGGTTTATATTATACTAATTTCGAACTTCTAGAGAGCACTTTAGAAATCGCTCCTGTTACTGAAAGCATAACCCTGTAAAACTGGTTAAGGCGGTGCCAACAGCCAAACCAGCAGGACTTAAAAGCTAGGCAGCATCTGCCCAAAGAGGCTTCCACCAGTTGCAATCTATTAGACAATAGAGTCTAAAAAAACCCCAAAAAACAAAAAGTTCCAAAACAATAAAAAAGGAAGATAAACACGTATTGTAAGGCTAAGATGTGCAGTGATGCAAATACCAGTAGCATACTACACACACCTAAATGCCTTGCAGTTGCCTCTGCCAGGCAGAAAAAGTGGTCTATGGGCCACCTTTCACTTTGGCCAACAGGGACAGGGCTCGTAGCTGCTCATCATGGCCGAAGCCAACGGCTTTGGAGCAAGGGCCAGGCCGATGTGGAACTTCGCTGCAAACTGAAAAGGCACCTGTCCTCCCACCGCCGGGCAACAACTTGCTTCTGTAGATCTTAATTTATTAGATGAACGCAACAAACCATGGTGATCGGGAAGCCTTTGAGCTCCAGCGTGCCATTCCGACAGCCCACCAACGCAAGCTCCCGCCTTTCCCTCCTCCGAGCGGAGGGGAGGAGCAGGGAGAGCAGCATGGAAAGCGCAAATCAGCCATTTAAGGCAGACTCGCTCGACGGGCGAAACTCGCGGTAAAGCGCTGCGCTTCCAGCAGCGCCCTGAGAAGAGGGCGAAGCTGCCGGGGGAGG